>OX424494.1:24308240-24908240 GCA_949152395.1 Agrochola litura | reverse complement strand
AGAAGGAATGATGGATGTGCAACGTAGATAGGTACAAATTAAAAAAACAGAATCTTTACTGAAACACTAAAATTTGGTATATTGTAAAGTTAGCATCTTAGTAGGTTAGAATTGGGGGTTCTGCATCACTTGCTCTCGCTGCGCTCGCGCCGTGATGCAGAATCCCCAATTCTATCAGCGAGAGCAAGTGATGCAGAATCCCCAATTCTATCAGCGAGAGCAAGTGATGCAGAACCCCCAATTCTATTTCGACGTGATGCAGAACCCCCAATTTTATTTCGATAAATAAGCAATGAAATCTTCTTGCACTGTATCGCTGACCTGAGACTTTGATGAGTCTATGCTCGATTTATAATTTGCAACAAGTATTAATTATAAACTCTCTTCCTTTTACAGCGTTCAAATAAAAACATTGAGGAAAATGTATAGCATGTTGCATCCAAGGATCGTCATAAATCTCCCAATCTTCTATAACACCTCCACATGAGAAACATGCTACTTTATCATCTATACTATTGCCACAATAAAAGAATCCAGCGTCAGCCATTTCCATCACTAATCTTTTCTTTGAATCAGCCGTTGCCCAGTAATAATTAAATGAAAATTCACGCATTTTATAAGTATTATACATGTCATAGCGGGGTTTGTATTTATTTTGAGACATGCTTCGTTTTATAGATAAATGCATAATGGCATCGCTTAGCTACAGTTAGTAGCTTTTAATGATTTGATGACGTTGACGGAGTTGGGAGGGATAGGAAACGTTTACCTAAGTATTTATATAAATTAAACAAGAAAATATTTTTATTTAAAAATTTTATTATCATAGCACCATTTATTTAAACACAATACATTTTTTAAAGCACAAACAGAGTCATGATACATACAACTATACAAATCTTGACAGTATTTATATTGATTGTACAGACTTGACAAACTAGAACAACCTTTGTCTTCTAAATTAAATATATTACTATTACTGTTTTCTAATATATTTTTTAACCACGAGACTTTTTCTGAACCCTTAACATAGACACATTTATCTCTTAAAATATCAGCAATAAAATTCTGGTAGTTGGAATAAGGTACAAATCCTTCACGCCAATATATCTTTCTGTTACGTTCAATCCAACTAACTTGCTTTCTTTCTGCTTTTGTCAAATTGTAAAATGGAAATGGTGGCTTAATCAAAAACAATTTAATTTTTTTATTATACAATATAGCGATTTCTTTTATTATAAATTCATCTGTTTCTGTTCGAAAACCTTGAATATCTACAATAGCAATCATGATAACCGGCGTACAGTGTTGGTGAGAGGTTTATATTCCACAAGTCGATCGTTTATAATCAAACAATATGCAGTTGTCTTATCTGGTATTGGCGTTGAACATTCAATTTCTAATCGCACGTCCACTGGACCTGATTTTAGACTATCGTTTTGCCTTGAGCAGTCTAAGATAAAGAGGGGAGCTTTTTCTTTAAAGTCCTTTAGGTCAAGCAACGGGTCTGCTGGACAGTTGTAATATGACTGACGAAATTTCACATACATTTCGTATAATATACTGTATTTGTTGTCAGAACACTTTAAACCCAAAGGCTCATAAGGATAATATTGTGAATTTAAGAAAAGCGTAACGTTTGTCACCTCGCAATGATCGAATAGCGAACTGTCTTTAGTTTTATAATTTTTTCTATTAGTTTGTAAGCAAAAAATTACATATCTAGGCTTTTCCAATTGTGAAGCAGTCTTAACTGACCAAGAATGTTTTGTGGTTTTAGGTAGTAAAGGATATTCATATAAATCCCAATTTCTAAAAGCCATCTGAATGGGTTTATCTCTTTCTAAATGCTTTAAAAGTGTTAATCGTTCTCGATCTGACACTTTTATGTGTGGCACCCTCCATTGAACTCTTTGCATATCTATTTGAAAATGAGCAACATCATCAGTAAGAATAACGCTGTTTAAGTTAGAGTTACTTCTATTCAATATAAGTTCGTGTTTACAATTTATAACGATTTTATTGTAATCCTCTGCAAACCCTAAAATCTTATTTAACGGTATCACAATACTAAAATGACCATCACTTTGGAATCCGTTTAAATTCCAACCCCATAGTGCAGCAACTTTATTTTCACCTTCATTTAATGAGATGTATGATTTTATTGCTGATGTTATTCCAGAATTTTTTATACGATCTATTTCAATACCATTCATTTCGTACCTGATGTCTTGAAACAAAGACATAATAGGGTTATTAGTGAACGAAACAGTTTTCTTGATCGGATTCCCATCTTTACCGAGCAGCTTTGCTTGGCCTTCGATGTAAATTGAACTGGCTGATGGTAGCACGTATATGTCTTGCTGATGTATGGGGATTCTGATTTCATCGTTTTCTCTAAAGCTGTTGTTGTAGGGATTATATGAATGGATTTCATAACTTTCGATCGAACTATCGAAGTGAGGTAATTCAGTAATTTGTAGTACCTATATTCATACTTTAAAACCTAGGGCTCTAAGAAAATCTCTATTTGCTTTAGTCAATTTCTTAACTTTTTTCTTACGTCTACGCACCTTAATGGTTGTAGAAGGAATAAGACGTTTTATTTTCACAGGAGTGTTTTTATAATATACTATCATTTTGTTTTTCTTAAATGAAGGCGTAATTGAATATCAGGTTCATCACCAAAGTTAATACAATAACCAGATTGATCAACAATCTTAACAGATATAGATGAAATTAAGTTTTTGTTAACTGGAAAGTAAATAACGTTTGGCGGTATTTCTATGCACTGATGACCAGGAGCAGTATTAAATACAAATTCATGAATAAAATGAGTTGGTAATCCATTACAGTAGGAACCGTGTACAAGATCACATTCGATTCGGATTACAGATTGACTGCTGATATTGATGGGCACATTTGGTCTTGAATTTAACACTGAAAAGTATAACAAACCGCACTCGTATGGATCAGATAAATGCAGATGTGGTTGAAAATATGACACCAATTCAGATTTATTTCCGGAGATAGTAACCGTAGTAGACATGCTTGCATACTGAACTCTTTCAGAATAGGTATCCTCTTTATTTTATCCCTTGACTACACCAAAAATTTTTTAAGAACTTTAAACAGAGATGGCCGCAATTGAAAGGGTGATCACGTTGTATATTATCATAATTATAATGGACTTTAGAACCTACGTATTTTATAAATTCTTTTGGAGGCTTAAGATTTCCGTAACTGTCAAAGTACTCAATATAATCATTGTATTTTGCATAGGCTACCCAATGAGAGCCAGGATCTTTAGAACTATCTAAATTAATAACTCCACATTCTTTTTTAAACGGGTATTTAGGAAGCTCATCTCTCATATAGACTCCTCTAAAATAGGGAATACTATTTCCATACTTCAAAATGTCAAAGTTAGTTAAGGCTCGTTTGGGTAGCCGACTTAGTTTTTTTCATTCGATACAAAAATTCCAAGCCCGTTTTTATGTGGTTTAAGGTGTAGTCCTTTCCCAATGCAGAGAGCTTCCATTTTTTCATTATGTCTCTTCGATTCAGTCAACAGCTTTCTAGCCATTTTGAATTCATTTATGGTTTTGGCTATACCAGCTGCCCCGCCTGCTATTGCTCCCACTGCTGATAATCCAGCAAAAATAGGAATTAAAGGTAATACACCACCAGTTTTTGGTATAGGAATAACTCGAGGAAGTTTAATGGATAAATCATCAGCTAATTCTCTGGCTGCGGCAATAGCTAATTCTATTGCCACTTTTTTGCATTTTGGCTTCAATTTTTTCATGTGTCTTTTCGTTTTAGTAATAACATTTTTAAATTTATTTTTTAAGCCTTTTCCAGATGTAACTTTTCGATAGCATTTTTTGCCACGTTTTTTTAGTCCAGAACCACTTTTAATTTTTGTAGACATTGTCTTGCTTACCAAGCCTGCTGCGAGTTTTTCGCTTACACTCGCATCCGAGGCAACTACTCGCTCTTTAGCCATTTGTAGTAAAATTAAATCAGCTCTGTGACGATCCTTTAAGTTTGATGATTTATGATAGGCAATGTCGTGTTCTTTGCAATATTCGTCTAATTTATTAATACCTTCATCTCCGCGTGTAAGCCTTTTAATTAATTTTGTACCAGGGCCACAATAATTGTATCCTGGTAAGTGTAATTCAAACGGTAAATTGTTTATAAGCCAATTGAGAAGACTACTCTCTCCAATACACATCATAAGACTAATGAATCTGGATTGAACACTTTAATAAATACTTATACGATTCATTAATGACTTTGTTGTTAAGTTATTTTTATTTATAATAGTATATTCGATTTATCAATCCAACTATTTTCAGCAGAAGGCAAACCTAACCATTTTACTAAAACCCTGTTTCCTTTTCTTCTAAGAACTTTCTCAATTAGATATACATTAGGATGTTTAGTCTTTTGAAGCTCTTGTAAGTAAAATGCTCCTAAAATAGGTTGACCTCTGATTGTATCTTCAATTAAGTAGGTGATAGGAGTTGTATTTTGTATTTTTCGAATTTTAAATATTTCCGTCAACCAGTTAGGCGTATATCCTTTTTCAAATGTTCCTTTGTACTTACTGATACGTACATAATCTCCAATTTTATACTTGCTTCTTATTCTTTCGTTTTTTACCAAACCTAAATACGTTTTTAATATACATTTTTTATTAATATTATCCACATTAGCAGGGATTTCATGAATTGTCCGATGATAAGTGTGATTGTATTTATAAATAACATCATTAAGTGTATTATCTATCCAATTATAGTTACCTTTTAAACTAAATTCCTTATACAGTTTAGATTTCAATGTTCTGATAAATCGTTCAACTATTGAGGCCTTTTTTGTTGAGAAGGTTGAATAATGGTTGATATGATTAGATTTCATAAGCTTTTGAAATTTATTATTATAAAATTCTGTTCCATTATCCGTTTGGAGATTTTTTGAAACACGTCCTGTAGCCAACAAAATTTTGAAAGATTTACATACATCATCTTTGGTTTTACTTTTCAGAGGAAAGGCCCAAGCATATTTAGAAAATGTGTCAATAACGGTAAGTATAAATCTATGATTTTTATTTTCTTTTGAAAACGACTGCATATTAATTAAGTCTGCTTGCCATAGGTCATCTATATCTTTCATTATAACATGTCTTCGCGGAAAGTTCACCCTCGCATTTTTATGTATTTCGTTTACCACATCAGCTTTGCTCATTTTCAGAATTCAGTACATTTGTCTTGAATCCATCTACAATACTGAATGTAAAGCATATTATTACAACTATTTATTCTGTAATTATGTCAGCTTCTTTTAACTCTTCAATTATCGATAAAATTTCATTATCGTGGTTTGTATTGCCAGCATCTTTTGAAGCAACTAATAGTTTCAATCTTTCAACTAATTCGTTAGGGTCGTCCCAATATACCAAGTCAGTGTTGTTTTTGTATTTTTTTAGTGTTGCTAAGTTTCCTCCAAGTTTAGGGTGAGCAAGTATATAATCGTTTGACGATTCGGAAAACAGTGGTTTGATTATTTCACGATATTTTGTTCCTTTATCGCCTCTTATTTGTCCATTAGGATTAAAATCTCTCTTATGAGCATTTGTATAATGCAGCATATCCTTATAGACAAGCTTATCTTTGCTAGAAATTAATTTTAAATCAGGTTTTTTTCGAAGTAAAAGTTCCTTCAGGCCTGGGGTTAAATTATAGGCTTTATCATCGACTTTAATTAAAATTTCACTATCGTCATTTAAACCATCAATTTTAGAAAATGATACAACTGAATTGCCCATCAATAAAGTTTTCTTCACACTTCTTATTCCAAACGGTATATTTACACCATCATAAATATCATGGATATCACAACCCTCTAATGAAATTTCTAAATCATCTGGTAATTCCATTTTATTAGACTTTTTAGGTGATTGAATAGAATTTAGTTTTGGATCGTAGCAGTCTTCAAACTTTGTAGATGAGCTAGTATTGATGTCATCCAATTCAATGTCTTTAGAATTAGCGAGTATTGTATTTTCTAAATGTTTTATTTTTTCCATAGATATATTTGAATTAACTAGGGTTTTAAGTGGATCTGTGACAGGTTTTAGCATTTTATCGAATGACAAGTTTATCGAGTGTTCCTGGTTTTTCATTTGTTTTATTTTATTCTTTATAGAGTTTACAGACTTCATTAATTCTATTTTAATATTTTTCTCCATGTTGTAACAACTGGGTTCAGCTGAAGAACAAACAATACTAATTTTCTTTTTGAGTGTTATTTACTTATATTTAAAAACATTCAGTCAAATTTAAAAAAGAAATCAAAATTCTGTCTGTACCTTCCATTATTTAATGGTGACTCTTTATTAATAAGAAGAAATTGATATGGATTACTCCAAACAGTTTTACAAATATCTTTGAACTGATTCCATGGTAGATCGGAGTTGACATGTTCTCCATAGATATGTTTTAAATTTACATCATCTTGTTTAAATATTATAAGAAAATTGGTGTTATCACGTAACAACTGTTTCGGTATTTTGGAGTAGGTTTGCGATAAGTAAAAGCAATCAATTTGTTTATGTCTACCCATTGAGAAATAATTACGGATATTTATTTGTTTTTCACACGCAACTAGGGAATGCAAATCCGTTCTGGATTAAAATCCGGATTTTAGCGAACGGATTTTTGGTTCAATCCGGATTATCCGGATTTTACGAATTTTTCATAAAAATTAACATATCTACCCATTTTAGTTTGTTAATATGATGTTTAATAAAGGAGATGGAAAATGTTGGGCCCAAATGTAATAAGTTGAGATATGATCTAAATAAAAATTAGTCATATTTTTATTCTTGAATATCAAAAATCAGCTCAATTCTTAAGTCTGGAAGCGGAGAAATATAATAAAGATAGTTTTCGTGAGATTATCGATTAAAGTAATCGATTACACAACTACAAAAAGAACACCTACCCACTAGGTAGCACTAGGTAATGTAATTAACTCAAAGTAATTAAATGCACTATAAATACTTTTATACAATATAGTGCATTTAATTTAAATAAAACATCATTAATTACTGAAAAACCAAAATAATGATTATCAATTTCATATCAATTAAAATCAGTTTCATTTTTTTTGTCTATGTCACTGGCAGTGCATATTCTGCACTGGTATGAGCTGACTAACATTAACAATTTGACACTAGACATTAGTGGTGGGTCGTTCTCGAATTTTTGACGACCGAAAACGTTTTCCCGACGACGAAAACGGTTGCAGAAAACGGTTAAAGGACGAAACTTATCCAACAGGGAATAGAATTGCGTTTTCGTCGAGTGCAGTTTCTTAAAACTATCAACGATTTGAAATGTATGAAATGGTTTTTCGCATCACGAACGACAGCATTGACAACTGGTAATACATTACTGACTGTATTTGTTTTACGAGTGTGATAGATAGTTGAATCATTGTACTCGACTGTATTTTCTTAGATGTAAAAATTGCACCAAGTAATTCGAAGACTGGTTTGTGCAATGAAGACTGTTTGAAGTTGAACCCAGGACGTAAAATGATTTCATCATCAGAAAACGGTTATTGTTTGCTTTGATTTTTACGGATTCTGACCCTGCCTACCTTGTACGACCCTTGCTTTCTCACTGGACACCGAAGATCGCTCACATGATTGACTTGGAATTGTTATTTTGGATTTTACCGCCGCTTTGTGGATTGGATATTGTTGAAACTATGGATCGCTGTGTGAACTGTGGGATAGCAACTAGTCACTGCAATACACTAATGTATGTTTGAATCTATAAATTCACACCATTTTCATCTCGTTACATTCAGGCCCAAGAGTGTATGTAATCGTTTCCGTCTCCTTTGTGTAAATGGATAAAAATAAAAGCACATGAAAATCAAATCAAATGAATTTTTAAACATGAAAAACATAACATAACGCCTTGTTTCTCCGAAGGGTTGGGCAGAGGTGACCCTGTAGCAGGTACACACACATTTCGCCAGTTATGTTTTAAGTCCCATGTAATAGGGGGCGAGCCTATTGCCATCAACCGGACACAAATCCAGACTCCGAGCTGCTACTGGGAAATTCCAGATAGAAAAACCCAATAACACTTTGCCCGACCCGGGAATCGAACCCAGGACCTCATGCTCAGTAGTTAGCGCTTATGATTTTTTTTTTTGTTATTTGTAATTATTAAAACTATCATCATTAAAAACCATAATTATGGTGATATTGCCATAATATGTACTTATTTTTATTAAAATAATCAGTCTTTGACTCGCGTGCTGAGTAACGTCAGAAAATAATTAATAGGTTAAAATTAAAAGAAACTCTGAAGAACATAAATAAAGACAAATAAACTCCTTGCCAAATTATTAAACAAATAAACGAATTTAATTGAATAACAAAAATAAAGACCAATATACTCCTTGTCAAATTATTACAAATAAACGAATCTGATTGAATATTGTATTTTTTGTCATATACCGATTTTGGGTACAAATATACAGATTTTAGTGGGCAGCTCTACCGATTTCGCACTATGATATTTGAGACCACTGATCCTCATAAACCTTCGAGGTGCGGGGCCCGTCGTCCGCGAGGCCACAGGCGGTGGCCCACGTCGCCCGCGCCTTACGCCGCCCCTGCGCAGACCCGATAGACTCGAAACTCGCGAGACGCGCGAACAGCGAACTGGCTCGTTTCTTATTATTCAAAAAATCCGGATTCGATTTTCAAATCCGGATTTTGAAGTCTGATAAAAATGTGCGGAAATCCGGATTTTTCGGATTACGGATAGTCCGGATTGCATTCCCTACACGCAACATCATCAAATATAAATATAGAATTCGGTAACGCTTCATTGGGAGATATGACTTCTTTATTGTCATTGAATTCAATTAAATTAATCTGAGGCACTCTTCTTAATACTTCACTTAAGAAACGATATTTTGGTTGGAAAGCAGTTTTCGAGTAAAGATAAAGATTTTGGAATTTAAGACCATTTTCATGCAGCAATAAACTGATCATAGCGTTTGTTTTGCCGCAGTTCGAGGGTCCACATATTATGCAACGAATCGTATTAGGCAATAAAGCACTGTGTCTAATCTGACGAGCAGAGTCATTAAAATTGATATTATTCACGTTCAGGGATATGGGTTGTTTGATCAACTTCATCTTGCTTATTATTTATTTTCATTACTTACTATCCTTTATATATGAATATGTGAGCACATTATTTAACCAACAGGTTTGGACCTGTGTCGTTATTAAGATGATGTTCTCGTCTTACCGGCCATAAATGTATTTGTGACTAATAACCGAAAGGAGAACATATTCTAGGTATGTCAAAGTAATTAAACATTACACTTCATTGCAGTAGCTGATCAAAGTAGGACCTTACGCAAATTTTTCACGATTTAAACAATAGTTTCAGTCTAAAGGTAAGTGTTTGAATAATAACCAATCAAACAAAAAGAATAAATAAAATATTTGTTTAAATGCTTATTTGTAAATAGTATTTTATTTTTTCAGAATAATGTCTCGAGCACCGTCACCATCCTACAGCCCCAGCATATTGGACAATGAAAATGTGATTTCTGTTGAACAAGAACAATCCAGATTACGTGAGGTAATCTTTGTTTTTATATTTCATAGAAGTAGATTTTCCTATTGCTATTTTTATTTTTTTACGGGGCTAATTTCTTTTTTTTTTTGCAGTGGAACTCCGAGGTACTCAATGGCAATCCTGTTATGAGTTCATTTTTTTACTCCCAGGGCAACTACGAACCATATTTTGAAGGTTTAAATCAGAGCGCTAAAATTGAAAAGCTGCTCACTGGAAATGATCAAGCTCAAACATCTAAAAAGTCTTCAAAAAAGAGAAAATCTTCATTGGGATCATCATCATCATCATACATTGTTCGCAGAAAGGGAAGCGATAATGGAGGTCATCTAATTAAATTAGAAGTGCATAAACTTAAAGATTCTAAAAATGAAAATGATTATAGTGATAGTGACAATGCGTGTGTAAGTGTGCAATATGTGGTGCATGAAACTTATAACGAAGTGATGGAAGCAACAGAGACCCTTATTAAAAAAATTGGGAAGAAGTTGAGTGACCCGGAACAGTTTTAGGTAATTTTTGTATGCCTAGTTAATAAATAGTTTGTACTGTCAAAATGCACATATACTTGGACATTTCGTTACTAACTTATTATTTTATTACTGTTTCGAGATTTGATTTTATTATTTTATACATAGTCGACTGTAAATGATCCATGTTTTGTTTTTTAAAACAGTTAAAAAGACTACATTTTTGTGAAAATTAAATAAATGTTATGATTATCAACTATTCTTGGGTTTCATTTTTCTTTGACTAGGTACAGTTACGAGCACTAATATGTATCCACTTACCAAAACAAAAAGCGATTTTCTCGTGGAATATTTACTGCAACTTTGAGATAAGACCTATTCCATATTGTGGGTTCCAAAATACTATATTTCGTAACAATTTAAAATGACAATCAACAGAGTAGGTGAAAATCACTTTGAAAGGTTGCTAAGTGTACCTATACATATTAGTGCTCATGACTGTACTTAGTTTAAATAAGAAGTAGGTATAGAATATCATATTTAAACACAATACATACTGATTACAAATGATTTATTTCATATTATGTAATAATTCAATACATTTTTGCTTACATACTTTACCTTAAATTAATACATTGTTATTAATACAGCGCTTAATTAAAATACTGTTTTATGATGCCCCCAAGGCAAAGTTTTGCAACCATCTTCCATTATTTGTCTTTTATCATCATCCCTACTAAGAATCAGCTTATTAATCTTCTGAGTGAAAATCTTATGATTTTTCGACTTTATAATACACATGTCATCTCTTAAGCATTCATTGTACCGTAAAGCTCGTTTATATTTTTTTATATCGAGTTTTTTCACAGCTGATTTTTTTACACCTTTTGCTCTGATGATTGAAGAAGCTAGAGAGTCTATACAATACAATTTTGCTCTTAAACCTACAAACTCGGTTATAATATCACCACCCATTTCATCCTTAAAAAAACCTGGTATTTTACAATTTGCTTTGTGTATATTAAATTGATTTCCAGTTTCAAAGTTGCTCGTATCAAAGTATTTTATATTCTGTTTCATGTCCTCATAGAAATCTTCTGTATATATTAAATACAAAAGGCTATCAGTATCAGTATAACATAGTTGAATATCATTTTCGTAAAGACGTTTCATCACAGAGTAATTAAATCGATACAAATGAGTCTTAGCCAATTCTAATATTGAGAAACCAATATAAGTTGGTCTATCAAGAACAATTTTCGTTTGTTGTAACTGGATTGCTACTAATGTATCAGAAAATACAGATAAGTTTTTGAAATTGGGGGCACTTACATATTTTTCAGCTCCACAAATTTTGTTTGTTTTATTATGAATATCTTTCCATACATTAACCAGTTTTACATCGACTTGTTTTCTTTTGTTTTCTATAGTTTTTCCAAATATAGAGTTGTTTTGTTTTTTAAAAAAGTCTCTTTCAAAATCGGAAGACGCTCTTTGTCTGAGAGTAGTATTCAGCAAGATATATGGAGCTAAAAGTGAACTTTGTTCAAACGCTAGTATTCTATATATCTTTAATAAAATAAGTCCATTTTTTACACATTCTTTAAGATGAACATAGTGAATGATATATTTATGTTTATCATACAGGTTAGCAATTAGTTTAACATTTTTACTACCTGGTGGAGCAAATTTTTCGGCGGCAAATGGTAAATCCGAATGAGTTTCGTGAATTTTATAAGGATAACATAAGTCAACTTCTAAAATAAATCCTGTGTCACTATCATTTAAAATACACATTACATTAAAATTATTTATTTCATTTTCGTTTAAAAACCTAAAGTTTCGAGTAGGAAGCGGTTGCATCATAGCGTGGCCATATAAATTTACACAATCAAGATAAATTAAATAGCTGTCAGGTTCCTTATTGTTATAATTTGGAAGATATTTATTATTTGCCTTCGCATATCTTAAAGAACATTGGGCAAGTCCCCCCCTTATGCCTTGTTCTAACATTTGATACATATCAATATCTGAAATTAAGTCTAAATTAATTTTTGTATATAATAACATCGCATCCCAACTTAGCGAGGGAGATGATACATAATAACAAGGATCAAGGTCATAAAACTTTAAAATCATTGATCTAAACTTTTCAAAAACATCACATAAAAGTAGGACATCACATTTCAAATATAAGTCTGTGTACTCCCCTAAATTAGAAATATCAAATGTATTCCAGACTTTTAATGCATGATTATAATCTTCATCTGAAATAGATTGGGATGTGAGTTTATTATAAAATTTTGATGAATCTGGCAATTTAGTATCTTTATAACGATCCCACGAATCGATGTAATCATAACAATATACACCTTTCTTGCATGCCAAATTAAACAAATAATCATCATTAAAAAACTTTCGTAAGTTTTGAAAATCTTCCGTTTTCATCGTTTTTATTAAATTATCTAGACTTGAACTTAAAAAGTTAAAAGAATCAATAAACTTTAACTGAGCTACATTTTTTTTGTCAATCGGGACGAATTTTGTGAAAGAAATATATTTTTCTTTGTTTTTGGGAATAAGATTTATACGACCGCAAAGACCTGAAAGTTCCTTTATAAACAAATGACAATCATAACCAGAAAGATTATGAAATATGACAGGTATAAATGGACAAGATTTTGCATTCAAATTACATGAATTGTGTGCTGGTCCTCTATACATTCCGGTGAAATGATCATGATCAGCAACAACGAGGTCAGTATCAGAAAAAGTTTTCTTACATAAGTGACATTGTTTAGCGTTGTTTAAAGACATTTGTTGAGCTTTGTTAATTATTAGGGGTTTTATCTCTGACATTAGTCTATGAAGTCTTATTACATCCTGACTAATAGATTTAACGAACTTTTTCGAGCAGTCTGGCCCTCTATAAGATCTAAACTCATTTAATTCAGGTTTAGACTGACAAAAAATGTAATATCCATAACAACTTGCCATATGGATTTGAATATTTTCTACACATGGGGATTTATTTTTGTCTGAATATTCTTGTAATAGACTTTCAAAATCGCCGTAAATAACAATGGGAACTCTTTGAGTCCTATTAAAATTTGAAAAACTAAGTTTTGAGTTTTCTTCGGGAAGGATAGTTTGCACTCTTGCACAGCTATGATTGAATTGTTTTTCTGGTGAGTCGAAATACACAAAACATTCGTCACATAAATATAACTTAGACTTATGTTTTGTAAGTTGTCTGTGTACAAGCTTATTGAAATATTTAATTAAGCAAAAATGACTTTTACCGTTATTATTGAAATAAAGTAAATTTACATGATAAAGTTTTCTTTTTAAAGTTTTATACAACGGCCCTGTTACATTGTAATTCTGTTCCAAACCATAGACGTTAACACTTACGTTTGGATTTAAATCTTCAAATAATTTGATGTCGTCTAAACTGGGTGGAAATGTCATGTTCGTAATGTTTAACACTTTTGAATAGTGAGGATATGATGTAACTCTATTGGGGTTATTCTTTGCTGGGTACAAATATGCTACTATGCTCCAAAGAAAACAATGATTATCTTTATTAACTATGTTTAGACTTGATTTCGTATTTTGAATTCGGTTAGGTAATTCTAAATAAGAACCCGCTCTCAAAGGACTGTATTTAGCGAAATTAATTTCTAAATGACTAATCGATTCGATTGTCCAGCCTGACTCACTTAGTTCGAACTCAGAACATTTATTTAAGATTTTTTCTGCAAATGCATGATATGTGGATAATATATCTGTGCTTTGAAGTATAATTACATATCTTGTATTAAAAGATTTAAGACTAATTTCGTAATTTTTAGGTAAAGTGTACGAAACAAAAAGTTCGAAATTGACTTTCAAAGAAACGTGTTGTTTTAATAATTCTTTAATTAGATAGCAACATGTGTCTGAAGTTTCAGTTAAAAAAAATTCAGGTGTAATAGTAAAACATTCAGGATTTATTTTGTAACTGACTATTTTGTTTTTAAAAGCACAAGCTATTATACGGACATTATCAAATTGAGTTTTTATGAGATTATTAGATTTATGGATGTTAGTTTTTTTGTGAGAAGAATAATTGGGACAGTTAATGTTACAAGTTTGACAGAATACCATTTTTGAATAATTTTAGAATAGCTTTATTTGTATTTTCTTAGTATTATTATTATTTAGGTTTTTGTTTTATCTACTAAGTAGATTCTGTAAGAGAACAATGCAAAAATTTAGAAATATAAGTTACATTCAGGTTAGTAGATACTTAACCAAATTAAACATATTTTTAAAACATACTATTATCGATTATATGTATATTATAAAGGATTAAATTAAAGTTGAATAAAATTTAAGTAATTTGTTAAACTAAATTTACAAACATAGTATAAGAGATAATAATTATATTATGAATATTTTATTATTTTCAATTTTAGGTTTTTATTTAGGTTTTTGTTTTATCTACTAAGTAGATTCTGTAAGAGAACAATGCAAAAATTTAGAAATATAAATTACATTCAGGTTAGTAGATACTTAACCAAATTAAACATATTTTTTAAACATGGGTACTATTATCGATTATATGTATATTATAAAGGATTAAATTAAAGTTGAATAAAAGTTAAGTAATTTGTTGAACTTAATTTTCAAACATAGTATAAGGGATAATAATTATATTATGAATATTTTATTATTTTCAATTTTAGGTTTTTATTTAGGTTTTTGTTTTATCTACTAAGTAGATTCTGTAAGAGAACAATGCAAAAATTTAGAAATATAAGTTACATTCAGGTTAGTAGATACTTAACCAAATTAAACATATTTTTAAAACATGGGTACTAATATTGATTATATGTAGGTATATTATTAAGGATTAAATTAAAGTTGAATAAAAGTTAAGTAATTTGTTAAACTTAATTTACAAACATAGTATAAGAGATAATAATTATATTATGAATATTTTATTATTTTCAATTCTAGGTTTTTATTTAGGTTTTTGTTTTATCTACTAAGTAGATTCTGTAAGAGAACAATGCAGACATTTAAAAATATAAGTTACATCCTTGTTAGTAGATATTTAACCAAATTAAACATTTTTAAAACATAGGTACTAATATCGATTATATGTATATTATAAAGGATTAAATTAAAGTTTAATAAAAGTTAAGTTTTTTGTCAAACTTAATTTACAAACTTAATTTAACTGGAATAAAAAGGTTTACAAAGAATTTTGGGGGTACAAAATTGGTTGGATAGAGGAATAATCCTCTTTAACTGCTGCAACCACCTGAGTAACCGCCTTCCAAGTTGGGCTATTGTCATTTACCGCTGTTTTGAAAGAAACCAATGAATGTTTCCAGCGGTTGGTTGTTATGGCCTCCAACTCCTGACAATTCGATATGCGAACCTCAATATAATATTCTCCGCGCCTTGTGGGGTTGCTTTGCATAGTATAACCAGATCCGACTCGACGCGTCAGGTAGCTCTTCAGTTTTGCTGCCCGAATTGGTTCACGTTGCTCTTCATCCTGGAAACAAACCAAAAAATAGTTTCATTAAATCATCGTTATAATATGATCATTTTAATATGATGATTCATAATGATCATCAGCCCCCCTTGCTATTGTTATAAATCATCACAATAATAATCTTAAGACATACGTATTCTTCATTGATTTAATTCGGTTTCAACATGTGAATGAAATCTTTTAGACCTTAAAAAATGTAAACCGTACAAAATCCTAACAAATCATGAGTTGACCTTTACTTATTACGTAACATCACGCCTATATTTTTCGAATAGTTATAATTTCATGCTGCTACTATAAAATTATTGAAACTTGGTCCAATTATCTACACTTAGTCAGACCTGAGACTCGAACTCAGGACTTCACAATTATCAGTAACTATGCTTACACCACTACTAAACCTGAACAACTATCTGTAGGTGGTACAATATTTATTCTGCACGGGAATCGAAGCCGCACAGCAGCTAATCGCTCAGCCCCTGCGCCAACCGAGTCGTCAAAATATAATAATTAAATGACAATTTCATCTCAACTTACCTCGGAATCAGGGTAGATAGATAGTTTTCGTTTCTTTTTAGCAGATGTAGACGCAAAGACAGGTGCGGTCGAAGGGTCAGCCTCTGATTCAGACCCACTACCAGCAAACGGCTGTTCTTGGAGTGGTTTTTTAGTTTTTCCTTTTGGTTTCGAGGGTTTTGGTGTTAAAGGCTTACTTGGTTTCTTCTTTTGTGATATAGGGATCACTTCAGTGTCTGAGTCAAATGGATTGGAAAACCTAAAAATAAAACATAATTTTCATCAAGTCTACTTACAAACATTCATACGTTTAGTTACAACTACTCGTATTATCGAACAGTCCAGTCATGATAAGTAGGTACTACACAATAGGTTCCTGTCACGCCAAGCTATTTTTCTGCAAGGAAGTCGAACTTATAAACTCATTCTCAACAGCGACAACCTCTGAACCTATAAGACCATCGATCATATTGATCAAAAAGACCTACTAATAAAAATGCCCGGTTGCATCCCACCCACACACACACCCAACTGCACCCCTCACAAATATACACTGATCACAAAATTTATAAAGTTAAAATGACACGCACATACTTACTGTTTTATTTGTTAAACGCACTAATTATTAAACGACATTAAGTTAGACGAAAACCACTGCAGAATGCACTGCTAAAAATATTCTGTGAGACTATCGCCAGGTGACACTGATTTTATATCCATAAATTGTAAAACGGCATACACGCATAATGAATGTTTATTAGTTATAGTTTATTTAAAATTAAGCGTAAATATTGGCATACAATTTTAATCCCTATGCGTATTGCGCATAAGATTTATTATTATTTATTTCATAATAATCATTCATACTCAATTGTAACGTTGTCCTAACTTACCGTTTTAGGAGGATATATAATACGGCGCCGCGCGGTCGCTGAAAACTGAGACGAAATTTTTATAAGGTAATCGTACGTACTTGTATACAAATGGGTCTCTCCATCATGAAATTCTAGAGATCAACCATAACGAGTTCTGATATATTAACCTTGAATAAGACTAATATAAATTGAACTCCAAAATATTTAACATTTTTTTTTATTTGTCTGCCTCGTTGGTCTAGTGGTCGCAAGCGGTACTGCTAAGTATGAGGTCCTGGGTTCGATTCCCGGGTCGGGCAAAGTGTTATTGGGTTTTCCATCTGGAATTTCTCAGTAGCAGCCTAGAGCCTGGATTTGTGTTCGGTTGATAGCAAAAGGCTCGTCCCCTATTACATAGGACTTTAACATAACTGGCGAAATGTGGGTATCCTATGGATATACCTCTGTCTAACCCTTCGGGGATTACTTCATGCGTGATGTTAAATCGATCTAGATAGGTTTCATTTTTAGAAAACTACAAAAAAAAACGAGAAAGCTCGTTCATCCAGAAAATGTTATGTTATAACATAACATAACATCACGCCTTGTTTCCCCGAAGGGTTGGGCAGAGGTGTCCCTGTAGCAGGTACACCCACATTTCGCCATGTTATAATTTATTGAAAAACAAAGATAATATTAAGACTCATTAAAACCTCAGGTGTTCGATTCAGTGCAAGAAGATTTAATTGCTTATTTATCGAAATAGAATTGGGATTCTGCATCACTGGCTCTCGCTGATAGAATTGGGGATTCTGCTTCACTTGCTCTCGCTGATAGAATTGGGGATTCTGCATCACTTGCTCTCGCTGATAGAATTGGGGATTCTGCATCACTTGCTCTCGCTGATAGAATTGGGGATTCTGCATCACGGCGCGAGCGCAGCGAGAGCAAGTGATGCAGAACCCCCAATTCTAACCTACTCATCTTGGTGCATCTTTTTTATGTGCACATATTTCTGTGACTATAAAACAATTGTTCCTTCTTTTTCTTTCTTTCATACTGCTCCTGTGCATGTTTTCATTGCAACATCGATATATGGTCTACTTGCATGTGGCTGAAGCAGTTTTTTCAACTTAGGTACAAAATATAGCCGAAAAATTATATTGAAAAAAAAACCATAACTTTTTTTTGAAACCCTGTCAGTAAGCCCTATTATTTTGCAAACCATATCAAGAAATTAAAAAATAACACATTAGTCTCCAGCTATCCTTGAAATAAAATCATAATTTTATTTGATGATAATACAATATCTTCAGTCTCTATCGTAAATCAAAGGCGAAATAAACCATATTTTCGAGAGCGCAAAAGTGATGCAACTATTAACAGGTGCTGTGACTGACACGAATGGTTTAGCACCACGAAAACTCTACTTTTATACTTACATAGGCTTAATGTTTCAATTATTTCAAGCTTTCTTACAATTAGATAAGTTATTGACGAAAAAAGATATTTTTGTGCACGGAGCCGTAATTTAGAGAACTCAACAATCAGTTTACTACAAAACTAATAATAACTTATCCCAAAACGAGGGGGGGGTTGTTATTTATTACAAAAATTACATTGGCGTGTGCATGGAGGAACCTACTATTTCAGATTGTAACTGTCTAATGATGAAAATTGATCAGAACACGGCTGTGTTGGCAGTTTACCGACCCGTTGGGTACAAAAACCTAAATAACTTTCTAACATCTCTCGACCTTTTTTTAAATACTACTTCCAATATAAAAAAAACTTTATTCTAATAGGGGACCTCAATGTGGACACAACGGAGACCAACACAGACCCTAATTCTGCTCATTACCTTAACCTTTTAGCGTGTCATGGCATGTTGCCAGCTTACACTTTCCCTACACATAATAAGACATGTTTGGATCACATTATATTAAAAACACGACTGCCAGCTTCTTGTTATGTAGTTGAAACCTCTATCACTGATCATGATGTTATCATTCTTGTCCTGGATTTAAGTAAAGTTCAAAACAAAACCTTTAATCTAACTAAATGTTTAAATTACAAAAAAATTGACGATGAAATTGTGAATCTCAACTTTCATGACTTATATTTAATGACTGATGTTGATCTTGCTGTTCAGTTCTTCGTTAAATCATTGAACAGTATTATACAATCTAATACACAAATTATAAAAACGTCAAAAAAGTAGAAATTTTTTCAACGAACTTTTAAAAAAGATAAAAAGGGAGCATGATAAATTAGAACTTCAGACTGCGGCTAAAACTAATAACAAAATACTATGGAATACAATAAAAGACATTACCCACAAACAAAAATCTAAAAACGAGGCCAGACAGCTAATTAAAATACTGGATCCTATTTCTTCTACTAATAAAATCAATGATTTTTTTGTAAACATCGGCAAAAATATCGCTGACCGCTGTGGTTCTGCTAATAGTATCCCTTCACCATCGCTCAACCTTCATCCCCACTCGATGGTTTTTTTCCCACGGATCTGGAAGAGATTGAAAATATCATTCATACTCTGAAGTCTGATTGCGCTGTTGGCTATGACAACATCTATCACATTGTGAAGAGATACAGACAGATCCTCATTTTCTCCAATCGTTTTTATCTGCAACCTTGCCATTGTCTCCGGTTAATTCCCAAACGCCTGGAAAATAGCAGAGATTTGCCCCATCTTCAAAGGTGGCGATGGAGCCTGTGTCTACAGCTGTAGACCAATTTCCATTCTGCCAGCCTTGTCTAAGGTATTGGAGTGGATCATGAAGAAGCGCTTGCGTAGCTTGAGCGCTTGGTTGTCTTCCAAGACAACTCACTGCTATCACCTTCTCAGTATGGTTTCCGATCTGGCTGGTCGACCAGTGACGCCATTCACGGTTTAACTAAGTTTGTTTCTGAAAAACTCGACGTAAACAAAAAGGTTATAGTAATCTTCATGGACCTTGCCAAGGCTTTTGAACAGTCTCCGTCCCTCTGTTGGTGCACAAATTGGAGAACATTGTGTGTAATGGATAGGCAACTGAAGCTTTTTTCCGACTACCTCACCAACCGATTCCAGAGAGTTAAAGTAGACGAGTGGACTAGTAGTGATCTTCCTGTCGTGCACGGCGTCCCACAAGGCAGTATTCTCGGTCCTCCTTTATTTCTAACATTCATCAACGACCTCTGTTAGCTTAAGATGCCCAGCGGAAGGATCATAACTTTTGTTGATGACACAGCGCTTTTGTTTGACGCCGATACATGGCCCGAGGTCTACAGTTGTGCTCAGATGGGGTTGAATTTGGTTTTGTCATAGCTAGCTAATAATAGACTCGCTCTCAATGTTGATAAGACAAAGTATATTTCTTTCCACATAAAAAAACCTACTTATTCACTAAATAATTTCAAAATTACCGCTCATTCGTCCGCTTGCATTTTGTCTCATAGTACTCATTGCTTATGTCCCCACCTTCATAAAACAGATTCAATAAAGTACTTAGGCGTTATGCTAGATAATACTCTAAGTTTTCAAGCGCACATAGATGCAAACACAAATATCAGTTTACGGATTCTAGCTAAAAGACAGCTAGAATCCGTAAACTGATATTTGTGTTTAAAAATCTTCGTCATGTTGCAGACGCTAGCTTATTGAGATCAGTTTATTTTGCGTTATGCCAATCGCTAATCTCGTACTGCATAACTGCATAACGGGGTGGTGCGACAAAAACATCAATGTTGCGGATCGAACGTGCACAAAGGGCAGTTCTAAAGGTTATTAATTTCCTGCCTTACTTATTTTCCACCGGAGAACTTTATGAGCAAATTGGAGTGTTAACTGTTCGAAAACTTTTCATTATAAATACGATCCTGCGCAAATACTCTCTTCTTACCTATTATCCTACTCTATTTGAAGGTAAGCGACGTAAACACGCAGTTTGTCCCACAACTCGGTTCCATACTGCTTTCTCCTGTCGACATTTCGATTTTTTTGGAAGTTACTTGTATAACAAAATTAATGGAATTTTGTCAATATATGCCCTACCCAAACAGCGTTGCAAAAAAACCCTCTCAGCCTGGTTGCAAAATTGAACTATGATGCCACGGAGCAGCTACTCATTGTTCCCTCGTAATATATAATGACTTCGGGTTCTTGACTGTAACAAAATCCTTACACACCCACACTCACACCATCATTCTACTTATCCTCACACTTCACCTGCACTTTACACATGCATTACACTATTCAATTTTTATTTTGATTAATTAATTTAAAAAAGTCTGTTTTTTTTTTTTTTTTTGTTTTTTCTTTCATCAATAAATAATTTGTCTAGAGTTTGAAAATTGACCATTAACCATTGTAATGTTAATTAGATTAAATTCGGGGTGAGAGCCTGGTGATCCGTCACACAGGGCATCCTAGTATGGACGCCAGTCTCTCGCAAAGGATCATATTTTATGCATTTTTGTCAAAACGCTATAATTCTTGTCTCTATGTTTATTACTATGTAAACCTTTGTGAAGAGAGAAATAAAAATTATATTATTATATCGTTTATTTATTTTCTTTTACATATAATCACATTTTTAAATATTTAATTCTCTAAAAAGACATAAAAAAAACATTTAAAAATATTAAAATTGAAGTCCGCCGGTGTCGGGAGCAGGGTCCAAGCTACCGGTGGTTAGGGCTGCAGAGACAGGAACCTCCTCACAATGCGAGTCGTATCGAGGAGTACTGCCTTCTGAATCAGGCGCTTGATCCAGCCGCCTAACGAGAGCCTCGAGAGATGTTGGTCGAGGCTTTCGGCCATCAGGCGATTAGCCGTTACGACAATAAGCACCTCGTGTGTTAAGTCGAGATATTTTATTTGTTTCTCTTTCTCAGCTTCTCGTTATGTGGAATGGTAACATGGACTATCATTGCGCGGCGCGCTAATTGATCTACCATTTCTACATCAGGCTTATTTGCTATAATAGTCCTCGTTCATTCTCCTGGATCTGTCGGCATCCTGGGTAGCGAAGGACCGTCCCCCATTGCCTCATACACGACATCTGGAAGGTGCGCAGAGTTGCATCTATCTTGTATAATTCCAGCATCCTCATGTGCCATGTACGTGGCACCGAGTCGTAGGCCTTCTTATAGTCTATGTGACGAACCTGTTGGCTTATGGCCATGTCGATGAGGAGAAGCTCCTTAGTGCCGCGGGACCCGTTCCTATATCCATTTTGAGAGGCTGACATAATGGAATTATTGTCGATGTGTATGTTAATTTTCGTTCTCAAAATAGATGTAAGAAGTTTATAGACGTCGGCAAACATGTGATCGGTCTATAATTCTTGGGTTCCGCGGGACTACCTGACTTATGGAGCAGGTGAGTAACGTCTGTTTTTAGAAACTGTGGTAGCGACCCAGACTCTAGGGATGACTGGAATTGAGATGCCAGGCGAGTGTGCGAACTACTCAGCCATTTTAACCAAAAATGTGCAGTCCGTCCGGTCCCGGTGATTTCTAATTCGGTAACGGACGGACTGCTCTGGCTACGTCTAATGGCGTGATTAGCACAGTATCCATTTCTGGTATAGTTTCAAACACTCGCTCGACATCCTGCATTATTATTATTATTATATAGTTAAGAAGCTGTTAATAACAATGCCTAAAGTGCAACGCACTCCACCGACGACTCCCATACCAGGGCAATCTCAGTCGTTTCCTGATATTGCTTCAATCCCAGAGCTTACCTCTCGTTTTGGCCTAAAAACTACTAACGGCCCCATGAGATTACCACCAAATGTAAGGGAGCCTCATGTAACGATGGCTTCCGTAGGAGAGAAAGCAGTGGTTCAGGCAACTTGTCAGCAGAGTGGGTGAGATATACGCATACCGACCAAGCTAGGGACGGCAGCCGCCCGGCAGCGGCAAGTGCCTAAGCCCCAAATCCTTTTGCCAGTGTCTGCTGCTCCTGCTATTGCTACCGCGAATGATTCTGTGGGTGGCATGGACTTGAACGGGCAGACGCATGATGACGGTTGGGTTGAAGTTCAACACAGGCGTTCGCGTCGTTCGCTTGGTAATGTTATGCGGGGGACAGCTGCGCCTGGCACCACTAAGTTAGAGGCTTCTGAACGATGGAGATACTTTCACCTTTTTTATGTCAAGCAGGGCACCACTGATAGCCAGGTGCATGAGCACCTTCTTGCCATCTGTGGAACGGATATCTGCACAGTAGAAGTGCTTAAATCCCGTGGCAACTATGCATCTTTTAAGTTGGGGGTGCCCTCGAAATTAGCCGATCAAGTATCTGCGGTTCATAATTGGGCAGAGGATATTTGTGTAAAACCGTGGCGTCAGAACTTTCGTGCCCGTAGTAGCGAACAATTATCTCACTAATATTCTTGCCACCAGCCCGCCCACCCTCAGTAATCGTAACAACTGCCTACGTGTATTATACCAAAATGTCCGTGGCCTCAAAACAAAATTACCTACATGGAGATCAAGTTTGTTGTTATCTGAGCATGATTTAGTAGCCATCACAGAAACAAACCTAGATAACTCAGTGGAAGACTCAAAATTGACAGACGAAGATTGGCGCATCCTACGTAGAGATAGAGTGACTCTGGGGGGTGGCGTGTTGCTAGCAGCACGCGATGGTGTTACCATGAGCAGACAATATAACCTGGAAACGGATTGCGGTGAAGACCTGTGGGCGCGGATCCAAATACATGGCCGATGTGTTGTCTACATCAAGCCCTCTGCCACTGACGAAGACTACATGACGTGGTTTTGTAAGGTTGAGAGTATTATTCCAAACATGAGTGGAAGAGTTATGATCTTAGGAGACCTTAACTTAAAAAGTGCGTCAGTGAATGTTAACAATTATTACTGTTATTTTTAAAATTTTTGTAATCTGGCAGAGATGAATGAAGTGATGAATATGCGTGGGAGTAAGTTAGATGTTGTGTTGGTTCAGGAGGGTGCCGAAGTAAGCTGCGAGTACGTCGTGGGCTCGGACCTAGTCCCTATCGACCTGTATCATCCTCCCTTAGATATTGCCGTAATAATGTCAAAACATCAGTATAAGGAAATTATATACCCTAGCAATATTGACCGAAGTAGAGACTGGAACTTCAGCAAAGGAGACTATATACACTTAAATGAGCAAATTCGTGCAGTCCCTTGGCAGGATCTCCTGTGCGGCCGGGATGCACGCTTGGCTACTAGTCAGCTTTATACAATATTTTATGACCTCTTCGATTCATGTATCCCAAAAAAAAGAGGAAAATTTCTGGCAACAGACAATATCCAGTTTGGTTTACCAGAGATTTAGTCATCGACACTCTGCGTAAGAACAAATTGCATCACAAATGGAAACTTTCTCGCTGTAACCTTATATATATGCTCAATTTAGTGCTCTACGTTCGGATTTAAAAACCAGAACTCAAGAGGCCTATAAATCATACTGTGGTACTGTAGAGAACAACATAGGAAGTAATCCACGACAGTTCTGGCACCATGTCTCGAGCCTACGATCGAAGGGTGGTTTCGAGCCTGACGTTTTGCTCAACGGTATAGTTTGCTCGGGTATCAAAGCTGCGGAAGCGTTCGCTCAGTACTTTTCCAGCGTTTTTTTAATTGATTCTCCTGAATTAAACCCAAATAATCTCAGGCCGACCCACTTCTCAGGAAATAACATTCCTCTCCCTCTGTTGACCCCACAAGACGTAGTTAAAGGTATTGCTAAACTTAAACCTCATAGCTCGATCGGCCCTGACTCCATCCCTGCTTTTATCCTCAAGGGATGCCACGATATCCTGGCAACTCCTCTCTGCCATATCTTTAATCTAGCTCTTCAGTCCGGCGTACACCCTGAGCAATGGAAAATCTCGCGTGTTATTCCCATTCCAAAAACTAGTAACAAATCATCTGTGGTGGAACACAGGCCTATTGCTGTCCTGCCAACTCTTGCAAAGGTTTTCGAGCACATACTCCACACGTACATCTATAAACGTATAAATGCGTTTCTATCTGATGCCCAGCACGGCTTTCGCCAAGGCCGCTCAGTCAATTCGAATCTGTTGACTCACGTTGACTATATTTCTGGGGTTTTGGACAGTGGGGGGCAAGTGGATGTCCTCTATTTCGATTTCCGCAAAGCGTTTGATAGGGTTGACAATGACGTGCTTTTAATGAAATTGGAAGCATCAGGTTTCTCGTCTGAGTTTCTGAACTTCTTTGCGGACTATCTGCGAGGCCGCAGGCAATTTGCTAGGCACGGTTACTTTGAGTCTGAACCTTATAAATACCCGTTCAGGCGTGAGTCAGGGATCCGTGCTTGGTCCACTGCTTTTCCTTATCATGATCAATGATCTTATAAATAAGGTTAGGTTCGCTAAATGCTTGCTCTACGCCGACGACCTAAAACTAGTAGTTCAAATTGATACGGTCGCGGATTGTATACTCCTACAAAGGGACATTGATGCTATATATGAGTGGAGCATAGTCAATAAACTCTCTTTCAATAAAAGTAAGTGTTACGTCATGAGGTACAGTCGAAAACGTCAACCACTCCACTATAACTACAGATTGGGTGGTGAAGTAATAAGTCGTGTCACCAAGATAAGGGACCTGGGCGTGACCTTTGACACTGGTCTGACATTTAGAGATCATGTCTCCACTCTTGCCAAGGAATCTTTTAGGCGTTTGGGTTTTGTTTTGCGAAATGCTTGTGACTTTCACAACCCAAATGTAGTTAAGCTTCTGTACACCACTTTGGTTCGTAGCAAACTTGAGGCTGGTGCCTGTATCTGGCATCCCTACACAGCGACTCATACGTTAACGCTGGAAAAGGTACAAAAAACTTTCCTGAGATTTCTATATAAAAAGACGTTTCACTTTTTTCCTTACATGTACCCTACTAATTACAACCTAGGAGTTTTGGGCTTCAAGTCATTGGAGGTTCGACGAGGCTTTCTCCAGCTCACAGTAGCCTGCAAAACTCTTAGAGAACGCATTGACAGTCCCGAACTACATGATCTTTTCTGTCGGCTATTCGTTCCCGATAAATACATCGGGCATCGCCAAAGCCGTCGACGCGATCTGTTTGCGCCGCCGTTATCTAAAACTGTCTCCCGAGCTGAGTCCCCTGTGTGTCGTACATTAAGGATGCTAAACGCCCTCCTGACCACCAATCCTGAATGTGATTTGTTTGCTGATGAATGGAGCAGAATTATGTGTGTATGTCTGATGTTTTGCGAGAGTAAGTATGCTAGGTTGTCCTCTATTATATGATAATATTTGAAATATTTTTGTTTACCTGTTCATGAATTTCTTTGTTAATTAATGTAATTGGTGTTACCGTTTTAATTAACAATAAACAATAAACAAAAAGACTCAGAAGAGAGTTTATCACGTAAGAAAATATTTGAATAAATATTATTTACATCGTAATGTGTACGTTTAGGAATCGTTGTGCTATACAAACCAATATATGCAAAAATATCACAGAATATTAAAGCACTATTCACAATGTTCGCAAACTTCACCCAATCTTCACTGCTGGGTTTGATATCAACTGTAACATCATCAAAATCCCACCGAGGAAACACTAAATACGTTCTATACTTATTTTCATACACAAAATCATTGATTACTTTATGTTGTGTATAAGTATGTATGTGTGTAGCGATGCGCGACCTTGTGGACTGCCTGCGCAGACGGCGCCGCGCAGCGCCCCGCACCCCGCGCTCCCCACCGCGGGCTCGCGCACGCATGTTTAAAATAAAGCGTCAATGCGTTCACGGCCGCCGGAGTTTTACTTGTGTTCCTTTCCCGTATGTAACAGTGGCGACGAGAGCGACCCACGCTTTATCACGATGGCTCAATTTAGTTTCGGGTTATTAAGTAATTTCGACCATACAGTGCATCAATGGCAGGCGTACAAAAGTCGCCTGCGGCAATGGTTCGTGGCGAACGATATCTCTGAAGGAAACGACGCAACGGGTTCAAGACGGCGAGCAATTCTACTGAGCGCACTCGCGGACGGCACCTACCAGCTCGCAGCTGACTTGGCTTTGCCAAAACAGCTGGAGGAGGTGCCAGTAGAAGACATATATAAGCTCCTTGACACTCACTTTTCCCCGACAAAGTGTGGATTCGGGGAGCGGTACGCATTTTACGCGGCAACGCAGCAAACGGGTGAGACGCATGCGCAGTGGGCGGCAAGACTGCGTGGCCTCACGAAAGATTGCAAGTTCGCCAACGTGGAGGAAGCATTGCGTGACCGTTTTGTGATGGGCATGTTGGCGGGTCCCGAGAGGGATAAACTGTTCACCAAGGACACAGATACCTTGACCCTGGCAAAGGCAGTGGAGTTGGCGCAAAGCGTACGGTGCGCGTGGGCAGGCGCCGCCGCCGGCGCTTCCACGACGGCGTCGATCACACAGCAAGAACATTCAGTCTTCAAGGTGCAGGGCAAGAGTGCGGGTTCTGATAAGGAACCGGTAATGGAGAAGTGTTCCGTGTGCGGTCGAAAGAACCATGCTTCGTCTCAGTGCCGATTCGCGAACTTTACATGTAGGAAGTGTAACACAAAGGGTCACCTACGTAGAATGTGCAAAGTAAAGTGTGTGGTGACCGGTGACGTGAGTGAGGAGGACGACGATGGTGAGTTTTTATGTTGTAACATCACTTCAGAGCGGGGAGAACCCATGACAGAAATCGTGTCCATAAACGGCTCACAAATCAAATTTGAAATTGATAGTAGATCTGCAGTAACGGTAATTTCCGAAAGTTTATACAGTAAATATTTTAACAGGTTGCCCTTGGTACCACCTAAGAAAAGGCTATATACCTACACGGGCAGTAGTATTGTGTGTCCCGGTATAATTCGCCTACCGGTCACTTATAGGCTGAGCACACACACATTAGATGCGTATGTGGTACGCAGCGAAGGCCCGCCATTGCTCGGAAGAGATTTTTTATCCTTATTTAAGTTAAAACTAGCACCCTGTAATTTCATAAATAATGAAGCAAAAACAATCGATGACTTGCATAATAGATTTAGAGACGTATTTTCAGAAAAATTAGGTAAATTTAATAAATTCGAGGTCAAATTACGTTTAAAAGACGATGCAGTGCCAACATTTTTCAAAGCGCGTCCCATCGCTTTTGCATTGCGAGACAAGGTAGATAAAGAGATAGTCCGCCTTGTAAACTTAGGGATACTTAAACAGGTTGATCATTCTGAGTATGCATCACCCGTAGTGCCAGTATTAAAACGCAATGGAAGTGTTAGGCTGTGTGCAGACTATTCAGTAACCATAAATAAACAATTAGTTGCAGAACAATACCCGTTGCCTACCCCTCCGCGAGCTCCGCTTGCCCCCTGGAAATACCCACCTCAACCATTCTACCGGTTGCACATAGATTTCTTGGGTCCGTTAGATAATAAAAATTATTTAATTGTAGTAGATGCATACACGAAATGGGTGGAGGTTTACGATATGTGTGGTTCAACGACCTCATCAGCTGCAGTAGAAAAATTATACGAGTTTGTTTCAAGGTTCGGGTTACCAAATACTATTGTAAGCGATAGTGGCACGGCGTTCACGTCTCAAGATTTCAAACGTTTTTGTGTAATCAACGGGATTGAGCACGTGACGTCACCGCCCTATAATCCTGCGAGCAATGGCCAGGCCGAAAGCTACGTCAAGATAGCAAAAAAGGGGATTAAATCGTGTATTTTATCGAGTAAAACCCAAAAAGACGCAAGGGTCAAGCTGTTGAAATATCTGTTTGATTACAGAAATTCAATACATTCTGTGACAGGGTTCTCTCCGGCTCAATTAGTTTTTGGGCACAAGCTAAGATCAAGGTTGGATCTATTGTCGCCAAAACCGCTGTCATCACCCTCAAACGCGTCACTGGACAGCACAGTGAAATCAAAACAGTATTTGCAGTATAAATTCTATGGCGGCAAAAATACAGCAATTTTTAAAAACGGGGACGAAGTTTTGTACAAAAAATTTCACAGTAAAGAGAAATTCACATGGTGCAGAGGGACGATAATAGACAAGAGTGGTAAAGTTGTGTATTCGATCAAAGATCATATAACAGGGAGTGTAATAAAAAAACACAAAAACCAGATTGTGTTATATAAAGGCAATGTACAACAAAGTTGGGCTGGAGAAATCGAGGATGATGGTGACGAGGACATATCATCAGCAGCTTCACCGAGCCCCCAACCCGCGTCCCAAGCTGACGCCGCGGGGGAGGGGGGGCAAGGTGCAAGTACGTCGCCAGCGGCGTCGACCTCGCCGCCCGCGCCTGTGCCGCCCGACCATCCCGGTAGGGTGTTGCGCCAGCTCCCAAAGGTAGACTATAGAAGCCTTGCGCTAGGCAAGTGACCAGTGGATGGCGTAATGTTAATATTTAAATGTTGTACATGTATCTACATAGTTGTAAGTATCTTTAAGTACCTACTGTAGCATTTTTATTATGTTTTGAATTCTACCATTATGCTAGGCTATTGTATCTTTCGAAATAAGGTTGGGAGATGTTGTGTATAAGTATGTATGTGTGTAGCGATGCGCGACCTTGTGGACTGCCTGCGCAGACGGCGCCGCGCAGCGCCCCGCACCCCGCGCTCCCCACCGCGGGCTCGCGCACGCATGTTTAAAATAAAGCGTCAGTGCGTTTACGGCCGCCGTGAACGCACTGACGCTTTATTTTACTTGTGTTCCTTTCCCGTATGTAACACTTTACATAATTGTGTGGCGTTGATTTTAACTTACACATTGCAGCCAAAAATAATGTGAAAAGAATGATGATAACAGACAAAACAACTGAGCCACGATAGTACAACAATAAGGTCGCTGGAAAGTTAGATTCTTTCAGTATATCGTGAGACAACTCCGTCAAGAAATAATAATGACCCAGTAAACTGAAGCAGATGATTGCTAGCCGTACTTTACGCCGCACATCCAAACACAACGATTAAGTACTGAGAACGGTTAAAACGAAGGCAGGACAAATGACAATCGCAGACAAGCCCACTGCTTCCCGCATTAGAAAAAAGGTAAACTTAGCCTGCCTGTTGGTACTGTTGTCCTCCACGCGCTTAGAATCGTATATATGCCATTCAGCGCTATTAGGTTCCATGATGAAATCGTAGTTAATTGTAAAATTTCCTGTTTCCGCTGATGATTCCATTGCTACGATTTCATAAGTGCATTCTTGCACGTCGTATGGCCAGTTTGTGAGTTTGACTCTACACCAAGCCTCTTGCAGCATGAAATGTGAGGCGTGGACGTCTCCAGTACTCTTTAAGTCATGGTTGTAGAAGACTGGGTAAGTGGTAAGGAAGTCAGAGGAGTTGGAAGATACCTCAAAGAATGGAGTCCAAAAAATGTAAAAATTCGATACATTAGTCTCGTTGATGCCGTGATGCTTTTCGGGATCCCATTTCAGTCTTTCGTCTTTCCATTTAGTGCTCATCCACATTTGTATTGACATCACTTCCTCTTGGCTATCGAAACTGAAGGTTTGTATGAAGAAAGTGACATTCACTGTTGTGCTCTCACTTGGTGCGTGGGGTGTGTTGTAGCCGCATTCTAGATATTCTAAGAGTTCTTTTTCCCAGGTGATGTAGTCTGGCATATTGTTAATAACACAGTTTTCGGCCAGAGTAAAGTTCAGGAAATGTAGCAGTAATATATAAGTGAGCAGGGCCATGGCTCCCTCGATACTGTGCTCTGTATCAGTGTCGGTAGAATGTGTTGTCATATTATACTGAAACGCCCACTGCGAATGTTTCGGTAGATGGACTGAATGTAATCAATATTGGCAAAATAATATTCATAACCTATTAAAAGTTACCGTCCGAAATATCTCCAAAATATCTGGACGTCTTTCGGCTGAAATGATGAATGTAAAGTAAAGATGGAATGCATCTACTTTATATGCACATATTTCTGTGACTTTTGAACAATTTTTCCTTCTTTTTCTTTCTTTCACACTGCACCTTCGAACGTATTTTTAAAATGTAAACTTACTAAAAACATGCATCCGCACGGGGTGACCCGTCTCCATGCTTTCGCACGGAAAGGCGATGCAGTATTAGCATTGGAGGCTATTTGTGACACGAAGATAACTTTCTGCACCATGGGCATGACTGCGAACGGCCTTAGAAATAGTGAAGAAAAAAAGGTAGATGTGCAATGTAGGTACACACGGCTACACATCAAGCTATACATTTCCAGTATAAGCTGACTTCGTATTGTACGGAAATCCTATACAATGCGGGATCGGCATACAAGGGAGAGAGGAGTCTCCAAGACATTATTAAAGTGTTGAAGGAGACCGACCCGGACGATGTGCCGACTTTCGTGGCAAAGGACTTGCGCAAGCTGCCCCCCGTCACTTTCGACCACGTCGACGTTTCCAGGCTGCTACGGGACATCACAAGCCTGAGATCAAGCCTGGCCGAGATGCAGTTAAAGTTGGAAGCATCGCATTCCTCCATCAGATTTACGCAACGCGGTATGTAGGTCACACGAGCCTGCCAACAGCGTCAACACACGTCACGGGCGTACTCAATGCATCGCAGCTGAGTTTCGAGTCAGCAAAATTCAACTCGTCGCCGGCCGTCGTCACTGCGAGCGATGCACAACCGCGTCCCGCCCTCCCCGCGTCCCTCATCATTGGGACGCCGACGAATATTAACACGTCCACACCAGGATGAGCTTTTGATGAGGTATTACTCGGCTGCCGTTATTGCAACTCCAGCAAAACAACAGCGGCAACCTAGGCTTACGAGGGGTGCCCAGCGGCTCTTCAAACTTGTTCGAAGCTCGTTACCGTAGGTAAAAAGCCAAGGACAGGCCGATGAAGAATGTTTCATACGTGTGGCGAAGAAGAAGCCTGCTTGTCGCAATAAATGCGGTACCGCACTGACTGGTCCGAATATGTTGCTGCGTCCCACTATTCCAACGACGCAGCTGTACGTGTCGCGGCGAAGGCAGATCGTGGAGTACGTAAAGATAAAGACCAAGTTCACCTTAAGAGTCGAGCAGTTGGAATCACGCCACAAAAATAACTTTAAATCTTTTGTAGCGCGCGTTCCGACTCATCACCTGGAGACCTTCATGAAGGAAGAATTTTGGCCGAAGGGTGACGTGTATCGGCGTTTTCGCGGAAGGCTACATGACACCTCGACTCAGCGCAATACAGCGCCGACCCAACGTACGACTTAGTTATAAATAGATTAATGTTTTTTAATAATTATGTATTAGTTTATTATTTTATAAGAATATTTTGTGTATTTTATCTATGGGCCTTAGTTGCCTGACAATAAAGGAATTATTATTATTTACTACGTCTTTGACATTTCTCGGGACCCTAGGGTCCCGGACCTTTGGAAGGCGTACGAGGGGCCGAAGCCAACTCGCAGAGGTCCCTTAGACGTTTTTAATGAAATACCAACCAACGAATATCTCTGTTCGCACTATGCAAGTGCAGCCAAGGACAACCCCCGGTTGGTGTAGGACTATTGTAAGATATGGAAACAAAGATATCGGACTATGGGTTTGGGTTGCTAAAGTGGACTGGTCACCTGGAACTATGGAAGGACTATGGCCCCTGCCTGATCTATGTTTTATATGCACACGGATAAAATGGCAGGGGGTGACTTGCACACTCAATAATGGGCCCCCGAAAACGGTTGCTAGCACATAGTGTCCTAGCGACAAGAGGGCAACACGTCCTGAGGTGCTTATGAGGAGTGGAGAGGTATTCCACGGCTATCAGGACAATCCCGGAAGTACGGTCAAGATCCCTACCAGCATCTTACTGGAATACTTCCTTCCTCCGAGCACGCTTGCTCTTGCGAATCTCCACTCAAGCCGGCCAATAAAGGCAAGAATGAGGTGGGAGCTCTGTTCCTCGTCAGTGTTCACTCCAGCCGGCCAATAAAGGCAAGCCAGAGGTGAAGAACAAGACTCCTCCCGTGAGATAGGTTCCGTGGGGTCGCTACTGCCCAACAGCTCGCCACATGCTGCCCTGCGGGTTTTTGTATCTCTCTTGGTCTGGCTCCTCATCCCAAACTTGTTCCGGCAAAGTAAACTACCGGCATAGGTCAGAATTCGGAGCGCGCAAGCCCGACCACGACGTCAACATAGAGATATGGCGGTGGGGTTAGATACGGCGTTGGGGTTATTATTATTATAAACTGGAAATGTATAGCTTGATGTGTAGCCGTGTGTACAATATATCAAATCAAATATTTTTTTTGTACAGGACAGATTTATAGATTGTTACAGAAGGTTAGCTTTTACCTCCCAAGGGAGGGCACGGAGGACATCCATGAGGATTTTCACCTAGGTTTTTCCTAACTATGTTGGGGTCGTTTTCAAGTCTTACCGGATGCATCTGAATACCATTATTTTACATGGAGCGATTGTCTATCTGACCTCCACAACACAGTTACTGGGTATACCCCTTGGTATGACTAGTGGTTAGACTTTCGGGCTTCTGACGACCCGTAACGACTGTCAAAAATCTACGAATGACAGCCGGGACCAACGTCTTAACGAGCTTTCCGAGACACGGAGGAACCTATTCGCGGACCAACCCCGGCAAGCGTGGCTTAACTTGATCGATCGACCCGTGTGGCTGTTATTACTTAGCCGTGGGGCCGTTCCTTAATGAGGTGTGAAAATACCTACAAACATGATTAGGCTTCATTAGGGTGCAGACATATTATTATGATATGGTAGTCTCTGAAATAACACATTTAACGGTGAATTTATTTGTATCGTATCTTTGAATCACAGTTTCCCAAACTTTGATTAGTTTAGAAAATTGCTCACGTTCTCTGTCAAAACCGACAAATAATTAATTTTGCTTAAATAAATCTCAAAACACTCACTATGCAGAAAAATTCTGCAAGCGAGATGCAACATTCGAAACATTTTCTAAACTCCCGAAGATAACAAAATGAAATGAATAAACATAGAACACGCTCCGCCCCACCTAGTGGCCACTTACTGAAAAATGAGCACAAAGTTTGCTTATATCTTTCCCATTTTGCTGCCAACGCAAAAGTGACACGCGACAGGATTTCAACGGAGATATTAAAAAAACCACCGAAAAATTTCTCTTGTCCGCGATTTTAGTTCAAACCTTTTGTGGAATGGAAGGACAATAAGGTCACCAAACAATACTTGGTCGTTAATCATAGAATATTTGACGTCACGTCAACTTTTACAAGAATATTAATGGCGCCTAATACGGCGGCCATGTTGGATTTTTCGTCGGCATCTTTGTACCCTTTTCATGTTTGGGTTGTTTCTTTGAAGGTGGTAAGGTACTGAATGTTTTAATTGAATTGTTTTACTTTGATGTTTTTGTGTTAAAATAATTGTTTTATTGTAATTATTTTCCGTATTTATTTTCAAAGCATACCCTTTCGAATCCATTAAGAATATATTATACTAGCTGCGCCCCGCGGTTTCACCCGCATAAGTCCGCGTAAGAAGATCGGGATAAAAGTATCCTATGTGTTAATCCAGGTTATAAACTAAGTATCTATGTGCCAAATTCCATCCAAATCCGTTCAGTAGATTTCGCGTGAAAGAGTATCAAACATCCATCCATCCTCACAAACTTTCGAATTTATAATTTTAGTAGGATATAATATTATAAAATATTAATATAATAAGCAGGATTTTTAATTTTGACGTCTTTAAAGAAGTACCTACGACATTAAACTTGTATTTACTAAACTAAATCAATTTAGAAACAATATTCACTATCATTAATTTATCTCCCAAGCTTGGTGATTGTGGATAACCTCCAAAAACTTTCATAGTGTGGTAAATAAGAACTGCATGTAGGTACGGACAGAGAAAATAACTGTATTATCAAATTGACACACTACATTAATTTGCCGTGCTATTGCCATGTCATACAACTGGAAACTGCCAAAGAATAACACTATAGAGGAATGAGGAACAGGGTGTAAAGTTCACTCATCCTCCATAGAAAAGGGAGGATCTTCGACCAGATGGGTGTCGTGTCTAGTGGGCAACTGCCCGACGATTGTTGTAGGGATGAGATGCCACCACAACACTTGTGATTTGAATATACGGGCAATTTAAGCTGGTATTCAATTTGATATAAGGCTTTTGGTATAATAAAAACAGCCACACGGGTCGATCTTCAAGGTTAAGCAACGCTTGTCAAGGTCAGACCGTGGATGAGAGGCCATCCAATACCTACCGAGACTTCCGTGACTCGGGAAGCACGTTAAGCTGTTGGTCCCAGCTGTCATTCGTAGATCTTTGACAGTCGTTACGAGTCGTCAGAAGCCCGTAAGCCGGTGTGAGTCCGGCGCCATATACAGGGAGCATCTGTTAGTCTTGCCAAGTGGTATTGTCTTACCCAGTTACTGGGTTGTGCAGGTGAGATGGGCAGCCGACCCCAACATAGTTCGGAAAAGAGTCCATTTGACAAACAATTAATTTCCCTGACTCTACCTATTTATTTGCTGATGTCATCATGTCCACTGCTGGACACAGGCCTCTCAAATTGCACGCTATTCAGCTCAATTCTCAGCAACTCTCATCCAGCCGCACCAGCCACCTTCCGAAGATCATCGCTCAACCTAGCCTGAGGGCGTTCTAAATTACGTTTGCCGTTTCGCGGTCTCCACTCAAGAACACGTCTACCCCAACGGTCATCGGTTCTACGGCTAAGATGGCCACTTCAGCTTGCATATTCTGTGAGCTACATCGACAATTTTGGTTTTCTATCGGATCACCTTGTTCCGGATCCGATCCTTTGGAGTCTCCAAGCATAGCCCGTTCCATAGCTCACCGAGCGACCTTGAATTTATTGACCGTACCGTGGGTGTCCACATTTTGGCTCCATATGTCATAACAGGCAGGACGCACTGATTGAAGAGCTTCGTCTTCTGCTGTCCAGTGACCTAATTATGATTTAATCACACGCAGAACCTCGGATAAACCATCGATAATCCACAAGTCCGTGGTTAATCGTTTCTGACGACTATAAATAAATGATACTTCCTAATAAATTAAATTTTCACCACACACGGTCCCCCTACGAGTAAGATAATTAAATTTTAAATTAAAAACATAGTGAATAAAATATACGGCGTGATGGCACTGAGTTTGTTAATTAATTTCACGCTACGTGTCTCTTTGGGGACCGGCAGAGATTAATAGTGCGTAGTAAAAAGTAATGATATTTATTATGAAGGTTTTCTGGTATGTTGGTCAGTGATACGAGCTGTTTTTACATTGAATAAAAAAAAATGGATGAACTTTTTAATTTTATTTAGTCATGAGTTCGGTAGGTCCTAGCCCTCTGCACAGCGGACTGTCTGTAACTCCTATGACATAGAGGTGTTTATTAAATGACCCATGGCCAGTTAACTTTCTGACTAACTGACCGATTCTTTGACAATTCAAAAGTGCCTGTAAATGGTTTAATTGAAATAAATGCTTTGAGTTTGAGTTTGAGTTTGAGTTTACAGCCGCTGTAACAGTACGCAGCTGCTATTTCGATAGTCGGAGAAGCTGTTTCGTGAGGCGGCCATCAATTATAGGGGGCCTCCTTGGCCTGCCTGCACTCACCGTGGTGTAGGTAGTCCTTCATCATCATAATCTGCCTAGCCTTTTCCCAACTATGCTGGAGTCAGCTTCCAGTCTAATCGGATGCAGCTGAATACCAGTATTTTACATGGAGCGACTTCCTATCTGACTTCTACAACTCAGATACTGGGTAAGCAAATTCACTACTAACGTAAATTGTCCATAATGTAGTCAAATTACAACAACTGTAATTTTTTGACAGTTGCATCAAATGGCTATAACACGACATATTGACGTAGAGTGTCAATATGCTTGACAATTAATTTGCCTAACTGTAAATTCTTTGGTTCTGCTTGTACTTGAAAATACCAACATGACGATAAATTATTTCAACCTCTATTTACAATTAAACCTGTGTATAACTGTTACGGTACGGTAGGTTAATTTCATTGTCCTTGCGTGGCCTAAAGGGTAGGTAATGTCTACTATCTGTTCCTGTGGGAATCATAAAAGTAGAATGTCACACTAGTCATGCTCATCACGAGTAATCTAAACTAAGGACGTTTGACAACTTTTTGTGTAATTATGTGACCTTTTTATTAATGTTAATGCCATAGTAGAGTGCTTTGATTATGCTATGAAATTGTGTAAATTTCTGTAAGACATAGCCTAGTAATTTTTATAGCGTTATTGCATATTTTAGTACTTTTTCATTGATAGTGCTTATTCAAATTAATTTAAATGCTCGGGTATTGAAGAAATAAAGTAAGTTAACGCATTTATCAACGGTACCGGCCAAACTCTGCCTGAAGAGGTTTCTGCAGGAATGGTGCCATATTTATTTTATTTTATTCTATACGGGAAACTTAATCTAACTTATACAGTGTTCATAAAGAATATAAAATTGAAGGCCATTTATAAGTTTCCACGGACAAACACTAAACATAAAATCGAAAAAAAGGGTCAGTACAAAATACCTATTAAACATAAATTATGAAAAAAATTGTACACGATAAATTACAAAATAAAAATCATATTTTGTTAACAATTACTTTTCCATAAGAAGCTTTTCACCAACAAATGCTCAAGCTGAGAAACACTGGTATTGAATATATTCAAATCATGTTCACTAGACAGTTTATTAAAACTTCTGCTCGCACGGATTAGAAATGAATTCTGCCTGTAAGCGGACTTGGAATGAGGGACATGCAACAAGTTTTTTATATTTAAACTTGTTTTCCTGAAAAAACTTGACCTTCAATAACTCCGTAACCAGAAGGTTCCCGAGTATGATCCAGTACCTACCTACAAAAAAATCACAATGACGCAGACGACTATCAGTTTCTTTAAGAGGGCGTACAACGGTACACTAGCGCCAACCAGAAGGTTCCCAGGTTTAGTGCAAAAAAAATCACAACGGTGAGGAGTATAAGTGACCATCGATTGTTAAGCGTCTTTTTACGACCGTTTCATTATTGATATCAAACTTGGTCTCTTTAATTCCAGACGTTATGGTAAACAATAAAAGGGGTTTTCTTTGCTGATAGTATCCAGGTTCATCGCATCGCAGGTTCAGTTGACCTATCACTAAACTCATTACACAATGAGTTAGACTATCATACACTTCAACATTAACTATTTACCCAATTATTTAAAGCAAATATGATACTTAACTACTAATTACCCACAAATTTCACGTTCAGCAAGAATTTCGCGCAATTCCCGCTAATTCCCAGCGCCATCAATTATCGTTAAAATCAAAGTGCGTAACGATATAAGCGATTATAAGACAAGACGTTCTCACTTGCTCTGATTAATTAGCACATTAGTGGAACGTCACACGCCAGACATTCGTGTAACTAACTATTATTATTTGATGAAAGTAGGTATGTATGTGGGTCCAATCATAAGAAGTATCGTGTTACGGCGCGATTACACATTGACTGAGGTTAAACTTTTGTGTTAAAAATAAACTTTATAGTTTATTTTTAATACTAATGTAATTCGCATTTACTATTGTAAACAGGAGAACCAAGGTAACCGACATAGCCTGAAGAATAGTTAAACTTAAGTTGCGATGAGCAGGGCACATTGCTCGCAGACCAGATGGCCGATGGGGCCGAAAGGTTCTGGAGTGGTGACCGTATACCGAAAAACGTAGCGTTGGATTCAAAATTCAAAAGTCATTTATTCAAACTAGGCTAAGAATCAGCACTTTTCGAACGTCAAAATTACATAAGACCCACAAGGCCTTGGCCTCCCACAAGGTGGACCGATGACCTTGTGAAGGCCGCAGGAATCTTTTGGATTCGAGAAGCACAGAACCGGTTGAAGTGGCGGTGCTTAGGAGAGGCCTATGTCCACCAGTGGACGTCTCGAATAAAAATAAATAAAAGTAAATTAAAGACAGAATATTTACTGAAATACTAAAATTCGGTCTATCATAAAGTTAGCACCTTGATGCATCTTTTCTATATGCACGTATTTCTGTGACTATAAAACAATTTTTCTTTCTTTTTCTGTATTTCACACTGTACCTGCGCATGTTTTTAGGGTTCCGTAGTAAACAAGGAACCCTTATAGTTTCGTCATGTCCGTCTGTCTGTCTGTCTGTCTGTCTGCGGTCTAGCTCCGAGACCCTTAGTACAAGAAAGCTGTAATTTGGCACAGGTATACATATTAATTACGTCGAGAAAGTGGTAAAACAAAATTATGAAAAACATTTTTTTTGGGGTCCCAAACACGTAAAGTGATGATGTTTTTTTTTATCCCTTGTTGTAAAGTATTATTGGAAAGGTCCTTCAAAAACATTGTGAGTTTGACAAGACCATTTTTGGACACAGGGATCCGTTTGCGAAATATTAAGCTTTAAAGTGCTAATTTTTGTTAGAGTCATGTGTCCCCCCCCCCCCTGCCAGCTAAATGGTCGGTTTTGGGTATGTGAAAAAAGTCACAAGAGTAGTTTATATAATGAAATTAAAAGGAAAACTATCACAGCCAAGTAGGCTTTACAAGTTAACGAGTAATACTCGTTAACTTGTAAAGCCTTACTTAGCTGTTAAAGCTACTTAGCCTACAAACTTAACTTTGCAGTTACAAAAACATGTATTCCCATACATTTCGTATGGGAGAACATGTTTATCAACTACAAAGTTAAGTTTGTTGAATAAATTCATCCCAACTACGGAACCCTTCATTGTGCGTGGTCCGACTTGCACTTTTCCGGTTTTTTTTATAAAAAATTAATAAAACGCGCATCCGCACGGGGCGACCGGTCTCCACGATTCCACGCGGAAACGCGTTTCATTGATTCTTAATTTCAGAGAACTCAATAATCAGTTAAGACTCAGAATAGGGTTAATTTAATGTAAGATTTTTTTTTAATAATCATTATTTACATCGTAATGTGCACGTTTAGGAATCGTTGTGCTATACAAACCAATATAAACAAAAACAACACAGAATATTAAAGCACTATTCACAATGTTCGCAAACTTCACCCAATCTTCACTGCTTGGTTTGATATCAACTGTAACATCATCAAAATCCCACCGAGGAAACACTAAATACATTCTGTACTTATTTTCATACACAAAATCATTGATTACTTTTACATAATTGTGTGGCGTTGATTTTAACTTACACATTGCAGCCAAAAAGAATGTGGAAAGAATTATGAAAACAGACAAAACAACTGAGCCACGATAGTACAACAATAAGGTCGGTGGGAAGTGAGATTCCTTCGGTATATCGTGAGACAACTCCGTCAAGAAATAATAATGACCCAGTAAACTGAAGCAGATGATTGCTAGCCGTACTTTACGCCGCACATCCAAACACAACGATAAAATACTGAGAACGGTTAAAACGAAGGCAGGACAAATGACAATCGCAGACAAGCCCACTGCTTCCCGCATCAGAAAAAAGGTAAACTTAGCCTGCCTGTTGGTACTGTTGTCCTCCACGCGCTTAGAATCGTATATATGCCATTCAGCACTATTAGGTTCCATGACTATAAAATCATAATTGATTGTAAAATTTCCTGTTTCCTCTAATGATTTCTTCGCTACAATTTCGTAAGTGCATTCTTGCACGTCGTATGGCCAGTTTGTGAGTTTGACTCTACACCAAGCCTCTTGCAGCATGAAATGTTTGGCGTGGACGTCTCCAGTACTCTTTATGTCATGGTTGTAGAAGGTTGGGTAAAAGGTAAGGAAGTCCGAGGAGTTGGAGGATAACTCAAAGAATGGAGACCAAAAAATGTAAAAATTCGATACTTCAGTCTCGTTGATGCCGTGATGCTTTTCGGGATCCCATTTCAGTCTTTCGTCTTTCCACTTAGTGCTCATCCACATTTGTATTGTCATCACTTCCTCTCTACTATCGAAACTGAAGGTTTGCATGAAGAAAGTGACATTCATTATTCTGCTCTCTCTTGGTGCGTGGTGTGTGTTGTAGCCGCATTCTAGATATTCCAAGAGTTCTTTTTCCCAGGTGATGTATTCTGGCGTATTGTCAATAACACAGTTTTCCGTCAGAATAAAATTCAGGAAGTGTAGCAGTAAGATATAAGTGAGCAGGGCCATGGTTCCCTCGATACTGTGCTCTGTATGAGTCGGTAGAATGTGTTGTCATATTATACTGAAACGCCCACTGCAAATGTTTTGATAGATGGGCTGAATGTAATCAATATTGGCAATATAATATTGCCAATATTGATTACATTCATTCAATGATTCATATTCTGTTAAAAGTTACCGTCCAAAATATCTCCAAAATATCTGGACGTCTTTCGGCTGAAATGATGACTATTGTAAATTAAAGACAATAATTACTCAAACATTAAAATTCGGTCTAATGTAAAGTTAGCACCTTGATGCATCTTTTTATGTGCACGTATTGCTGTGACTTTAATACAATTTTTCCTACTTTTTCTTTCTTTCAGACTGCACCTGCGCATGTTTTATTTTTTGTATAAACTTACTAAAAAAACGCGCATCCGCACGGGGCGACCGGTCTCCACGCTTCCGCGTGGAAACGCGTTTTATTGATTCTTAATTTCAGAGAACTCAATAACTCCAAAGACAATTTCCACGCAAACTGCGCTCCCATGCACCCCTCCATTCCACTATCTGCTAAACGCTAACTCATCAGTAAAAAAAAGTTGAATATCGCGTGCGCTCTTTGGTCGTTTTCGAGCACGGAACTATGTCATAAGTCTCAATTCTTATTTCATCAATCAACTACAGTAATAATTGATCTAGAGAAAAAAAAACTTATATCTGGATAATAAACTGTATTTTCTTACTTTCAATATTATTTTAGACATAAAAGCCGAGTAATCTTGATTTGGTTTCAAATAATCTTTAAAAAAGACATAATTTTCGAATAAAAAATTAATCGAGTGAAAATGTTAATATTACGTAAAGCTGTATTATATATGGAAAGAAAAAAATCCAGTCAATCATAACTAAAGTTCCATTTTGATTGTATGCGTGACTTTTTCAGAATATTAATGCAAATAAACATACAATTTAGTGAGCCTCCTCTTAAGACTCAGAAGAGGGTTAATTATGTAAAATATTAAAATAATCATTATTTATATCGTAATGTGTACGTGTTGGAATCGTTGTGGTATACAAACCAATATACGCAAAAACTACACAGAATATAAAAGTACTATTCACAATGTTCGCAAACTTCACCCAATCTTCACTGCTTGGTTTGATATCAACTGTAACATCATCAAAATCCCACCGAGGAAACACTAAATACATTCTGTACTTATTTTCTAACACAAAATCATTGATTACTTTTACATAATTGTGTGGCGTTGATTTTAACTTACACATTGCAGCCAAAAAGAATGTGGAAAGAATTATGAAAACAGACAAAACAACTGAGCCACGATAGTACAACAATAAGGTCGGTGGGAAGTGAGATTCCTTCGGTATATCGCGAGACAACTCCGTCAAGAAATAATAATGACCCAGTAAACTGAAGCAGATGATTGCTAGCCGTACTTTACGCCGCACATCCAAACACAACGATAAAGTACTGAGAACGGTTAAAACGAAGGCAGGACAAATGACAATCGCAGACAAGCCCACTGCTTCCCGCATCAGAAAAAAGGTAAACTTAGCCTGCCTGTTGGTACTGTTGTCCTCCACGCGCTTAGAATCGTATAGATACCATTCAGCACTACTAGGTTCCATGACTACGAAATCATAGTTAATTGTAAAATTTCCTGTTTCCTCTGACGATTCCTTTGCCACAATATCGTAAGTGCATTCTTGGACGTCGTATGGCCAGTTTGTGAGTTTGACACTACACCAAGCCTCTTGCAGCGTGAAATATTTGGCGTGGACGTCTCCAGTACTCTTTAAGTCATGGCTGTAGAAGGCTAGGTGTCTGTCAAGGAAATCCGAGGAGTTGGAGTATACCTCAAAAAATGGAGTCCAAAAAATGTGAGAATGCGATACTTCAGTCTCGTTGATGCCGTGATGCTTTTCGGGATCCCATTTCAGTCTTTCGTCTTTCCACTTAGTGCTCATCCACATTTGTATTGACATCACTTCCTCTTTGCCATCGAAACTGAAGGTTTGCATGAAGAAAGTGACATTCACTATTGTGCTTTCCCTTGGTGCATGGTATGTGAACCTGCATTCTACATATTCCAAGAGTTCTTTTTCCCAGGTGATGTAGTCTGGCGTATTGTCAATAACACAGTTTTCGGCCAGAGTAAAGTTCAGGAAGTGTAGCAGTAAGATATAAGTGAGCAGGGCCATGGTTCGCTCGATACTGTGCTCTGTATCAGTCTGTAGAATGTATTGTCATATTATACTGAAACGCCCACTGCGAATGTTTCGATAGATGGACTAAATGTTATCAAAATTGGCAATTTATTCATATTCTATTTCAAAATATCAATATCCATGATTATCTAAATCATTATTTATAATTTAAAGATGAAAACTGAGTTTACACGAACAACACTTTCTTCAATGATTGCCGCAGATGTTGCTGGATAGTTAAGCAATTAATTGAGTGATAAAGTGCAACGTTGCTCCAATTCACTTTCGATACTCACTAATAGACTTCACACACTATATACTAATTCACTTTCAATATATTCGCGAAGGCACCCTACATTAAACATCTCAATCCTTGAAAAAGTGTTTGTCTGGATCTTGTATGAGGTCAAATCACTCAAATCAAAGTAGTAACATAGTTCCAAATGGCCTTCTTGTTTTTTTATAGAACACCCGGTTTCTTAAATAGAGCCACCGAGCATTTTTCTATTTATAGGCCTAAAACATGGAAATATAGTCTGAGAAAAAGTTTTAATACAGTTTTAAAGCTGAAATGCTGGCCATCATTTCGGTATTACCATTGTTCCGAATTTGAATTCACGAATTTGAAAAAGAGAAGAAAATCAAGCAACAAGCAGTTGCAGCAGCAGTTATCATTGAGCATCATCGATACATCAGTCTCGTTAATGCCGTGATGCTTTTCGGGATCCAAATTTAGTCTTTCGTCTTTCCACTTAGTGCTCATTCACATTTGTATTGTCATCACTTCCCTTTTGCTATCGAAGTTTGAAGGTTTCCATTAAGTAAGTGATATACACTATTGTGCTTTCACTTGGTGTATGGTGTGAGCTGTAGCCACAGTCTAGATCAATCAAGAGTTATTTTTCCCAAGTGATCTGGCGTATTAATTGTCAATAACACAGTTTTTGGCCAGAGTATAGTTCAGGAAGTGTAGCAGTAAAATTTAAGTAAGCAGAGCCATGGTTACCTGGATACTGCGTACTAGTTCGTACTGCTTCAGTCTTTAGATTGTTTGGTCATATTATACGGAAACGCCCTCCAAAATTATAACTATTTCGATAGTAAACGTTATCAATTTGCGCCAAATTTGTGTGGTAGGAAAATTTATATTATCGCCTCTATCACAGAAAAACATGTAAATATGGTACTTAAACTATAATAGTTTTGATGGTATGGATCCTTCTTCGCACTTTATTGTAACGTCAGTAACCGATATTCGCTTAACGAGCTGCACGGAACCTCTATTATGTAGGTATATTTGCAAAAACTCACTTCCTTAAAAACCTTGACAGTTATCTTCCATGTTATCAATGAGTATCATCAAAAAAGTCCAAAACTCAACACTAATTATGCTGAAGGGTTAGTACCGCAAAAAGTAGGCTCAAATGAACCGCATAGAGTTGACAAAATGAGGCTTGGAATTAAATTACTGTCTCTGAGGGTGCGTGCTACCGGATAATATGTTGGCCACGACCTTTTTTAATTTAAAAAGTTCATTAGGGTGATCAATGAATGGATGCAGGTTTAATGGATGTGTTAAAAAATCTAATAAAACTGTGTATGGCTCTGAAATGTAGGTAATCAGGACACTTGGCTAGGTGTGGTGATGGGTGGAGCAGAGCCCTAACTGAATAGTTGGCGAAGATGGTAGAGGGAGTGTTGATAAACCAACAGCATGATGGGTGGATGACATTCAGAAGATCGACGGTAAGACCTGGTTGAAACTGGTACAGATCAGGGAAGCATGGCACAAAAGGGTGGAGACTTATAATATACTCATGATGAGTATAAGATATTGATGATAATTCATTGTTACAACAAAGGAAATTGCCCACGGACTGGGCCCCACTTTGTGGCTGTGTCTTCACTTCATGCTATACAAAATTGATATCAAATGTTTTTGTTTGTGTTTTTATGAACATTTAAGTTTTAAGACAGTGCGCCTACCACATCCAGTAAAAATTTAAATCCATAAAAAAAAAACATCAATTTACATGGCACACCTCGAGCTGATTTTTGTTGTTTGCAAAATTTTTGTTTACGTCTCTTTTTCAGTTTATGTCATGTAAACTCTCATTATTATTTAAGAAGCCTGGGCTTTGATACTGAGTTTTAGGACATTTAATTCCCAAGCCTATTAATAAGTTAATATGGAATTATGGCTTGGTTCATAGGGGATTGGCGGAATGTAAACTCTATGTTATGACTCTTCACGTATTTTTGGAACGAAGTTGCGGTAGGAGTTGACTGGTAGAAATCGTCACGTAAGGAAAAAGCGTTATGCCCATGCAACTTTATCTCTTTCTCTGTCTCTTTCTTTTATAAACGAGTGTGTGTGTGCGTGTGAGTATCGCGTATGGAACTTCGTTCCTGATGGGGATTCCACGACCACACACGTTTTTTGTTTACGTTACTTTCTTCAATTCATTACCATAAAGACACATAATTTTATCCTACTTCTTATAATCAATCAACTATTCTATTGACTAAGGATAAAGTTTATTTTACTGTAGCGGTTACACCGCCACATTCGAACTACGCATCAAAAAGACATGACGTCACACAAAACCTGCATCACGCAATTAGAGTTTACCGCGCGAACGACATATTGTCGCTCGGCATCCAATACCGCGAATGTGAAATTTTTACGAAAATCAGATTTTTGTTTTATTTCATTCTACACGTTCAAATACGTGATCCTGCATTTAAAAATGATTTTAGTAAAAAAAATCACATTCGCGGTATTGGATGCCGAGCGACGATATATAAGACTATCCGATTTCAACCGTAGTTGCCCGCCAGACAAAACACCCGTCTGGTCGGAGGATCCTCCCTTTTCCAATGAGGATGAGTGAACTTTACACCCTGTTCCTCATGCCTCTAAATTACAAATAACATAATGTTCTTAGCTATCTGCTGCACTGCAAACATCACTTAAACTTGGATTCTCATTAGCATATCTTTCATTCCTGACAGAATTCCTGTTATCAGACTCTTTGCTCAGTCCCCGCAGGTCAATATCTGTTCTGCTTACCCCATTAAGAAACACCATCTTAATAGACAACTATCTTCAAGTCCCAGCTTGTAATCAAACAGTTTTGTTTAGCGAAGTGCGTAGGAGTGCGTAATAAAACTTTGTAACCGTCCAGGGTCACTACTATGTTATTCCATTAAAAGTTTCGCGTAAAAATACGTAATTTACGCGGCTTTGTTTACGCGTTAAACAGTGAAGTGTTAACGATTTTATAAATTTTTAGGGACCTACATTGTTGGTATTACAGGTGTTCTGGGAAGGGACAAGGGAAAAGTTGGGTTTTGTTAAAGGTCAACATAGTTAGAGAGCTATTAAGGGTACAAAAATACCCTGAACAAAATGTTAGTCATAATACGTTTGCAACTTAGGGTTATTATATTCAAACGCATTTACATATTAGGTTTGTGACTTCCGCCAACAGATTAATAATGGAGAGATACTAACGCTGATCGAATTATGTTAATTAAAGCCATACTATGCGGTAGAATGATGTCGCTTGATGATGTGGTTAATTATTAATAATTGTGATAACTCAATTGACACAACCAGTTTAGCGATTGACTGGTAGGTCAGTCCAATTGGCTTCGCTATTGATCAAGAATGAAATTGGCGATCCTGGTAAGAGAAATCCCAGCCTGTGAAACTCATATTATCGTTCATAACTTTTAATAACTGAACGTCATCTAATCTAACACCATGCCAACAAAACCGTGCCAAAGTTTACACCTAATATCTCCGGCAAAACAAATCTTATACTCCATAGCACACTGTTTTAACGAAACATCGCTGAAACAAACTGACAGCCACATTTCCACGGTACGTTAGTTCCGACAGTTAGAAATAGGATCTGTGTCACGGAGTAGATAGACAACAGAGGCCTATCATGCTTTGTAATAGCGTGACAGACTTGCGCCACAGATGACTGGCCCCTTAATACGTTGGTCTTAAATTATAGGTAATATTAAACATAACTTTATGGCCGTCCACTGTCTCGTAAGATACAGGTATACCCTAGTTTAAGAGACAGGGTAACGTAAATTGTCAACAGATGTTCCATGTACTTACATCAACATGTTCTACCATAAAAAGTAGTTACATAACTTTGTACAACTTGCTTGTAACTAGTTTAAGCTTTGTTTTTCTCACCATCTGTACCTTCTTGATCAATATACAATTTATTTATTCATTTATTTACTATCTCACATGGCAACCTAGTGTATATGCAACTGCTTTGAGATGGTTTAGTGGGTGAATTACAACACGTAGATAGCTGATTGCCTTTGAATCTCATAGTGATACAGCTAATTATCGTACTAACACCAAAGATATTGATCTGAAATACTGGTATCTAATCTTAAGTCCACAATGCTTACGAACTATTTCATGCATGGAATATTGTCACAAAAATACACAGCAGCAGTAAATTGCTAGATATATTAAGAGCATTCTATTAACTCACTACTCGGTGACCCGTAGGTATAGATGCTAGTCAAAGGGATGATGAATGTACTAAATGAATTGGAGTATACGCAGTCGCTCGTTTTACATGGATAGGCTATGTACCTCTTTGGGATCACATTCCTTAATTAGCGTTTTTATTTTGTCAGTAATTCCTGAGCCATGTTAAAGGATTGTGGTCGTTATCTACATTAATACAAGGTGGGGCAAAAGTAAAGTCATGATGTAAATTAGCTGCCATTTTGTTGAAAATGAAAAAAATTTGGCCCTGTTTTCACGGAAAGATTAACTATTTAAAGTTGCAAAATTGATGACATTAAGTCATTTTGAATTAATCTGCCTCCAACTTGGTGATTTCTTGTTCAATGTTGGCTTTCAAGACTTGCAAGGTTGTAACGTAACGTTTACGTCTTAGGAGGTAAACGCTGGTTACGAGTTAAATGAAAATTAAATTTAGAGTAGCTAAGATTTAAAGTTAAGGGCCGGCTTCTCAAGACGTGGGATGTTCGGGATAGGCGGGGTCAGGCTGATAGATGAGTAGGCCGGCGCGGAGGCAGGTAGGCAGATAGGCAGGTAGGCAGGTAGGTAGTCAGGAAGCGTAGAGGAGCCGGGCTGCAGCGTCGGGCGTCTAGCGGCGAGTCTTGTCGAACGGAGAGGAAGGTGTGAGTGACAGTTAGATAGCGGAGGCACTCCGTGGTACCTCACGCTAATGGGAGGCCTGTGTTAATGTCGGCAGGCTCTGTTGGTGTCGCTTGGCGCCGCGCCGACTGGCGTCGCAGCGCTTGGCGTCGCGCCACTTGGTGTCAGAGAGTGTCGGGGCCCCTCTTGGAGGGTGGCGTCGTTTAGCGTCTCGTCTCTTGGCGTCGGAGGCCTCTTATGCCGCTGTATACGCGTGTCGCCTTGCGTTACGCGGCTGGAAGGGTGTAGCACAGGAGCTTATGAAATGACAAACAAGAGTTCGGACACACTCAAGGTTTATTTTGTTTTTCACACACTCAATTAATTAGACAAAGGTTCAGTATTAAAATTAGCTTTGTTTTAGAACTAGGCTCTAGGACTTCGAAAACACGGCCTCTTTCAAACCAAAAACTCCTAGCCCTCAACTCAAACTCTCCCTGCAAACTCTGACCCAACTCTGACTCTAGACTGACTCTAGACTGAAAAATTTGAAGCCCGTTTCTATCGTTCTGTGCCATTTTTTTAAACGTTTTCAAAGATATATCAAGCGATAGATGGCCAGCACGAATACAAACGGTTTACAGAGAGGGAAGTCTACAGGTGCTCTTATTTCTAGGGTCAGTGTATACATCGGCTTTATGAAAGGTTAAGAAAACTATAAAGTGTACTTGTCCATGGTGTGTTATGTCTATGGTATAGAAAAATAAATTGGACAGATGACAGTTTAATTTGAAAATGTCAGAATATAAATAATTCTAAGATTTTTTACAAAGACGAAAATTACTAATATAAAATAAGTTATAGATGCTAAGATGATCAAAGAATAATTAAAAGTACACTTTTCAGAGGTAACAATGTTTACGAGTGATTATAAAAGGCGAGTTCTGTGTGTGTCATAGGATTTTAATATGTTGTAAATAGATAGTATAAAACATATAAATAAATTAGATTAGGTGGCGCGGCAGAATGCCACAAGGTTTGTGGTTTATATTTGTAAAGGCGAGATTTCAAAAATCCCCAAAGGAAGAAGGCTGACTCTGTCAGAACTGGCGATCTAGCCAGCACAAATCGCCAAAACGAGAGATTGTACGGTCTAAAAATTGGTGTTTCAAAATCTTGGTAATGCTTGCTTCTGTAAAGCTTCGGTAAAGCTTGCTTCTGCAGGAAGCACAGAACCGGTAGAAGTGGCGCTGCTTGCGGGAGGCCTATGTCCAGCAGTGGACATCTTTCGGCTGAAATGATGATGATAAATGTTGAACTAATTGATTATGTTTCCATACCGTGTGGTGGGACTCTGGTGATCTGCGATACAGGTATTCCTAGTGCAGACACCAGTCTCTCACAAACTATTGTCACAGTTTTTCAAGTCTGTCTAAATTATAAGATGCCATTGTTCGTGACGAGAAAATAAATTATTTGAATTTGATGAAAAAGCTTTTATCAAAATACACTGTTCGTATATCTCGCATTATTGAAATGTGAAACCAAATATATGTAGCTACATCTGTCAATTAGGTTGGCTTTTATTGTTTTAAACAATTTAGAATGTTTTTTTTAACTTGTTTCATCTAAATAACAATTTGGCCACCTTTGGAATATAGACCAAAACCTCAAGGCTAAGCTCCTACAGAGTCCGAAGTAAGCTTGCGTGCCGCAAAGCCGAATACACCGATGTACATCTCCCGCCTGCACTACACCACTAAGGCGGAGGACATCGTGGAGTACGTGCGCCTAAAGACGAGGTACACGCCGAGGGTGCAGTTACTGCAGTCGCACCGCAACGCCAATAACCGCCGGTAATCTGTCCGTCGTCATGGAAGAAGACTTTTGGCCGCAGGACGTGGTGTTCCTTCGCTTCCGCGGACGAGTACACCACAGGCCAGCACAAGGACTATTGAAGTGAAGTGCAACTAACATAGTTTTAAGCTATTTATTAACACAAGTTTTCAAGTTTTGTTCATATTTAAAAAATTATATGCATGTTCAGGTAAAGGTATTTTTCTATGGGCCTGTGTCGCCTGAAATAAACGGTAATATTATTAAGCATCTAACGTTGCAAATCAGACCAACGAACCAAATTTCTCAAGCTATACGTATAAAAAAATAATTGCCATCCCAAATTCCATCACTTCAATAGGTAGCACTCACTAACTTCCCTTTACATATTCAAAGCATTATTAGTACATAAAGGCTTTTAAAAGAGTAAACAGCTACATAAACGGACCAGGATCGCGAACGGTTAAAAAATAAAATTTACACAAGAAATGAAAAGCGCGCAAGAAAGCAATTTCCCTGCGAGATCTCCGTAATGGCCACTTTGAGGTGCTAGCTCGGAATGATTGCGGATGTGGTATTAATAGCTTCATTAATCTCAAATTGTACTCGTGGCTAAGTAATACCAGCCACACGGGTCTATTCATCCGGTTAAGCTACGCTTGCCGGGGTTGGTCTGTGGATGGGAGATCATCTTTACATACCGAGACTCCTCCGTGCCTCGGAAAGCACGTTGAGCCGTTGGTCCCGGCTGTCATTTGTCGATCTTTGACAGTCGTTACGGGTCGTCAGAAGCCCGAAAGGCTGACAACCAGTTTTACCAAGGGTATCGTATTACCCAGTTACTGGGTTGTGGAGGTCAGATAGGCAGTCGCTCCATGTAAAATACGGTATTCAGCTGCATCCGGTTAGACTGGAAGCCGACCCCAATATAGTTGGGAAAAGGCTAGGCAGATTGATTAAATCTCGAATCAAACTACTAGATCTTGGAGACTAATGTCGGGTACAGATTGGTGGAACATAATATGAAATATTACACAAATGAGCCGTCTAAATCAATGCGATGCAACATGAAATTTAACATACATCCAACATAACAACCACGAGGCGAATTTCTTTCAACGTGTTTTACAATTATTGTTACGTTTTACCAATGTGTACCCAGCATTACGTTTTCTATCGGCAAATTAACCTTATACATCATCATCATCAGCCTATAAATGTTCCCACTGCTGGGACACAGGCCTCCTCTCTGTGAGAGGGAGTGGGCCGTAATCCACCACGCGGGCCCAGTGCGGGTTGGTAGATGTCACATGTCTTCGAATTTTCGGTTCTAGGACATGCCGGTTTCCTCACGATGTTTTCCTTCACCGTTTTGAGAGCAGTGGTGATGAAATAATTTACACAAAGTAAAGCGCCTATCTGGGTTCGAATCTACGACCTACAACTCGTAAGTCACGGTCGTTACCACTGGACCACCACTGCTATACCTTATACATATGTAGCTATGTGAAAATTATAAAACACATATTGAATCATCATATAATGTACCATGTGTATTACTTGATGACTGTCACACAAAGGACAGTGAACTTGTGTAAAATGTAGCGTTAAGAGTTACCATGGAGTTTCTTGCCGGCTTTTCTCCATAGGAAGCGACCAATTGGAACCGTCCACCTAGCTTCTGACGTTTCATAAGTGCCCGTATTATGTTTATGTGAAATAAAATATTTTGATTTGATTAAAAGTAAAGCTTACAAATCGTAATAAGAATTCTCTAACATCATTATTATTACAATAAACCAAAAACCTTTTATTTTTAACCGACTTCCAAAAAGGAGGAGGTTATATGTTCGACGCGTATGTTTGTTTTTTTTTTTTTATGTATGTCTACCGATTTCTCCGTCATTTGTGGACCGATTTTGAAAATTCTTTTTTTGTTTGAAAGGGTATGCTTCCAAATTGGTCTCATATAAATTGTATTAACTTTGCTTGGGTAGTTTTTGAGTTAGCTACAAAATACGTATTTTTTTCCCACTTAGTTTGTAGATGATATGATAAGTTCCTGACACTGGTAGTAGGTAGTGGTATTCGAATGTGTGTGGGGTAGGTACCACAACTAAAAATAACTTTAATTTCGGAAGTCGGTGGCAAAAAACGAAAACACAAAACCCAAGACACCGACTTCCGAATTTAAAGTTATTTTTCACTTTGTAGTGTTTTTTTTGGAAGTCGGTAGTTTTTTTTTTGTAAAAAGTTTTTTTATTTGCGAAAAGAAAACCCAAGCTTTATTTCTGACACAAGTTCTCTTACAATCAAAATATAACTTCTATTTTGCCACAGCCTTAAAGCGACATCTATATTTCCAAACACGTTTTGCCATATCCAAAAAAACATCCTCCAAATTCTCACTTCCACTTTTTTGTGGTCGCCGCCCAAGATCCGGTGTAGAAAATTGCGCTACTCCTCTTCCTGTGCTTGTTTTAATTTCAAACTACTTTCAAAACTATATTTTATGCTCCAACTACGTATTTTGATAGTAGAGAAGACCGTTTTCAACGTAGCCGTACACTTTTGCGGTGTTTTGTTTATGTTTGAATAGAGAACTGTTTTTGTTTATTTATTTTTTTAAATTGGTTTGGAAAGGTATAAAAAGTTCGGGATTGTCTATTTTAGCTGTGACAGTTTGTTTTTTTTTCTAGAGATGACACGGCTTCGGGTCTGTTTATGCGCTTACATAATTGAGCTGCTTATCCATTTGCTTCTTTTTATACGCTTTTACATATTATTATTATTATTTTAAGACTGTTAGCTCATACATTTTTGTTGAAATAAATGCGATAAGTTAGTATTAATATATGTGTCGGAGACGGGTATGTGACTCTCGTTATTATCAGCGATATTTTTACTACTGTGAGCGTAGTGTGGGTTGTGTTGGTTAATGCGCAATAGAAAAACAGTTTGCAGTTCAGATCACATTATAATTTACTATCAAATGAATCACACTAGCTAAATTATACACACACTGGGTGCGACGGCGTTTATTAAAATCACCAATTAACACAATGATCACAAAATTACAACTAACACAATAACAGCACCACGAATCGAGAACAGTTCCGTGACGTCTTGATTCCAATGCGACCAGAGGCTGAATGTCCTCCTCGCCTTGGCCTTAAAACATCACGACTCTGTAGAAGCGCGCCTTTTTTAGTGTAGGTAGATCTCCTTTGATGTCGCCAGTGGCGCGCTTGCGATTTGTTTCGTGTCCGTACTAATGACCGGATCCGACATAGTTTATTATCTTACTTAAAATGTATTTTGATGAGTAAATAAGTAAACTGACTAAATGATTTATTTATTTCTGTAAGTAGGTTTATACAAACACTTTTACACGTCAACAATATTTTTTTAACTAAATGAGGTCGATGTTTCCTATCAGACTACTATATGTATCCGATAGCAAAGACGTCAGATTAAAAAAAAAAATCTGTTATGTCAGCGTTAATAAAGTCAGGTCCTTTAAGAAAATGGCAAACTACGCAAGCAGTGAATACCAAGGTTCTGTGGTACAACCTAAAGATTTTTTTTTTCTTGGTAGTAGATTTTTGCCACAAGCTGTGTTAATTTATTAACAAAACATATCGTAATTTCAACAAAATTTAAATAACATTTTACATTTACCCAGTAACTCAACATTACATAAGACCTACAGCCGTGCTATTACAGTACCACAAAATACAGACAGACAATTTAATACCTAGTAAGAGCTGAGCGTTCATTTCCTCCAGTTTTTAGCTGTGTCTGCCTTTCATCCTTTGAAGTCTTCTATAGGTATTTAAATGAACACTATTAGCGACTGTAAGTGGCTGACTCGACATTTCTAGAATGGCAACTTTTAGGTCAGTTGTATATTTAAGACCGGGTCAGGTTTAATTTTGCTCGCAAAGGTCTTAGTTTTGCTGACTGTTCTAATTTAAGTTCTTCTGAAGAAATATTTTTAAAAGAAAATCGGCGTTTGTGTTTTGTTGGGATTACGTGTCTAGTTAAATAATTAAACTGGGCTTTATTGCTAGACCTGAGTTGTATCTTCGCAATGGTTTTGCTTGCTACTCAAAAATGTAGTTAATGCATCAACATTTAATAGCTTTTCACTAAGCATCAAAACTACGGTAGGTACACCATGTATTTTTAGAAAATAATTGCACGTATCACATATCACATATCTTATCATAACATATTTACTAGCGACAGTCCATTGTTTCTTATGCAACCATATCATTTTATTCAATTTCTTTTTGTTTTAACACCAAAAGTTATTTATCTTTAATTATTTTTAAACAAAAAACTTATCGATTTTATGGTTATTTGTTATACGTATCTAATTATTTTTTATTTAAATATTTACACATATTATAAAACTGATTCACATCCGTAAGACGTCCTCTTAACATATATGTATCATGGGGTCCAGTTAAAAACCAGTGAAGCGCACAATACTGTTTTTAGTATTTTTTTGTTTTTGTATGAATATCTGGGTAAAAATAAAAATAAATCTTTCTTTTTTTCCCTCTCTGAATTGTAATAAATAAATTACAAAAAAAAAGAAATGATATCAAGATTACAAAAATGGAAATTATGATTAGATGACAGACTTTTCGTTGCGGCTGCCCGTCCTTTGGGGAATGGTGGCATGAAAGGACGTGCGAAACACCGCGAACATCCACGATGCACAACAGAAACGTGGTAATTAAACGATTGTAAAACTAATAACTAATAATGGAAGAAATAATCATAGGAAACCTTGTAGTTACGGTCTGTTTATGAAATAGGTAACGCAAAGTGTGCAAGCATGTTAATCAATTCGATATTTTTTTTCTGTTCAGAAGAGATCACAGCGTAAACTAGATGATATCATAAACAAAAAAAAATTAAAAAAAAAAAACTATTATTTCTTGAATCGAGAAAAACGAATCGAGTTAACACGTTCAAGTATTAATAGTGTTCACTTACAGCAAGATGGCGAACGTTCTGAACCGAGCTGACTAATTAATGAAAAGGAAACAGTACGGGCGGGGATTAAAGAGAGAATTTACCAGAGGAAATAAGTGGAAGAAATTGACCGCGAACAATCTATGAAAATTGGATGAAGTCACGTTTTATTTATACGCTGGTTTAAACAGTTATTTGTACGTAGCAAACATGGTTTTGCGTTAATATTTTTTAACTTAAAAACACATAATTTTATTTCACGGTTTACGAAATATCAGGGAGCTTAAAGGTCGCGTCCTATTTAAACGCGATCGTCCAAATACGCGATCGTCGCGCGAATACGCGATCGTCATTAATATGCCGCTTTTGTTCGGAAAACTGGAAAGCGCCCTCTGTCGGCGCGAGCACGCATTCAAGTTCACCGAAAAAAAAGTGGCATATGACCACGACAATCACTTTTAAATAGAATGTGGGGTAAAGCCGCATCCTATTTAAAAGCGATCGAATCGATGCGCTCGAGCCATCGCGCTAATACGCGATCGTCGCGGTCGTAATGTCGTTTTTTGCTCGGAAAACCAGTACAACAACCGAACAAAACGTGACATGATAATATGCACGTGACGATCGCGCATTCGCGCGAGAATGGCTTTTAATTAGGACGCGGAGTAAGTCTACTAACTTACAAGCACTGCAATGATCTCTTAGTTGTGTTTTTTTTCAGTTTTTTTCTTTTGCCAAGTCTGCCAAAACCCCAAAAGGTATTTCATAATACAACAAACCCTTTGGAGAAAAATTCCTTTTTTTGTATTCTTTTAGTTCTCGACTTACAAAAGCATTTCAAAATTTGATGGTTCTTATTGAAAAAAAAACAGTGGCATTCCGGGAGTGAAAACTTGAAGAAGATCGCCTTGATGGAAGAAAAATACTTGTATAGAAACCTTATGTCCGTAACCTTATCTAAATAAAGATCACACACAATCGCGTTTACAAAAAAAAAACTTCCACAACCTTTAAAGTAAAAATACTTGCATAGAACACTGATCCGTTGCGTAATATAAATAAAGAGCTCAATCGCGTTTACAAAAACGAGGTGTCGTTTTTTCCCATCTCAAAAATGCCCAACGCATCTAAAGAAGTTTTCACTTCAAAAATATTTGAAAATGACTATAAGCCGTCAAAAAAATTTTGGTAACAAAACAACACGTAGTTCCCGTAGTTCTCAAAGAATTGAGCAGAAGTGTACACCAATATTTCGCCAGTAATGTTTGAGTACCATGTAGAGAGAACTTAACAACCAGGTACAAATCCGAACTTCGGGCTACTTTTGAGAAATTCCTAATGGATAACGAATCGATTAACAAAATAAATACCAATTATTGTATTCAAAAGTATTTTAACAATAAAGGGATGATCAATTTATATCTATTCTACTTAAATATTCGCTTAGGAAAGCTATAATTGGAATTCTCGAAACTTTAGTGGGTAGGTATCCTCAAAAGACCCAGTCTACAAACTAAGACTGAAAGTTTCAAAAGGTACATGAATAACTTTAACAGATAAGCGGATAAACAAAGTTACTTAATTGAATAATCGTTTCGATTTAGCTACTTCACTGTTACACTTAGAATAATTAATTGTAAAGACTTGAATTGTAAGCAAAGGAAATTAATTGGTAGTAATTTCACGTACTTATTTTCTTTTTTGTCGGTCACAAGCGGTACTGCTCAGCATGAGATCGTGAGTTCGATTTACAGGTCGGGTATAGCCGCATGAGACGCCCTGGGCGTCAGGAATCGCAGGTCGATTCCCGGCTACCGTAAGCGCGGCCTTACGGACGGTGAGCAATGGGTAGCTCGTCGTCCGATAACGACCAGGCCCGGGTCGACGACGGCGCGTTGTGTTCCACGCGCGCCTCAAAGAGACGTCAGCAGAATTGACGGGGTTCGCTAGGGCCGATGCCTGCTGCCGGGGTTGCGAAGAAGTCCGAAAGGGAGATCGTGGCAACATGGCAACTGAAGGAACACGGGTGGGTTTTAGTCAGTAAGAGTCACACGCCCTCCCGCTCCAACCAGAGCGGGAGAAGAGTTATATGATAATCTCCCATCCAAAAAAAAAAAACAAAAGGTCAGGCTCGCCCCCTATCACATGGGATTTAAACATGAGTCAAAAAATGTGATGGGTGTACTTAGGTACTTCTGGCTAGCCCTTAGTGGATTACAGGCGTGATGTTTTATGTATTTGGTGTTAATTTCAAAAAGGATAGATGTTTGCGCGCGTTTTTCTTAAAGTTGCTGTACAATATTTTTTTAATTTTGGTAATGCGAAAAGGTATCGAGTATACTTAGTTAACAAAGAGGGTAATTCTAGTGTTTTTAACACCAATTCGATTAAAATTTCATTCCAATTTCAACCCTATCTAATTTGCAGTGGCTCGGGAGCGTAAAAATAACTTGGGAGTTTCACCTCTCTATTTATAGTCTCCGTTGATAGTGTCGGTGACTCTCTACAATAGGGGTTCGTTAAGTGAAATTTTACGCTTAATTTCCAGAAATTAACCTCAAATTGCCTTGTCATAAAATTTTGTGTACCTAATTTTGGTACTATTAAATATCGTCTCAGAATTATAAAATAGCAACTTACTATGAAAAAAGAATATATTATTATAAATACACTACATTAAAATGAAAAGAGAAGCAACTTAATAATTATTATTAGAGCGCTCTTAAACAAGCTCCTATCCGTGCCAAATACAATATTATAATATAGCACATTATGATACAAGTGTGTAATGATCAATGCACACGCGGTTCACACGACGTTTTTCAAATCACTTGCAAAGAAAAAAACCGCCTTGATGGAAGAACTTATGCAACAATAACGTAATTATAGAGATCATAAAAGAAAATATTACTTTTCTCAAATTGAAAACCATTGTAAAACTAAATAAAACCACATCCTTAACTACATTTACAGCGCTTTACGTAAAAAACTAGAGTACAAGTACAGCAGTAAATAGCTTGTACTTAAGTACAGTCGGGAACAAGCCTATTTTGCTGTTAATAGGTTGCGAGAGCTTTAATATTAACTACATCTTGCTTGTTGCGAGTAATGAACCAGAAAAATGGGAAAGAAGGCTTTAAATGTTAGATGGGGGAAAGAATGAGTTTTGTGGTTCGTATTTTTTATTTAAAGAGGGTGATTCTGAATGTGATTTAAGAAATGCTTGGATTGACAGTATAATACAGCAGTATAATACATACCTACTTCTGGTGCAGCTTGTTTTTTCATTAAAAGAAGGAATGACAATAGAAGATCACGCTTACAGTTTAATGAGTGTTGACGATTTAACACCCAGTTGCAAAAAGACAAACATTAATGCTCCATTACGTAATGGATCATTACCGCTAATAGTTTCATTAAAGAACAATTAAAATCGAGTTTAATATTGCTTTCTACAACAAGTTAACGGCAGATTAGTATTTAATGACAACTTTAACAGTTAAAGTTCGTTTTTGCAACTGGCTGTCAGTCAGGTTCTCTTACGATGACTCATTTGTTTTGCCGTCAATCACAAGTGAGATTCTTTAAAAAAATATGGTACAGTGCCGACCAAAAGTCCATGAGCAATCTCACAAAGCAATAGACTGACGCTTCGGTTTGACTTACGACCTTCTTCTATAAGTTGTTACAATACTGTAGACACGCACATTACACACACACACTCACTTTGTCTGCAACCAATGACTAGTTCAATAATCATCATTCGTTTTTAGTTTCATTCGTCTTGTTCACATAAATATTAAAGTTTAGCAGGTAGACCACAAAAAACTAAGTAAATTATTTCGATTTCTGTGGGGTAGATGCAGTTTGTTACGAGTATTCAATTAATAGAACTTTTTTGGTTCGTGGATAATATTGGTGACGAGTATTTAGCGCAGTGTTGTGGTTATTATTATCAAAAAGCAGGCATAAAATATATTGAAGAGATCAGATCAGATCAGAGAATATTATTGCGCTGCGTAAAAGTGAAGTGAATATCTAATGAAACCGGACTAAGTGTGAGTGTTATCATTAATATATTTCATATTTTACTAAACATAAATCTTAATCAAGGGTATTGTTGATAGAACAGAGGTATTGTTGAGACAGAAGATGCCTTTAAAGTTTTAAATTCATTGTGAGGTTTAATTCGATTAGTGAATAATAAATAATAAGGTAATGTAATGTGTAATAAAAACAATGTTTTTCTTTGTTCTAGAGAAATACTGTGAGGGTTAAGAGATATGAGGAAGGGGCTTATTATCGAGTAGCAGCGACGTCAAATGGTGAATGAAACAAATGGTTTCATACCAACGAGACATTTTGCTGAATTATTAAAAACACGTCATTATGAACCGTTCGCCGTGCACTCTGAAGGCTTGCATCATTGAAGACCAGCTAGAAAACCGTTTTTGACCTTAAAATATTGACCGTACCAACTTAATAAACAACAGATTCGTTATTGCATGAATTTATGGTAACGAATTTTTTAAGCACGTTTCAATAGGGTGTTTGTCGTATTTCTTGCAGATATACCGAAATTGTTTAATATTATTTTAGTAATAGTATTATTTTAGGATAAAAGTTTGAGGTTTAGTTTCAATCTTCTTTTCGTAAAGAAAATGAATACTTAAGCTTTAACCTCAATAACAACCAATATTTACTAAAGTCAAATAAAATGTAAAATAATTAATACAAATAAAATATAAACAAACTGCCCATATTTAACCTTAAAATTACCTATTCTGTAAGTAGTTTTTTACATTTTAAGTAGTCTAATATTCTTATTTATTACTTAATTACTTCGACCATGATCAAAGCTTAATATTTATGGTGAAAAAATCCATTAAAAATTTAAAATATTTCATAATTTAAATATGTCTAAATAATACAAACTGCTTCTAAGTTTCTTGACATCTATTTCACATCTTATTCAGCTGAAGTAATGATAAATAATTGTAGCAGTTTATTAACTTATGTAAAATAAATATAACGAATAAACATATATTTTTTAATTTTGTTATCATATATCACGCATTTTTTATTCTAAAACCTTTATTGCAATAACAACATAAAAAAGCAGCAATATTTAAAAAATATTATTATCGAAAACAAAAATAATAATATTTGCAAAAAACCGCACTGTGTTTCACGAGATTAGAACCTGAGGCAGATTGAATTCCATACCAACGCTTAACGCTTTCTGCTATCTGCGCTTGTTAAGTAACCATCGAATTTTAGCAATGCCATTAACTGGTCAAGTTCACGCGCATAGTGCGTGTGTGCTAGCATGTTTAAAGCGACGGAAATATATTGTTGTTTCGTGTAACTGCGTTATCTGTGGTGTGTGTATCGTGTTGCTTACACATACAAATGTACGAGCTATACCGCGTGTTCACAGCAATACGACTCTTAGCGTGCTCATGCACTTTTGAGCGCTTACTGTACATGTTGGTAACATGATGTGAATTGTTAAGTAGTTGTTGAATCTATGATAAAATCTTACCGTAGAAATTTGAAGTCATTGTTATGGTAAATTGTGCGAAAGTATTTTACTATAGATTTGGTTCATTATCAAACGGTTTTGAATCAGGGGGCCACCGCACCGATTAATATATAGTTTCCTAGAAGACTAGTCTCCAATTTGCCGGCAAATGACATCACTGAAACGTTATTTATCTCATCATCTGTTACGACGCCTTATTAAGGCGGATAACAATTAAAATTCTATTGTGTCTCTTTAATGACAGTTGAAGGTATTGAAAGTAAGTTGTTGTGTTTTCCTAGAGAGCGTTTTTGATACTATAAAGTCAAACCCCATTTACATGACACCTATCATTGCGGCCGTTATGGGACGGCCACCGTCTTTTTTGGAAACCGTAGCTTTAGATAGAAAGAAATAAAGAAAGAAAAATGCGTTTAGTGGCATTACAGCAGAGAAAATACACCTTGTAACTATAAAAAACAGAAATCAATGATTATAATGCCAAAAGGGCCTCAGCTCAGCATATTGTCAGATGACAAACACAAAGTCAAAGATAATATAAAAAAGCTCACAAAATCAAATATACTGTAGTTGACATACATGAGTGTGTTGTGAATAAATACCCAATATCTGTGTCATAATAACTACTTATAATAATAAATCTATAATTTTTTTCCTTCAAGGCAAAATCGTGTGACTGCGTTGTTCTTCTAAAACTACGAAACCGAACGGATTTAGATGAAACTCCGGCCACCACAGCTTCTTATGTAATATAATATCATTGCTTTTCCATTAAAAATTCTGGCAAGCTTCTTACCCAACAAAATATTTTCCAAAATTAGGCGAATACTTCAGCTCACCTTACGCCAAAAAATGTGTCAAGCGTATTCAAAACATTGAGTGGCAAGACCACGATCCCTAATGGGTGGCTTAACGCGGTCTAAGGGCCTCTTTACTTCCCGAGGGGCCGATAAAACGAGCCTCTTGCGCCGTCAGCCTCTAGTCATCTCTTCAGAACATGGAGAGGCTTCGAACGATCTGGTTAAAACCGGAGCAAAATTGAGGGTGTTGTGTGCAAAACTCAATGGGTTTTTACTTTGAGCTTGAAACTACTTGGATTTTGTCAGGCTTTGGAGTTGGTGTTAATTTAGAATATAATTTTTGAACAGATTTTTTTTTTCCAAAACAGCAATACTGATCTGTAAAACCCTTGTTTTACAGATCAAGAATATAATGCTATCTAGGTCCTGCCATGCAGTTTGGGAATATAGAAATTTAAAGACTTGGCCAATATATTAAGTCAGGGCGACGCATATCAGAATCCTCTTACGTCTTATTGTGAGATCAGTCCGTTTGCTGAGTTATCGTCTGAAAAGGCTCTGGAAACGATGCCATTCACAGTCATTCAACATATACGGGCTTTTAAAAGTTAAGAAATAAACCCAAAAACCATAAATCCATATAAATAAAAACAATCAAACCAATCAAGCATAAATCAGTTTACACAATCTTTCATCAATTTTTAATTATAACCGCCATGTTGCCACTAGAATCCAAGATGGCGGCGTAATAAATCTACACCTATATGCCTACGAGTTAATATTCTGTGCTTGGCAACGTGCGACTAATATATTTGAGGAAACGTCATATTTTGGCGATGTAGTGTAATACACGTTTGTTATTTGGCAAACAAGGAAGGTGCTTGAAGGAACATTTTGAGAGAAAGTGCTTTTGGTTAGGGGAGATAAGATGAAACTAACATGTGTTTCTGCTTTTATTCGTATGTTTCAACATCATAATATTTGACTTCGAGTACAAACATATCCAATAATTATTGTTGTTTTGTGATTCTGCCACTGGGCGAAGCCTTATTTTTATATACAGAGTGTCAACTTAAATGAGGGACATACTTTACGGGATTTCCTTATATTGTGATCGTGTTAGTATTGCAGTTTTGTATGGCACAGTAGATTTTGTGTTTCATATTTCAGAGTAGGTCCCATGGTAATAGTTGTTGATTTTAATGAGTACTACACTACCTTATAGTATGTCCCTCGTTTACCCTAAGATACGGTAGAATTGGACGGAGCTAGGACCACCACACTTGGCAACATACTGTCCGTTGGCAAACTTTTGTAGACTTTTAAGTTTAAGTTAAGGTTCCTCTTTTCGATGGCTCGAATTCGTTGGTAGCGTGGCTAATATGCATGTAATTTAGTAGAGTTATTTATTTATTTAGTATTTATTTATCTAGTTTTTATTTATTTTTCATACCTAAATTTAATTATTTACTTAGTGAAATACTGCTGAGCATAAGGTCCTGGGTTCGATTCCCGGGTCGGGCAAAGTGTTATTGGGTTTTTCCATCTGCAATTTCTCACTAGCAGCCCGGAGTCTGGATTTGTGCCCGGTTGATGGCAATAGGCTCGCCCCCTATTACATGGGACTTAAACATAACTGGCGAAATGTGGGTGTACTATAGGTACACCTCTGCCTAACCCTTCGGGGATTACAGGCGTGATGTTATGTGTGTATATGTGTGTGAAATAGACGATGATGGAGGAAGAGAGACAGAACAACGAAAACGAGCGTGTAAAATTTCATGAACAGACCTTTGGGCGTATAGATAATATGGAAAAGTTAATGGAAATATCTACTGAAAAAACAATTATTTTAACTTTTAAGTAAATTATCTATCCCTGTACGGGTTCTGTTTTGCCATTTTTTACTTTGTAAGTTATTTATTTACGCCCAAAGATGAGTTAAAATTATTGTTGAAATATGGAAGTTTCGTCACTTTTAACTACCAAACAAATATTTTTTTTATTTCTCTTCCATACATGACTAGATAATGACAAGACAAATTGATATAAAATTTTTAATTTTCAACGTACACGGTCCAACAGACGAGTAATCACTACTTCGTTTGTATGAAAGAATGACCGACTAGCGTAACCTTAAGGTACATTTTATGATTCCTCTCGATATTTTCCGGCTCAACAATCGTTTTAACCAATGCTCTCAGATTACAAAACATTTCGTCTCCGTAATGAGAAGACAGAGCATTGCGACATTATAACTTGTTAGTATCCTCTATAATGTATCTAGAATATTAGTTACAAAATATAAAGTGTCATAACTCGTACTATTTCCGCGTTGAACACTGTATTGCTCTTAAAAGGGAATAAAATCAAATAATAAATAAAAGACATTCAACATTGTATGAGTATTGTATGACAATGTTTCATGGCAGTAAATATGGAGCGGTAAAAGCTAAGTGCGCATGTTTTATGGGAAGATAACTACTGATGTTGGTTGGTAAGTATACGGGAGTGGATTGTGTCAAGCATTCCTATTAAGATTGCTTTTTAGGGTCGGAACCCTAGGAACGGAAGGTACGGATACCTCAAAAGGACAAAACGGAACCCTTTTAGGATCACTCGCGTGTCTGTCTGTCCGTCTGTCACAGCCAATTTGCTCCGAATCTAATGAACCAATTATGTTAAAATTTGGTACACATATGTATTTCTGTGATCCAAACACGAACGTGTAACGTAATTAAATTAATTTTGAATACCTATAGGGGTCATTTTTGGTAGGCAAACAAGAAAAAAAAAAAGTTTTGCTAACAGTACCGCGTGACATATTAAATGAAAGGGCTTGTTGCGAGCATCTTAAATGTATTTTTATATAATTTTAAAATAAATACTTTTAAAGATATTAAAGAAATTCTTGAAATCCTAACTATGGAACCCTTCATTGTGCGTAGTCTGCATCGAATCATCAAAACGTATAATGCTGAGTATTTATGTTATTTCGTATCCTATTAAAATGTTGCAATGACTGTTTGATGTTTGTGTCATTATTTAGTTTGTGGTTTTTAAAATGTAATTTGATATTTTTGTATTTTTAGAGTTGGTTGGTTGGGTCGTCAGAAGCCCGAAAGTCTGACAGCCAGTCATACCAAGGGGTATCGTATTACCCAGTTACTGGGTTGTGGAGGTCAGATAGGCAGTCGCTCCATGTAAAATACTGGTATTCAGCTGCATCCGGTTAGACTGGAAGCCGACCCCAATTTAGTTAGGAAAAGGCTAGGCAGATTGATTTTGAGAGTTGGTTTTCTTTTCTTCAGTTTTTCTACTTAGGATAGTGGAAGTTCATTACTTCCTTGATCCAAACAGTGAAATTTTGCTATGTTACATAAGATGGATTCTGAATCTACGAGGTGGAACTTGTTTTTTACGTCCAAAAAATATCTTCCCGTATAACCCAAAAAATTGCACTTCTGTGTCATAAAACTTAACTTATAAAATTACATTATTTATCAACATGGTTCGTAAAGTAGTCGCAACATACTGAAATATGTTCGGGGGTAATAGCTTGCGATAACGGCATACTGAACTGTTAACATATTTTGTAGAAATAGCGAAAATTACGGGAAACACTGGTGCCGATTCCCTTGTTCACAAACTAAACTAAATTTAAGTTCAGTGCATCTTTCTCATTCTATTTCATTAACAAAAGGACAGAAGATCAATTTTAGTTTAGTCCTGTCAAATTAATCAGCGCTTGACGTAAATTGACGTAATTTTAGTAGGCAAGTTTTTAATCACGTCTAAACTTGTATGGAGTAGTGACAGGCGCTGATTAATTTGACAGGACTAAACTAAAATTTATCTTCTGTCCTTTTCTTAATGAAATAGAAAGAAAAAGATGCACTGAACTTAAATTTAGTTTAGTTTGTGAACAAGGGAATCGGCACCACTGTTTCAGTCTTTGATTTATTATTTTATAGGGTAGCTTTCATGAACATGACACAAAACACCTTATTTCTAAAGAAGTTAAATTGTACTTAGTTATATAATTCTCTAATATATATAAATATTTCTCATTTAATAATATCACAATGATAATGAATTCTCATTCAAACTATAACTCAATTCATAGTGTTAAATTGTTTGAAAATTACGTTTCAAGTAAACAGTATTTAAAATTGAAAATCAATTTCAAGTGCTGTTGATTACAATCTGTGGTTTAACAAATTACTTGTTTTTGCTTTATTTATATTATAAATGTGCATTAACCTTTTAAGTTTGAATGTTAAACAAACTTGTTTAATTTTAATCTTTAAGCGCCACTTGGACCACAGATCACTAAATGTATTTACATTTTAGCTAAAACTACGAACTTAGATATCTGCGACTCTCTGTCTAAGTAAGTTAAAGTAAAAGTTTAATAGATTTAATTTAATTTAAGTATCTCTAAATACTATAATTAATTCTTCTTTTTGTCTTTTAAAAATGTATTAACTTTCCAAATAACTATGTAAATAATACTTAATATTTTAACTTTGTTAGCTTAGTTGCTAACTTTATTGTGAACGCTGTGGTCTCCTATAAGTAAAGGAGTACACCTACTTAATACTAATTTTGCCCAATATTTACATATGTGTTATGTACCGTGTACATCTTTTGTTAGAGATCCTAAATCAATAAATAAATAAACTATTATTCTGTCTATGTCATTTTCAAACGATTGACATAAATAGAACGATGTACTACAATTGGTAACATTTATGGGGTCCGGACACTATCAGTAATAATGACGTTACATTCAAGTTATGTCATTACTACTAACAGTGTGGTGGTTGGAATGAAGATGTGATCTAAATAGTTTTACGTCAATATTGGAAGAAATGACAGTAATATTTATGTCATTATTACGGATAGTGTCTAGACCCCTATAGGTTCAGTTGAAAACCAGCGTCAGGCACTAGTTGTCTGGTATTTAAGCTGAACTGGGCCTATGTCTCGCAGCCGTGTGGCACACTATGCTGTTTTAAGCTTTCTCTGTTTTTGTTTTTGTGTGACTATTGTGTGCTTTAACCTGGGTCAAATATTTATTTTCTTTCTTTCTAACTTAATTCAAATTTTAAATTCATTTAGAGTTAAACGTGTTGGGTGATTTTTGTTGCAAGTGTGCCTTAGTATACTATAGTTTGACCGAACTCGCTATACCGCGCCTTAGGAATCCACGGCGTGGCAAGGGGTAGGACGCCGTCGCCGTGAGCGTTGACGAATGAGAGGCCTGCACTGCCGTCTCACCGCGCACTTCCCTAAGCCGCGGTACAGAGGTTTCGGTCAAACTATAGTGACAAATAGCGATTATTGACGATGATTAACTTTTTTTTTTTTTTTTTGGGTGGGAAATTATCAAATATCTTCTCCGTGGCGTGTCAGACTCTTACTGACTAAAACCCACCCGTGTTCCTTCCTATGCCATGTTGCCGGGGGCCACGATTTCCCTATCGGTTTTCTTCGAACCCCGGCAGGCATTGGCCCTAGCGGACCCCGTCAATTCTGCTGACATCTCTTTGAGGCGCGCGTGGAACACAACGCGCCGTCGACCCGGGCTTGGTCCTTATCGGATGGCGAGCTACCCATTGCTCACCGTCCGCAAGCCCGCGCCTACGGTGGCCGGAAACGTTCCTGCGATTCCCGACGCCCAGGGCGTCTCCTCCTGCGGCGGTTAGGGGCGCGAGGGCGCGAAATTTGCCTCTCCCTCACGCGTTCCGCCTCCTCCTTCGCGAGCATTACTGCTTTGCAGAAAGAGGTGACGGCCTCCCATTTCCTCTCGCTCCGTAGCATGGCCCGAATCAGGGCCGGACGCGAGAGATCACCGCCGCCGATCGCATCCACGAGGACACGGCGAAGCCGGGCAGACCTCCACCGTATGCTCCACCGTGTCCTCCGGGCGATCCACACAGTGACGACACCCGGGCGTTTCCTCCCGCTTTATCCTGAACAGGTACCTCCCGAAACAGCCATGTCCGGTGAGGACCTGCGTCAGGCGGAAGGTGAGGACGCCGTGGCGCCTCTCTAGCCACTCCTCAAAGAGGGGTCTTATCGCCGCAATTGTGGCGTGCCCAGCGCTGGGTTGCGACAATCGCACTCTCCATTCCGCCATGAGATCCCGCCGGAGCTCTGTCCGCTGTGCCGCGACTTCTTGCGGCATCGGAGTTAAGCCCCGGCGTTTCGCCTCCTCGCGCCACTCCCAAATGTGCGCGAGGACCTTTGCCTCCAGATTCCATGGCGGTACTCCGGCAAGGAGGCTCGCCGCCTCGCAGGAGACCGTGCGGTATCCTCGGGCCAGCCGGATGGCCATGACCCTTTGGGACGCGTTCAGCCGGCGGCCTGGCTGCCGCCTCAATGAAGGCGCCCACACCGGCGCCCCGTAAACGATGATTAACTTGACGTTCTATGACAATTCTTTTTTATATGACACTGTAAGAAATTAAAAGTCATTTATTTAAATTAGGCTAAGAATCAGCACTTTTCGCACGTCAAAATTACATAAGACTGTCCACCAAAACGCCCACTACCACTTCCTAGTCCTTAAATTGGGAGGAAGAGGTGGCGCAATAAACTCCCAGCATCACAGCTGTCTGTTAAGCCTCGATGCTTTTGTCGAGTTAATTGTCTTTCATGATATCCCATTATGGAGCGCTTGGATGAGTACTTATGTACATCTAAGTATCACTTGTATCATCCTAATTAATCTATCGTTAATTGGTTGATGTGAAGGATTCCAATCGAGTATACAACGCACATAGTATAGCCATAGTTATACTCCGGCCTTGCAAATAAACTGTGTTTAGGAATTTAAATCTCTTATCAGATTCTAAAGCGTAACTTTAAACCGACCGGACCGTAACTAAAACCGGTCAACGACTGACGCCATCCGGTATAGTCAGACCGGCGGCTATAAACCGATGATGACTAGCAGAACTATTAGCAAACCGAAACTGCACTCATTATACTTGCCGATAGTGCTCAAATACTAGGTACTGGAACGGTCATAACGATACTGCAGCGGTTCCGTGCATCTTGCTAATACTGCTCGACAGTGTAATTGCAACATTTACACTGTCGTGCAAATTGTATAACGGCTTCCTAACAATCGAATGAACGGTTGTGGCCTGCGTCAGCTGTGTGATTACACAACGAGCACGAAAATAGACCAATTTTGGTTTTTCGTTTCAAATTTGTGTGTTCATTTTCATTTTAAATGTAGAGTTTCTGAATATAGTGGTGCAAATGTGCTGTCAGGCTTGAAATGACTTTTTTGTTGGATGCAGATATTCTGGTGCATAAAATGATGCGAAACTAAAATAGGTTTCTGAAGAAAGTTTTGAGCTGGAAAATGGAGTCTCGCATAAACGAACCATGCAAAAAATGTACTATACAAATACGGGCAATATGAAAATAAGCCTCTTACCTACTGGAAAATCCTAACTAATATTATAAATGTGGAAGTGAGTTTGTTTATTTGTTTGTTACGCTTTCACGCTAAAACGGCTGAACGGAATTCGATGAAATTTAGCACTTGTGTACGCTATGATACTTTTTCCTGATACTCCCATGGGATCGAGACATATGCAGGAGAAATCGAGGGGCGCAGCTAGTCTTCTATAATGGTATTAGCAAACAATCTGCCTGTTAAGTAACATTGTGTATTAGAATATGCAGGCTAGCATGCCCGCTTGTGGCGTGGTTGAGCTTTAAATTGGCTTTTATGGCTTACTTGGTCCTTGCAAATACTATTTCTTGGAAACCACATTATGCTCCTATACACGGACGCCTGCATAAATTGGTTCCCTTCCTCCTTTTCTTAGGGACGTTTTATTTTTATGCGTGAGTGCACAAGCAATGCAGTCGGCTGAACATAATCCTTTATGATCGAACATAATCCTTTATGATCGAACATAATCCTTTATGATCCGTCGGCTGAACATGATTACGCTTTGGTTGATAATCAGGTCGAAACCTATAATGTGAACCTAGTGATATACTGTGATTGTTACCTGTTGTAGTTGCCTTGTGAATAAATAAATAAATCCAGTTTACATGTCAGATAGACGACCCTGAGAGTGTCAGTTCGAACCCTGCCTGCTGCATTGATTCCAATCTAATTATAGACACATTCCTCTAAATTAGAGGAGTTGACAGGTTCATAACAACATGTCATTAGCTTAATAAAGTTATTGATCATTTCTGCTCAACATTACAGTGCTAATGGGTTATCTCTGATCGATACCAAAATATTGAGAGGAACTGTGATATGCTTTTCTTATGGAAGTTATTAAAGGTGGTTTTATACCGGCAAGGTGAGAATTGAAATCACACTTTTACACCGAAAAATGTCCAGCGTTGCCTCGCGCCGCGCGCCGCCCTACCAGTCGTGTCTGGCGCATCGGCCAGCCGAGAATATAGCGGCCAGCAGAGATGTCTCGCGATGATCAGAGCAAGCTGGCGCGTGCTAGCGCGTGCCAGCGCGAGACATCGCGAGACATCACGAGTCAGCGCTTGACGGAGAGAGACCGTGCGGGTCCTCGATGGCCAGTGCGAGATTTGTTTATTCGTTTTACAAAGTAAATAAATGCTCTATTCATACAGCAATAAAGTTCAATATTGTACTAACAAATATTTCAATTCTGGCCTCGCACATCCTCGCGCATCTAGACCTTTTACACCAAAAATGGACAGAGCGTGGATAGAAATTTTGCCATACAAATTTCAATCTCCCCCATCCCATCCACGCCTCGCCTCGCTGGTGTAAAACCACCTTGACAATAATTCTGCAAGGCAGACAAAAAGCATGAAGCCAATAGGAATAAACACAAATATGTATTACGATCATACTTTTCCTACACCTTTCCCAGTGATAGTTTTATTCATATACCCCCAATTTCGGAAGCATTCAAATTTTATCTTCGCCGCAAAACGAAACAAAGAGAATGGAAAATAGGTCAACTGGAAACGTCTCAAAAATTGAATAAGGTTGGCAATACTAATAAGAACTTTGAAGGACCTTGAATACATTGTTTCCTCCTTGTCCTAAATTTCTATTATTCAAGAATTTAGGACCAATACTATTAGGTAATCCTTTCGATTCAATATGTAAATTGATTCAAAATAAACTTGACCCGAGCGCATTGCAATCTTGCTTCACCACACTATCAGCATTCGCTATTTGTGTCCGTCTTCCTCGTACAATAAGTCTGCTAAGATAACCTTGCTATTCCAAAAACGTAACCTCCACAATTTTAGTCCTTCTCGACTGCGTAATAGAGCGCATTGTAACAAACCAGCCGAAATCCAGCTGCAAATTAGGAATAGTAGTGTGAAAGTCGACAATGTTAAATTTTCGGGCCTCCGAAAAAGTTCTCAGCTATTTCAGCCTTTACTGCTTAAGAAATAGAGGACACATGTGTTGGAAAGGAGGTTTTGGAACGGAAAAATGTGGATGGTTTTAAAGGTCCAAGCTGCAGCCTGAATGAGAATTAAATACCTATTCAAGTCTTAGTCTCATGCAATATTTATGTAAATGGCTCAGCTAAGGGGTTGATCCTGGGAAATTTTAGACTGTTGTGTAAACGTTGTTACCTTTAGTTATCAAGGTGTCTCGGTTTATTCAGAAGGCTTTGGTATTAGACGGGTGAAGTTTTTGAATGCTTAACTATTGGGAATCTTGGTTACATTGTATGTAGTTGTGGTGGGACATGTTAAATTAGTGTGCATTTTTAATCTGTAAGTCTCGTGGCTAAGAATACTTACTAGCCTATTAATTGCCAAAAGAGAAATGATAAATTTTACACGTCAATCATATTTAAAAAAATATATGAGGTCGCCGTTTCCAATCTGACTACTCTGAGAAGAAACGCCGAAACAAAGTCAGACGTCACAGTCTCTTTTAAAGTTCAGACATAATCTTGGTCAGATAAAAGAGAGCATCATGAGGTAGCGTAAAGGGGCGGAAATAACCAATTACTCACAGTGATCAATGCTGGTTCGTTCTCTGCATGGGAAGAGGTCTTTATTAAAATGCCCTTTTTTTGGTTGGGAAATTATCAAATAACTTCTCCCGTTCTGGGCGGAGCGGAAGGGCGTTCAGACTCTTACTCACTAAAACCCACCCGTGTTCCTTCAGTTGTCTGTAACTTGCCAGGGGCCACGGTATCCCTTTCGGACTTTCCCGCGACCTCGGCAGGCATCGGCCCTAGTGGACCCCGTCAGTTGTGCTGACATCTCTTTGAGGCGCGCGTGGAACACAATGCGCCGTCGACCCGGGCCTGATCCTTATCAGACGGCGAGCTACCCACTGCTCACCGTCCGCAAGCCCACGCCTGCGGTAGCCGGGAATTAGTCTGGGATTCCCGACGCCCAGGGCGTCTCCTGCGGCGGCTAGGGGCATGAGGGTGCGAAATTTGCCTCATTAAAATGCCCTGGCTTCAGATTGATTGTTGTATACTGACTGAGTCAAACCAGACCGATTTTTCCGAAACTTTATCCCTTGCCACCAACAAACATTCTTCACTAGATTTGCGGGAAAATGTGAATACAGACGGATAGGTTATCCGGCTCAGCCGTAAAACCTCAACAAGTATTTTTACTGAAACAGTTTCATTCATAATTTGAGCAGACTTGCCCAACCCGCATGGTCTGCAAAGAAGTGGAGGTGGGGCGGAATTTTTAATATCTTTTACCCTCAAGTTGCGAAATATTAAAATGTCGCTGAAGTTATGCTCGTGTGGGAGACTTCCATTGAATGATATGCGAAGAATGAGCAAAGCGAAGAACTTATTGGGTTTGTTCTTTGGAGGTTAACCGCATTGAATGTGGATGTTCGGTTTGTTAGAAAAAAGCAAAGAAAAAGAGAAATAAAGTATTTCGGAGTGGATGGATTATTCAAAACATTTTTCCACTAAATTATTGGTTAGTCCCATCTCAAAAATGCCCAACGCGCCTAAACAAGTTTTCATTTCAAAAACATCACACTAATATTATAAATGCGAAATTTTGTGTGTGTGTGTGTGTATGTTTGTCTCTTCTTCATGCTCAAACGGCTGAACGGATTTAGATGAAATTTGGTACACAGGTAGTTTATAACCTGAATTAACACATAGGATACTTTTTATCCCGATATTCCCACGAGATCGAGACTTCTGCGGGTGAAACCGCGGGGCACAGCTAGTATTATTATGAAATTATTTCGAAAGAGAATGCCTAAAGCAAAGTCCGCCTGAGTTCTCTTGCAGAAACTTAAAAAAATACATCTTCTGTGATATTAAAAGCAGCTCTGTAACTGTAATAATACCTTAACAAATAAAGACATAGTTTTTATTACCTTTTAGTGTTGTTGTGCCTCATAGTGTTGTACACAAAGAAGGTTTAACTTATGAAACTTACGGACTTTGCCTCAGCTTGAATTTTTTAGCTTAGTTTAAAACTCCAGGATTGTGGCAATGAGATTTTTATTTCTACGGTGTCGGTGGAAATGAGAGAAAGTTATCTTTTGAAATGAAAACGAAATAAAAACAGAGGAATTTAGTAACAGAGTTTTGAAATTAAGATGACGTTAAGTTATGTAAAATTATTATTATTATAAACTAGCTACCCTACCTACCCTACCTACCCTAAAATGACCACACAATAAACATGACGAAAATTTTGAAAACTTTCGCAGCCACCATCTTTTATTTACATTTCGACCTCACTGTTGGCTTTTGCACCCTTGAAAACCATAAAAACGATACCCATGACGAAAAATATGAAAACTGTCGCAGCCGCCATCTTGGATTTATATTTTGACCTCACATCGGCTTTAGCACCCTCAAAAACTATAAAAACGACACCCATAACAAAAAATTTGCAAATTTTTGCAGCCGCCGTCTTGGATTTACAATTCGACCTCACTACCGGCTTTAGCACCGTCAAAAACTATTAATAAACTAATATATGGCGTTGAAAAATTCCTCAATATCGTTGTCGACTGGTAATGTACCCAAGAAACTGGCGGCATTGTCACGTGGTATGGCAATGCTAACTAAATAATGACCAACGAAGTAGTAAGAATTACGTGTCACGGGTGTCATAAATATTTTAATTTGCATGACCTGGATTTCAATAGTTCCAATGACGTTTCAGTTTTTAAAAAAAGGCCAAAAAAAATAGTTTCAAAGATGGCTGCGAAACAATTTTCTGTATACATATAGACATTTATTCCATGTAGATACTCGTAGAACCTATATGCATAATATATTGCCCCGATAATACCCCTTGTTATTGGTAAAGTGTCACTACTTTTACTGTTTTTCCCCTGAGGACACTTGTTGGAGAGAAAACTTAAAAGTGTACCAGTACCGGTCATAAAACAAAAAAGGGTTAAAGGGTTTTGTAAAAAGGGAAAGAAGGTAATTTCCAAATTCCGAGAAATCCGTAATTCCATTTATATTTAGAACAAAAGGTAAAAGATTTGAATTCCTTTTTTGCTGGTTTCGGCTTTTCAAAATATGCGTAACTACTCATGTATAAAGATAAAAGCAAATTATTATTTCAATACAATACTCTGTCCCGTGTCAACTTCATTCTCAATGACCTTTAAAAAGATAAGGAGGCTACAAGTTTATTTCGGTCTAAAATACGGCAAAACCGTCCTTAACTTTAAAAATTTAAGGTCCACATGAACTGCATGATATAGATAATATTTTAAAAACAATTGAGTGCTGAAGTGCGGTAGACCCATGTCGCTGGCACCTGTTTTAGTCTGCCTCGCTAAAAGGGTTGTCTAGCCTATCTAGACTCATTTTTAGATGACTTGGCCGCCCTTGGTTGGAGTTTTGTCGGATAGGGTGTTTAGAAGAGCTTTTGCTAGGTAACAACCAACTCACCCCTGCTTCGTAAGAGTGTAATGTACTCATGTCGCGACATGTCAAAATATCGAGATTTCCAGAATAAATTATCTAAATGAAGATAGTGTACTCGTAAACTGCATCAAAATCCATTGTTATGTTTGGAAGAACTATTATCACTATTCTTTTTTACGTCTTTTACATATCTCGAGACCTTGGGATCCCGGACCTTTGAAAGGCGTACGAGGGGCCGAAGCCAACTCGCAGAGGCCCCTTAGACGTTTTTTAAAATGAAATGAGGCACCAACCGACGATTATCCCTGTATGCACTATGCAAGTGCACCTAAGGACAACCCCCGGTTGGTGTAGGACTATTGCAGGATATGTAAACAAAGATATTTGACTTTGGGTTTGGGTGGCTAAAGTGGACTGGTTACCTGGAACTATGGAGGGGCTATGGCCCCTGCCTGATCAATGTTTATATGTACACGGATAAAATGGCAGGGGGTGACCTACACACTCAATAATGGGCCCCCGAAATCGTTATCACTATTATTATTATTAGGTCACACAGACGGATACGAAAAGCAACTATAATATACATATATTAATATTATTATTGTATTCCGTTTATTCATTTTAATTCTTATTCTATTACATTTTTAAATATTTCTTAAAATAAATAGGATAAAAAAACATTTAAAAATATAAAAAAATAGAGTTCCGCCGGTGTCGGGAGCAGGGTCCAAGCTACCGGTGGTTAGGGCTGCAGAGACAGGAACCTCCTCACAATGCGAGCCGTATCGAGGAGTACTGCCTTCTGAATCAGGCGCTTGATCCAACCGCCTAACGAGAGCCTCGAGAGATGTTGGTCGAGGCTTTCGGCCATCAGGCCATTAGCCGTTACGACAATCGGCACAATGATAGCCGAGCTCACATTCCACATGGTCAACAACCTCGTGTGCTAAGTCGAGATATTTTATTTGTTTCTCTTTCTCAGCTTTCACGAGGTTCTCGTCATGTGGAATGGTAACATCGACTATCATTGCGCGGCGCGCTAATCGATCTATCACTACTATATCAGGCTTATTTGCTACAATAGTCCTGTCAGTAATGATAGACCGATCCCAGTACAACGTGACATGGTCATTTTCGAGAACTGGGTCGGGCACATACTTGTAATACGGTACCTCAGAGTCCACAAGTTTATATTTCAAAGCAAGTTGCTGGTGAATAATCCTAGCCACTTAGTTATGTCTGTGCAAGTACTCGCCGTTAGCTAGACGCGAGCAACCAGAGATAATATGTCTGATGGACTCACCCGGACGATGGCATGCCCGACACACGTCGACCGTACCGTCCTTCATAATATGTCTCCAGTAGTTATTCGTCAAGATAACTTCGTCCATAATTGCACAGACGAAACCTTCGGTTTCCCCGAAAAGGTCACCGAAACGTAGCCAGGATACGGACGCTAGGAAATCTACACCGGGCTCATGGAGAGCTCGATAGAAGCGCCCGTGAAGCGCCTTGCTTTGCCATACCTCCTTGCGGTCATCTGTAGTAAGTACTACAGGTTTGCGCCAGTTCTCTTTAGCCATGGAGAGCGGGGTGAGACCGTTGTCCACTGCGACCACATCACGGTGCATACCCACATCGGCTTAAAGAAAGTAGTCCCTGAGGCTGCACACCTCGCGGTTGTGGAGGGTCTTCGCATTTAAAAAGCCTCGACCCCCGCACTTCCGCGGGATGTACAGTCTCATCACCGATGAACGTGGGTGATGCATCCGGTTTGCGGTCAGGAGTGTACGGACCCTCCTGTCCAGGGCGTCGAGTTCAGTCTGAGTCCATTTGAGTATGCCGAAAGAGTACATCAAAACCGGCATGACCCAACCGTTGAAGGCGCGCACCTTGTTTCCGCCTGAAAGAAGACTATTAATACCTTTTTCAGGCGACCAAAGAAGCGCTCCTTCAACGATTGCTTCATGTCAGCAACGTTGATGCCTAACGCTTCCGACATACCCAAATACATATAGCTTTCGGTTGAGGAGAGGGATCTAAGGTGTATGGAGTCCGAGAGTTGGGTCCCCTCGGATTCCATAATCTCCCCTCGCTTTACATGCATGACTGCACATTTGTCCACACCAAATTCCATACTAATGGCGCTACTGAATGTTTCAGTTACCTTCAGTAGCTCCATCAGTCGCAATTTGTTGGGGGCAAAGAGTTTCAAGTCATCCATGTATAGGAGGTGAGATATGACCTGACCTCCTCTCCTCAATCTATAGCCCAGACCTGAATCCTCCAGCAATGTGCTTAGAGGGTTCAGGGCTAAGCAGAACCAAAGTGGACTTAAACTGTCGCCCTGGAATATTCCCCGTTTAATCCATACAGACTCGTCATTCTTCTGGATCTGTCGACATCCTGGGTAGCGAAGGACCGTCCTCCATTGCCCCATACACGACATCAGGAAGGTGCGCAGAGTTGCATCTATCTTGTACAGCTCCAGCACCCTCATGAGCCATGTATGTGGCACCGAGTCGTAGGCCTTCTTATAGTCTATCCAGCATGTCGACAGATCCTTGCGGGATCGACGAACCTGTTGGCTTATGGCCATGTCGATGAGGAGAAGCTCCTTAGTACCGCGGGACCCGTTCCTACATCCATTTTGAGAGGCTGACATGATTGAATTACTGTCAATGTGTGTGTTAATTTTCGTTCTCAAAATGGATGTAAGAAGTTTATAGACCGTCGACAAACATGTGATCGGTCTATAATTCTTGGGTTCCGCGGGACTACCTGACTTATAGAGCAGGTGAGTAACGCCTGTTGTTAGGAACTGCGGTAGCGACCCAGTCTCTAGGGATGACTGAAATTGAGATGCCAGGCGAGTGTGCGAACTACTCAGCCATTTTAACCAAAAGTTGTGCAGTCCGTCCGGTCCCGGTGATTTCCAATTCGGTAACGGACGGACTGCTCTGGCTACGTCTAATGGTGTGATTAGTATAGCGTCCATTTCTGGTATAGTTTCATACACTCGCTCGACATCCTGCATCCAGCCAGCCTCAATGTGACAGACGGGCACCGACCAGATGCTGCGCCAGAATGTACTCGTGGCAGCATCATCCGGGCGGCATACGTCTGTCATATTTTGTTCAGGTCGCTCCCAAGCTCTATATACCCACCTCTCATCGCTCTGGAACATGCGATTCTGCGTGTATCGGTCAACCCGCCGCTTATACCGCCGAATACGGCTCGCCCATGCACAAACTTTCTGCTTCAGGAAGTCGATGCGCTCTGTGACACGGGACATGTATTCTTGAGGACTGGTTCCAGTCCCCGAGAATGCCCGCCTTACAAAGCGCATCACTCGTGGTCGTGTATTTCCCTCCCTGAAGCAGTATAGTTTGCCGATGAGTGCCCTGGCCCCATCGATACGTCGCTCGATTCTGCACTGCCAGGCTGGTACGGCTGGTTTGGGTCGAGTAGCTCCGTCGTAGTTTGGAAACTTGACGTTAGCTAAACGACATGCCGCAACAGCCGCGCAATACAGGATCGAGTGTGTATCAATGAGATCCTCGCTGCTTTCGAAAAAATTCGTAAGCTGCGAGTCCAAGGCACACACCAGCGCCCTATTTTTTTTGTGCATGGGTAGGCGTGGTAATCGGGGTCTAAGTTCGGTCGCAGTGTACCTATACTCGCGAAACGCATCCTCCAGTGCGCTCCTCAATCGGACGTTACACTGGCTACTTACTGTGGCAACCCTATCATCCTCCTCTTCAACATCATGATTGAACCGCGGCGGGATTGCATTAATATTTGACGCTTGTGCCGCGGTTTGTGCCCGAGTTGAGACGATATGGTTGCTCAGTACCTCTGAGCGCAGCCTATCAAGTGCAGCATCTTCCAACCTATGATTGCGTTGGATGACACGCACCTGATTCGACAGTCGTTGTGCCGAGACGTTGACGGTTGGCTCTAGTTCCTGGAACAGAGACAGCATCCTAACACGGTACGCAGTGAGGTTAGTTCCTCCCTCTGTAGACCCGTAATATGCGCGCATGACGTTCTCGTTCATTGACTGAGTCCATCTCATGCGCTGCACACAACCACCGGCAGCGGGGACCCGGCTCGGGGCCGGTTGGCCCCTAAGTCCCAAGCTCCTCGGTGGCCGGCCTCTCCCCTGCCGTCGTACAGGTGTTGGCGACGTCGGCGGGGAGAAATACTCGTCGCTCGAGCTCGACGCAACTACCGCGGCCGGTGTCGACACAGCGCTCACAATGGGGCTGGGTACCGGCGGCGGCGAGGCGGAGCTGAGCGAAGAGTCCGGAGGTAGTGGGCGTGCTGATCGTGTGGCTGATCTCGTCAACATTTAGTTTTCAATCCAATTTTTTGGTTTTATTGGAGGTGACATCTGTCATGTCACCTCCGTTATGGCATTTTTTGATTATTGTCTATAATTTCTCTGGTCATTTTGATCTTTTTTCTGTTCTATTTCGATTTTTGGGCTTTTTTTTTACGCTTGTTCGTTTTTACTAAAAACTGCGTCTAAAATAAATATAACTGAAAATTGAGAGAACACTTTTTGAGACGTGTTGACGTTTGTGTTGCCAGCCGAATTATATTGTATTAATTATTATTAACTATGATATATATTGATGTATATAGTTAAAGCCCAAGCTATGTTACTCCTGGGATGTAGCACCCTGGACGCCTGTTCCAGGTTGTCACAAATTATTATTGATGAAACAGGTCATAAGACATTGGCTTTACTTATAAAATGTCAATGGCCAAGCATTAAGAAGGGATCAAAAAAATTAAGAGTACCTACTTGTTCCTGGTGTGAAAGAGGCTTTTTAGTTGGTTTACAGGACACAACATATAAAATGATCGAAAATATTAGTCCAACAATATTGGACTAATGACAATGGTACTGATTCTCTTGTCACAAATGCCTCTAAACTAGACTAAAAATCACCAAAATTTAGTTTATTCCTGTCAAACGACGATTTCCCATTCTGAAATAGATTACAGTGACACAACTTAACTATATTTTAATTTGACAGCACTGAGATATTAATTTAGTGAAAATGGAAATTTTGTTATTCTAAATTTGATGTTTTTCACCAAAAATTTTGATTGTCTAACTAAATCTGACTATTTCTAAATTGCGATTAAAAACGTGTGGAATAAAATTGGTTGTCATGAACTTTAAATTCACACCAACACCTCGACTTCAGGTGCAAGAACAGTACTGTATCTTTTTTTATTTTGCTTATATCTCGAAAATGGTGTTCTATCACAAAAATAATGAAAATTTCGATCCCCATAATGAAACTTATAAAACCCTAAAACTCAACATGTTGGTAATAATATTTCATATTTTCCAAACAAAAAGTGAAAAATTCCATACAAAACACGTCGATACTGCCCCATTGCGCGTCTCCGGCTCTAAAAAAAATTCACAGGTTAGGACAAACAAGTACCACGTGGAGTCGCGATTGTACAAGAGAATTGGCACCATTCTCTCATTTACGACGAATAGGGGGGGGGGGGGGGGGTTGGTACCTTCGCAAATTGAACAACAAAATATATGAATGGAAATTGGACCCTGGCAAGTAACAATTCTCGTATGAATTCAAGATCCGTCCATTATAATGAGTTAGCAAACAACGGTTAGCATATATTGTCTCTGTAAATCGATGGAATAGTATAAGGAACACTCTGGAAGTACGGATTTAGAAGGAATATAGAAAACTACCTACGTCCTGCGGTTTCACCCACATAAGTCTCGATCCCTTGAGAATATCGGGATGAAAAGTATTCTATGTCCTTTTCCAGACTATGGTCTATCTCTGTGCCAAATTCCATCCAAATCCGTTCAGCCGTTTTAGCGTGAAAGCGTAACAAACAAATAAACTTACTTTCAAATTAATAATATTAGTTAGGATTATAAGTCTAGATAATGATGATATTTAGTGGTTATAATTTAAAAATAAAAAGACCAAAAACATTATGTGAAAGATTGCCAAGTGCCTATATAGTAGTGATAGCCTAGTGGTGTCATCGTCAGACTGCCAAGTTATAGGTCTCGAGTTCGAACCCAAGGCACGCACCTCTGACTTTTCGGATTCATGTGCGTATTGCATATTTATGACTTACTTCAAAAACGGTGAAGGAAAACATCGTGAGGAAACCGGTATGCTTGAGAGATATATTTCTCGACGGCATGTGGAGCCAAGTCAGAAAGTCTTGTGACACGAAATTATTCTCTAGCCACACGAAAAGAAGAAGATGTGAAAGACATTATGGCTAGAATGAGGGTCACTACTGAGATGACGACGTCTAATAGAGGAGAAGAACCCATGGTCTGCCGACAAAAACTAAATTGGGATAAGGGTTGATAGTCACGAGCAATAAAATAGTCACGAGCAACTTTAAAAAGTGATTTTCTCCTACTGTGTTGATTGTCATTTTATATATCTCCGAGACGAGTATGTGACTTTCGTTATTATCAGCGATATTTTAACTACTGTGGGCGTAGTGTGGGTAGTGTTGGTTAATGCGCAATAGAAACACAGTTTGCAGTTCAGATCACATTATAATTTACTATCAAATGGATAACACTAGCTAAATTATACACACACTGGGTGCGACGGCGTTTATTAAAATCACCAATTAACACAATGATCACAAATTACAACTAACACAATAACTGAGCACCACCAATCGAGAACAGTTCCGCGACGTCTTAACTCCGATGCGACCCGAGGCTGAATCCCCTCTCGCCGTGGCCTTAAAACATCACGACTCTGTAGAAGCGCGCGCTTTAGGTGTGGGTGGATCACGTCCTGTCGCCAGCGGCGCGCTTGCGATTCGTTTCGTGTCCGTACTAATGACCGGATCCAACATATATATGTCGTAGATTATGAAATTTGAGCTATAATAGTCTCTCAATTGAGTATTGTAGTACTAAGGTGAGGGTAAACCACGTGACGCGCTCGCTAGAGGGGCGGCACGTGGACAGAGTCGTGGTAAGGGAAGTTACCGAACGACGGGTCAGTCTTGTGAAGTGCTCGAACGAAGACAGACCTACACTTCTCTCACGCGAAACTGTCAGTTTGCCCGAACTTAGAAAATAGTGCGTGAACGTTATTAGTGTTGTACCTACTGTGTTAATTATTGTGAAAGTGAAATACTAAACTGAGTTGGTGTATCATAGTGTTTTATTGTAAACCTGAACTACGGATTCCGTATCACCAAATCGACATGATGATGGCTCTATCGCTCAGCCATCGCTGACGCCGTCATATATATTTTTTGACGTGACAACGTCTAATAAATCGATGGCTAAGGCACTAGGAAGTGGTGAAGGGTGGGCGTTTTTGGGGGACTATCTTAAGTAATTTTGACGTTCGAAAAGTGCTGATTCTCAGCCTAGTTTGAATAAATGACTTTTGAATTTTGATGAACGCCGGTTGCACGCACGAAAAAGGATGACTCATTGTAACGTTACGCTCATTGTAACGTTACGATCAGAGCGAGAGCGCTGCACGAGCGAGCGAAAGGCACGATCGGCTTGATTGTTCGGTTTGCGCCGCATCTATCTCTCTTCCACTCGATTGGCCTATGCGTCTGAGGAGAAGAAAGACAGCGGCAGCACACAACTTATACGTGAACTGTTTCGTCGACTGTTTATAAAGTGAAGTAAAAAGTTAATGTGGTTTTCAAAAATTGGAACAACTACTTGTAGGTCATACAAATATTTGTTCCGTGCGGGTATTGAACCCGCGACACGCAGCGCAGCAGTCAATCGCTTAACCACTGCGCCAACCGTGCCAATTAAATATTTTTACGAATTTAGTATTTTGGAACCCATATTAATATGGAATAGGTCTTATCTCAAAGTTGCAGTCAATATTCCACGAGAAAATCGCTTTTAAATTTTGGTAAGTGGATACATATTAGCGCTCGTGTCTATACAAGGGTTCATTGACAAAAGTAAAAAAAACTTAAAAAGAAGATACAGCGAAGAACTCCACGTTATGAAAAATTAAATAAACTGAAGAGATTCATAGATATTACTTCAATTCTAAAGTAAAGTTCCTTTTAACGAAGCCACGTGAAAACTTCTTCGGCTCTTAGAATTCATATAGTCGCCGCTTCACTTCCTGTGAAGATGTAACCAAGTTTCAGTACGTAAGTTTTCAAGAAAAACTTGATTTTGAATGTCTAATGCCTTCCATACTGTTGGACGAAAGGTATAAGGAATACCAATGGTAAGAATTCTTTAAATAATATTGCATAATTCTATTTTGGATATAAATTATTATGTAAAATCAACATATACCAGTTTTATATACACATTGACATTGTAGAAAATTATATTCAAAATGACATGATTACTTTGTAAAGTATTATATTATTTTAATTATTGTGAATGTGAGGACTATGTGGATATTATTTTAATTTCTCTGCTAGTTTAAGTGATGGTCTGGCAGTTTGAGTAGTTTATGCGGCCTACCCAAATGTCCTTTCTTTGGTATTGTTCGTCGTTTTGAGCACCTTATGTTCTGAGTTGAGCTCCACGATTACTGACAAATGCTTGCACTGACTGGACAGGTCCACTCAAATCTGTGTGGTTCTTTCATCAAAAGACCTTTTCAGACACTAATCTACATGGTCCTCATATGGCCTGACCAAGATGACGTGTAAAAGTGATTCTAATATCCTATTTACAGAATAAACAATTTCATTTCATTTCATTTCAAATTATGTTTTTTTTTAATACACTGGACTTACTGACCTTATTAATAATTAGCTGCGCCCCGCGTTTTCATCCGCATAAGTCTCAATCCCGTGGGAATATCGAGATAAAAAGTATCATATTTGTTATTCCAGGTTATAAACTATATGTGTGCAAAATTTCATCCAAATCCGTTCAGCCGTTTGAGCGTGAAGAAGAGACAAACATACACACACACTCACAAACTTTCGTTTTTATAATGTTAGTGTGATGTCTTCCAAAAAACTCAGGTGCGTTTAAGGCAGTTGTCCCATCGCTGGCGATTAACGAGTAGTGAGTAGAAACTGAAAACGAGTTGGCGAGCAGCGAGTGTCCGAGTGTGACGGGTGATTACTTGTACCACTCGCTCGGGGCGAAATCACTCGTTTGGTCTCTCGGCGTGAGTTCTGACCGCCAAGCGAGCATCGCTGAGCAAGTATCGCTGAGCGAGTATTATCTTTAATAGCTCTTGTCACTCAGCGACAAATTAGTAGAGCGAGTCCTCGCCGGCGGTGTGAACAGTTAGCGATCAACTATTAATATATGCATCTCTTTTGTGTACACGGAATGTGCCTATATCTATTGTACGTTTCTTGAGCGAGTAAATAGCCAATAGTTAGTCGCTTCCTCGCCAGCAGTGTCACTGTATGGCCAGAGACGAAACAAAGGAAGCGTGTAAAAATCATACGAGATGTTCTATAGTTTCTGCTTGCTATACCACCAACAAACTTCCAACCACAATCAATCTGCCCAGCCTTTTCCCAACTATGTTGAGGTCGGCTTCCAGTCTAACCGGATCTAGCTGAATATCAGTATTTTACGCGGACCCACAGCCTTCTGACTTCCACAACCCAGTAACTGGGTTGTGGAAGTCAGATACCCCTTGGTAAGACTCTCTGCTCTGACGACCCGTAACGATTGTAAAAGAGCCACGAACGACAAACTTCCTACCACATTAGACACTTATAATATGTGACTAAGTAATTACGTGTACAAAACACATTATATGATGGATTACGTTTCCAAAGCGTTATTGTATGGCAAAAATTTACATTATAATAGCCAATGTATCATCACTCGACTTTGAGTGACGGATGCGTAAAAAAATTGCTTAAAGAAAGTAAATTAGGACGATGTATTATCTACTTCATTTCATCGCTTTTTGAGGCCATAATACCTGACGAAAGAAGCATTTTGAAGCACTTTTAATAAGTGATGATGGCTTGGGGATGTCAGTTGTAGATCTTTGACAGTTACGGGTAGCTAGAAGCCCGAAAGTCTGACAACCAGTCTTACCAAAGGGGTATCGTATTAACCAGTAATTGGATTGTGCATGTAAAATACCGGTATTCAGCTGCATGCGATTAGACTGGAAGCCGACCCCAACATAGTTAGAAAGAAGGCTAGGCAGATGATGATGATGGCTTCTGTGAGGGTAATATAACTTGCATAAGCATAATCAGCCTATAATGTTCCCACTGCTGGGACACAAGCCTCCTCTCTGTGAGAAGGAGTGGGCTGTAATCCACCACGCGGACCCAGTGCGGGTTGGTAGATGTTACATGTCTTAAAATTCTCGTAAGTCACGGACATTTCTACTGGGCAACCACTGCTCTCAATATAATTTGAGTTCAAGCTAAATTAGAGAGAAGAAAAATAAGATTCCCAATTTTCTGTCGAATAATGTGGTAATAAGTGACATATAGGTACTGTGTTTTGTAGAAGCCTTAAGGGTGCACTAGTCGGTCATTCTTCCATACAAATGTAGTATGGTGATAACTCGTCCGTTTGACGGTGAACATTCAAAACTAAAAATTATATCAATTGCCTTGTCATTATTTAGCCCTGTATGGAAGCAGAATTGGAAAAAAAAGTATTGGTTTGGAAGTTATGAGCGACAAAACTTCCACATTTCAACACAAATTTTAACTCATCTTTGGGCGTAAATGAATAACTTAATTATTATGAAAATGGCAAAATAGAAACCGTACAAGGATAGATAATAATTTATTGAAAAATTCTGTTAATATTATTTTGAGTAGAAACATTTAGTAGTTTTTCCATAATATCTATACGCACAAAGATCTCTTCATGAAATCATCGTCTATTTCACAAAATAAATAAATTAATACTAAATAAATAAAACTAAATAAATTTACTCTTCTAACTAAAGGCAAAACTCATACATGGTGCGAGCGAGTAAGGACTTTTTAATATTCTTTGTAAAGAGTTCTCATTTGACCCATTTAAAACCAAAACCTATTCTGCACGCGCTCGGCTGAACGATTATTTTTTTAAACTAAATAGTGCTTATTGTACCTTATATATTATAATAATATGTATATTTAATCTTTTTTATCGTGCTTGTTAGTGATCCTAAGATTTCTACTACCTACGTTTTCTGTTTTTACCCGTGAGAACCTGTAATGTTTCTTAAACAACTGTTATCCATTTGCTATAGCTGTTGGTTCTCCTATTAATAAATAAATAGCATACGTATTAGCCATGCCACTAACTAGTTCGAGTTGTCGACTAGCGGAACCTTAAGTAGTAAGTAAAACATTTTGACTGCAATGAGCCAATTGAAAGTATCTCAATGTAGGCGACAAAATTCACAAAAACTTTTCCTTAATAAAGTTCTTCCGAGTTCCGCTTTTTAAACGGGGTCAAAAATAACTTCCTGTTGAAAATTGCACTGCCAAAATACGGTCCATTCCTTAATCTTTTAAGTAACTAATCATAACAGCGGTAAAAGGCTTTATCATCAATGATTTACGAGCGAAGATGAAACTTCATCCCCGAATCAGACAAAGGGCTAATTATTTGCTCTTTGAAGACTTTTACCAAGTCCTCTGGCTAATTTAAATCGCCTTCATTATTCTCAAAACCCCATGGACGTCTTTCTTTGATTTCTTTGTGTTTCTGAAAGTTTTTAATTTTGAAAACAAGTGAGTGGACCCATGTTGTGTCGTCGTTTTGTAATTAGTTCATTAAGAACAGCGTGTTTGAAAATTTTTATGAGTTTTTTTTTTTCATTTGTGCCTTTATGAGCGTTTGTTTTTGGCCACGAATGAAGTTGGTGTTTTGTTTAATGTAATTTGTTGAGACTCTGTTTTTTTTTTTAGAATTAAACTGAGTTTCTTAAATTTTCAACTGGTACTTTACTTTTGAGTTGACTTGGCAATGAATTTATTCATTTATTTTTAGAAGCTTAGATACTATTCCTGAAAAACCTGCCACATTTGTACGTTTGTATTTTAGTTTCATTTATGACCTAATTAGTTCATTTTCCAGTTCCGACGTTCATTCGAATACTCAATTTGGTCAGTGCAAGTTTATTCAGCCTGGGAAATTACAACGTTTTTCTTTTTTCACTCTAAACAGGAAAATATTCGTTAGTAACTTGACTCGCGAACAGTTCAATTTTAATTAAAGCAATAAAAATAGAGAAAGCTTTAAGCCCTAGGGCTTAGTTGGATATTATTCGATACTAGATCAAGGATTTAGTACTTACAAAAGTAAGGCTGCCTGTCCATTGACGCGGAGCGAGGCAGCGGAGCAGAGCGAGGGAGTAATGCGGAGCGGAGTTGCAGACTGTGTCTGTCCATTGATGCGGAGCGAGGTAGTGCGGAGCGGAGTTGTGGACTGTGTCTGTCCATTCATGTGGAGCGAGGTAGTGCGGAGCGGAGTTGCGGACTGTGCGGGGCTAGGCCGAGTATACACGACGAGAAATTTGAGCGGGCTGCAATGCCCCGCGGCTGGTTTTTTCCGCTTTCCCGCTCGCTTCCTCACTCCACTTCCCCGCTACCCTTCCCAGCACCGCTTCCCGTAGGTACCCTAATTACGTAACCTATTTTCGTAAACAATTTTTCCTAATTTTTTCATTTTGACAGTTCAACAATATTCATTGCGTTATTTACGTTGTCGAGTAGATTTTTTTTCAACTTATGAATCAATGGATTAGCAATCTGTTTCTCGAATCAAATAGTGATTGTGTTGCATTACGCAATTAGGGTACCGGTTTTGTATGATTTTTTTGACTACATAGTTCGCAAATCCCTGTCCACTAAAGCGGAGCTGAGATTTTGTGCAATTTTAAAGTATTATATTAATTTAATAATATTAATAATTTATTTAGGAACAAAACGGTGAAGGAAAACATCGCGAGGAAACCGGCATGTCCTAGAACCGAAAATTCGAAGACATGTGACATCTACCAACCCGCACTGGGCCCGCGTGGTGGATTACGGCCCACTCCCTCTCATCGAGAGGAGGCTTGTGTCCCAGCAGTGGGAACATTATATAGGCTGATGATGATTTAGGAACATATAAAGGTTTTGTTGTACATGAGGGACTTATAAAGTATGCATGGTTAAATTACATGGTGTGGGTACAATGAATTTGTTGGGTGAATCGCTGCTCTCCTAGCTAGATCACTGAGTAATCTGTATTTAGGAGAGACAGTTTCTACTCCCAATTTGGGTATCACAAAAATTATTAAGTCAAATCATAAAGTATTAATGAGTTTTTCCATCCGGAAAAACACTTTGCCCGACCCGGAAATCGAGCCCAGGACCTCATGCTCAGCAGTAGCGTTTGCGATGACTAGACTAACGAGGCAGTTTTTTTACTTGTAACATTTCATTGTGTGTTTATAACTGTAAACTGTTAAACAAAATCCACTTCTTCAAAATCAGGGTAGGACGATATTGATTCTAGAAGGTGATAATAATCAAGTCTTTCCGTTTTCAAAATATAGGTAGAGAGAAAATCGTTTCATGATTAACTGACACTGACTGAAAGAAAAAATAAAAGAAAGAAAATACGTTTATTTCCGGTAAACATGACGCAAAGAAAGATTAAAAAAAACACGTAAATAACAAATTGGGGGAAAATATGCGTCACATCCTCGCAAAAAGGTCATCGCTCAGCATAATGCTGCGACCCTATGCGAGACAGAGCCCCAGCGCTGATTTTCAGCGACAGCCGGCGCTGACGTGATGACGTCAACCGGTGCAGCATAATTAGGAATAGTGAATTATCAAATCAAAAATAAAATAAATACAATACTTAGACTGAACACTATAAAGCGTTTTTGACACCTTGATGACAAATACTGGTGAAAGTGACAGTTTTCATGACCGCCATTTTATATTCCGGAACAGCTCGTCTAGGAAACCGTAACTTTCGCCTAAATTACTGAAAACGACACGACACACGACACGACACGACATTGGCAAAAAATCATAGAGCGTGTAAAGGTGAACTAAAATAGGATTTTTCGAGGTCAAAGTTCGTATGAACGTGAATGAAGACACAGACAAACACGTGTATGTTTTCACAAAAAATTGCCCTAGTTACATAACAGTATCCTTAAAGTAATTGCTGAGAAGTATGACTCGGCAGTCATGAAGGCTTTCGTTCGGATTCTGGTCAGATAGCGTGGCAATCTATCCTGAACTCGAACGGGAGGTTTCATGACTGCTTACTCCTTTTACGAGTATGTACCTACCTTTTGTAATTTATGTCTGTACTAACATAGCTTGTAAGATAATTCATGTGACTAACAATTATGGACTTTGTCTGAATAAGTAAATAAGTAATAATAACCAAATATCATGTCAATTGTATCTAACAACAGACATTATCTGATGTTGAAGTTTTCTTTTTTATCAGACATTTATTTTTATATACTACTAGATTTTGCCCAAGGCTCCGTCCGCGCGGATGTCAGGAAATATCCCACGGAAACGTAATCCCGGTGATTAAAAGTACCTTATATATTAATAAAGATTATATATAATCTGCCTGTGTGCCAAATTTCATCCAAATCTGTTCAGCCGTTTTTGCGCCAATCCGGAACATACATCACAAAAATTGTTCGTTACTGTTTTGTTATAATATATGTCACAATGACATTATTTAGTTGACATTTTTGGCTCGAGAATTTTATTTAGGTTCTGTGTATGACATGGCAACATTTTATGTAGTTTACCATTTTTTGAACTTTTGTTTCGAATTTGTGTGCGACACTATTTTTGTGTAAAAATATTTTATCTTGTTTGCTCTGAAAATGTTGATCAGTTTATAAATTTACCGTGTGGAATTTATGATGTGGACATAATAGAGTAGGTACGGAGTAAGAATGTAGATGACATTACATTTATTTATGTGGAGTAACTTGTTTTGAAAAAAATATAGTTCGCAATATTATTGCGATTGACACCTTGATAAACGTCAGTGAAAAGTTTATTTTTGAACAATAGCTACAACAGTATTTTAAGTATTCATGTTAACCTTACCAAATATAGGCTAAAATGACTGTTCTAAGAATACTTAGGACCACATAATTATATAGCAGAAAACAAAATACGTCTTTGCTTCAACTGTGAATCGAATCTAGGACATAACTTTAACACCCACACTTCTAACCACTACACCGAACAGGGCATTAACAACCACAAATAATTAAAAAAACACGGTCGCATAATTACAAAACCCGTCTACCGTCAGCTGCACAAATTAAAAATAAACCTCTCTTATTTCAGCAATACTGTTTATGTATAGCTGTAATAATTATGTGTTAGCGTTGTAATACTGTAGGTTTTGCATTTCCTACTTAATTAAAGGGCTGGAGTCCTGCGGCCGCGTTAGAGCTTGTTTATATGCACCAATGTCGCAACGCTTAAGGGGAGGCTCGCTTTGCGAGTAAAAATTACTTTTATGCAACTTTCGTTTGTTGATTATCAGGAATAGATTTTTAATGCGTTTAAAAAAATATCTCATACGTTGTTCCTTAGAACATTAATTTGTGAAATATTGAATCAAAATTGTAAAACAAAATATTTTTACGATGGGCTCGTTAGAAATAAAGAAACTAAATACATTTATTAAGCACAGACTAAAAGGCACACAGTATAATATACAGCAAATAAAAAAATAAAATAAAAAGTGTTAAGTACGATGTAAGAAATTAGCAGGAAAATTGCCTCATGGTTGTGCCTAAAAGGCCCGACAACTATAAGATATATATTAGAGTTTCTTTTTGACTTCGAAAGTGTTTTCTTTTTAGACCACATTGGCCTACAAATATATTTTTCCGTAACACCTTGTTACGGAAAACCACAAAAAATTCTGGCTTGCTAATTTTGCACGTGCCACCGTCTCGATAAAATTGTATACTATAAGGTTCTATAAGGTAGCTTATAGAAAAACCTTTTGGCTTTATTAAATCACCATTATACTCAAAACATATCAGGCCCAGACGCTGGAGTCCATTTAAATGAATAAGCTTACGGAGCCCCATGGTCCGAGCCCCATTTTTTATTCAACCAGAGTATCCTTGAGACCACCTCAACGATTATCAGATCAATCAAGTCAATTTACAAAGGATTCCTCCAATTACGGAGGGTTACTAGTTGACCAATCTGATTTGGTGCGGTTCACTCTCTTTGTTCAGTGGTAAGGGATCTAAATTATCAATGTAGGTTATACCCTTGAGGAAAACAAAGGAGTTTGTGTGGAGGTAAAAATATGGTGAGGTTTTACTTCGCAAATATGAACTACTAGTTTTTGCCAGCGGCTTCGCCCGCGTGCATGTCAGAAATTATCCCACGGGGCCGTACAACCGGGATAAAAATGATCCTATGTCCTAATCCAGGTCATGGGCTACCGCATGTGCCAAGTTTTATCCAAATCCGTTCAGTCGCTTTTTCGCATTTATAATATTTGTTACGATACTTGATATAAACACAGTTGGTCGATAATTATGTCCGCGGCTATGTGCTGTTGTCAATATCAACCTACCCAGCCTTTTCCTAATTATGTTGCGGTCAGTTTAACCAGATGCAGCTGAATACCAAAATTTTACATGTAGCGACTGCCTATCTGACCTCCACAACCCAGTTGTACTAGGTAACTCGATACTCCCTGGTAAGACTGGTTGTTAGAAGTTTGTCTACGCTCTTATGTAAGGATAATCATTTTATTCTGTGGGGTGAAAATATAAGTTGTGTTAGCTACATTCTTTTTTGTGAAGTAAGTGATTAATATCATGAATTCATGATAAAGGAAATCTTATATTTACTCCAAAAATGTGTATTAACTTAGTAGATGAGTAGGTACTTTTTCATATCTGGAAAAGCATTTTCCACAGAATTTCTCTAGTGTCATAATGTCACATTTCACAGCCACCGTAACAAGTATTATACGAACATGACACACAAAAAAGTAATTTTTTCAGCCTCTTACAGTATTACGAAAATATTTCAACATTTAGGAGCAGTTGTGACAGAAATTGAAAAGAGTATGTTTAGATGGTTTGGTCATGTTGAGAGGATGAATGAGGGGTGATGGACAAAAGGCGTTTATAAGGCAGATGTGAGTGGGAACGTCGAAAGGGGACGCCCAAGAAGGTAATAATAGTGATATTATTGCTTATGTTCTTCAGAAAGGTCAGGTGCGTAGTACTCGCAACCGGCGTGCGTGTATGACCAGATATATATTATACTATTAAATTAGCAATACTTGATTTATACAATGTGTAAAAAAAACCCTGTGCGATCCAAAAGGGGCACATAGGTATTGCAATAACATTAACAAAAAGTTTTTTTAATTTTATATTAGAAAAATAAAAAGTTATTGCTATTTAAAATTGACATTTTTAGTACCAAAATAACCCCAAAACCATAAAAAACATTAAAATTTTCAACAGGTGTCATAAATTGAGACTTGTAGATACCCGCCTTATGTAAAAACCCAGAAAAATTCCCCATTGAAAAAAAATGTGGCGAATAGTAAATAAACTCTCAGTACGATACCTAACAACAACCTCACGGATTGGACAGGGTTTTCTTTACATGTTGTTTAAATATAATATTTGTAATCACGTTCTCGAAAACGGCTCTAACGATTTCGATGAAAGTTGCAATATAGGGTTTAAAATTCGTTTGCTCTATTCTCACAGCCTCGGGAATGTGATACAATGTTGGTATACCAGGGCCTCAAGTCTGCTATTACAATAGTGTCAGAATGGTCTATCATTGATTTCATAATTGTTGATTTTGACAAGTTTGGTAATCTACTAATATAATGACGTCATTATGACTTTCCAATGGTCAGCCACTGACACTCCATTGATAGAAATGGCACTTATTGGTAATCTCGTACTTAATGACAAATGAATGACTGACTTAGGCGGTATCATTGGTCGTATTGTACGACAATGCCATTATGACACAATTCTATTACGAGACCATTGACCGACCAATGATCGACCATTATGAATTTAGCAGATTTACGAACTTTTAGCAAAATGACAATGGGATCGTGTTGGAATGACGAATTTATGAAAATAGCAGACTTGGGCCCCAGGACGATTGTGTTTATCTATTTTCACCCGAGCAGAGCTCGGTCGATCAGGTGCTGTACGTAAATGAAGCAAAAGCAGGTGGCGTTATGTAGTTTCTGTTTACCCAATGGAAAGAATGTGTGAGTTTATATATATATGTATTATGTATGTTAATAGCTGATGAAATAAAAAAAACGTGTGGCACTCGAGGACTGCCGCGGTAAAGCTATTGCATAGCATTTGTAACCTCCATACTTCCTATTTGTCAACGCTACACTTGGGATGATGACGGATGATGACATAAAACAAAAACTGGCCAAGTGCATGTCGGACCACGCACAATGTAGGGTTCCGTAGTTGGGATGAATTTATCCCAAGAACAAACTTAACTTTGGAGTTGAAAAAAAAATCTTTCATACAGAATGTACGAATGAACATGTTTTTACAATCGCAAATTTAAGTTGGTCGATTATTACTCGTTAATTTGTAAAGTCTACTCAGCTGTGATAGTTTTCCTTTTAAATTCGTTATATAAGCTACTGCCGTGAATTTTTTCACATATCTAAACCCAACCATTTAGCTGGCAGGGGGGGAGGACACTTGACTCTAACAAAAATTTGCACATTAAAGCTTAATATTTCGCAAACGGATCTCTAAATTCAAAAATGGTTTTAACACACTCACAATGTTTTTGAAAGACCTTTCCAACGATACCCCACACAAAGGGATAGACAAAAAAAAAAAAACATCCCCACTTTACGTGTAGGGGAGGTACCCTAAAAAAAATATTTTTCATAATTTTATTTTAGACAGACGGACATGACGAAACTATAAGGGTTCCTTGTTTACTACGGAACCCTAAAAATTACGTTCCCATGACAACATCACGTGGACATGGGAACGTAATTTTTGTTTTATGTCATTATCCGTCATTACATGGTAGGCGGAGTGAAAAAACCCTAACACCCCCCGTGTTAGGGTTTTTTCGTTACGGAATTTCTTGATTCGGTCGCCGCGCTCAAAGCCCGCGATAAAAGCTATGCAATAGATTAAAAGAGGAAACGTGACAAAAAAAAGCTAGTTTTTTCCAACCCTCCTACATACCCTTAACCAGATGAGTAGTGTGCGGGTTGCAATTAGGCGTCTAAATACAACCGGCACTGGAAATTATTTGCATCTTCCATTATATTACCAACAAAGCTCTTGGACGTCAGCGAAATGTATGCAAACCCATTTGAACCCTGTTAGTGAGCGTAATCGTAGATTAAGTCACATTTTTTAACGGGACAGTTAGTTATGAGCTTTGTTTTACTAAAAGAAAAGGTGTTTTGCATGAAATTGTGTGGTGAAAATATGGTAGAGCAGAATAATTGGAGTTTAAGAGTGTTTATTCTGAAAGTGGGCAACGTCGCAAATCGATGTCAAATATTGCGCTGTTTTGATTAATTTTGGCAATATTACTGTATGGAAATAAGAAATGTGGCTAACTAGTTCCCTAGAATATTAAGAATGAATTGCAATTATAACACTGAATTTGATGTTGTAACAAATTTATGTGTAAAAAAGGAATTTGGAAAGTTACCAAATACTTTTTTTACATGTAAAAATAAATATTCGGTATTTAGATATTAATTATTGCATTTCATAATCAATATTTTAGTTCCCTAGTTAGCCACATTTCTTAATTCCATACAGTAATATTGCTAAATTACTCAAAACAAGTAAATATTTGACAGCTATTTACGACGTTACGTATTAACAACTTTCGTATTTAACAATTTGACACAACTATTTTTATAAGTATTAACAGAGATTTTAGATGAATTTTGATTTTAAGCATGACAACAAGACATACTACATTGTAGGTATATTTTAGATGCGGATAGATAGTAAAATCTATGATTATTGATGCGATCTCTATTGCGTCTAGCGTATCTAGAACATATAATAATTTATAGTTAAAGATATTATTCGACATAGATATAGGAGGCATCTAGGCAATCTTATGCCCAAGAGAATCATTCCATTTACCAAATTGATCTAAAAGTTTGTATGAAACAAAAGATCATATAAAATCAGCCAATGAATCAAACGATTTATGATAATAAAACGTATCTCAAGAAAATCCAGTTTTTATGACACGTACTTTACCGGGAGGTAGTAGGATAGCCAAGCTTTTGCAATTCTTGTTGCTACTAAATACTAGAGATCTACTTATGTTCCGTGATCAAAATTATTTCAACATATTTTAATTAAGACCGGTATGGTTAAGACTGATTTTTAGGGTTCTGTACCTCAAAAGGAAAAAATGGAACCCTTAAAAGTTTACTTGAGTGTCTGTCTGTCCGTCTGTCACATCCAATTTGCTTCGAATCTAATGGATCAATTTAGTTGAAATTCGGTACACATATATATTTTTGTAACCCAAACACGGACGCGTAACGTAATTATATGAATTTTGAATATGGGGTTTACTTTTGGGGGCAAATAAGAAAAAAAAAGTTTTGGTAACTGTACCGTGTGACATATCAAATGAAAGGGCTTGTTGCGAAGATCTCTATTTTTTTTATAATTTTAAAGTACATACTTTAAGAGATATTTAAGAAAATAGATGAAAGTTGACCATTCTTCACACTTATCTCCGAAACTACTGACCTTAAAATTTTTGAAAAAAATACAGAGAATGGTTCTTTATTCATAGATTACAGGAAATCTATAAAAAGTCTAAAGTCTTAAAATAACATGGTAAATCTCTCAATATTGTGCGTACGAACTTACATATTTTGTAGCTGGAATGTATTGGAGAACATGTTTTTCAACTACAAAGTTTTTTCTTGGAATAAATTCATCCCAGCTACGGAACCCTTCATTGTGCGTGGACGCACTTGTTTTATTTATTTATATAGGTTTTGGTTTTTCATTGGCACCATCTCAGAAGATGGCGGAACGAGCTTGACTCCTACCGAAAGGATTACCAGCAAGACAGAATTGTGTGGAAAAGGGAGGAAGCCTTTGATTAAGAAGTGTGTTGACTTGAAAGAGCATGGCAGTTGAGAGTATGTCATGCTCACTTTAATGTCTCGCTGATGGTGACGAGTGTGTTGGATCATTCGGTTCCCTACAAAATGGTTGAGCTGGATGATGCTGATCCATGCATAATGTTCGTAAATGGGCGCCCTCAGTTGAGACTGGTCATCTCTTATCTGTCAGGGCTTATTTTTAATCTTATATTTTGAATTGCTTTTGATTATTTTTCTACATTGTTCTCACATATAGAAGCAACAAGAATAATGTACCCAAGATTTTGTAATATCTATATTTAAAAGAGTGTCCTTGGAGTTTCTTGCCCGTTCTTCTCCATTGAGATCTATGTTTTGGAATGCGCAACTAGCTTCAATTTTTTAACCGACTTCCAAAAGGAGGAGGTTCTCAATTCGTCTGAATGTTTTTTTTTTTTTTTGCATGTTTGTTACGCGATTACTCCGCCAATTGTGAATAGATTTTGATGATTCTTTTTTTGTTTGGTAGATCATACTTCAGAGGTGGTTCCACATAAATTTTATTAACTTTGCTTGGGTAGTTTTTGAGTTAGCTTCAATTATACGTATTTTTTCCCACTTAGTATGTAGATGATATGATAACTTCTTGTCACTGTTATTTACATAGCAGGTAGTGGTATTCGAATTTGTGTGGGGTAGGTACCACAACTAAAAAGTGAAAAATAAAAACTTTTTCCAAAAAAAAAAAACAACCGACTTCAAAAAAAAAACACTACAAAGTGAAAAATAACTTTAATTTCGGAAGTCGGTGACAAAGAACGAAAATTCAAAACCAAAGACACCGACTTCCGAAATTAAAGTTATTTTTCACTTTGTAGTGTTTTTTTTTTGAAGTCGGTTGGTTTTTTTTTTGGAAAAAGTTTTTTTGTCTAACTGACCGACTCTTGTGACAATGACAAAAGTGCCTGTAAATGGTTTAATTTAAATAAATGCTTTGAGTTTAAGTTTTGCCCTGCACTGGGAAAATCCTGGCTAGTTATCCATGCCTTTAATTTTAGTCATATTGAGACGTCTACCCGCCTTTGTTCACTGAGAGTTTTATACTTGCTTCCACAATTTCCTATCACCTAGTCACCCTACAAAGGTGACAGTTTTACATCGCCAATGTGTCTAGACGCTGTAAATTCGTTGATACATTGAATTTACTCAACATTATATACGTGAAGCGACTTCTAACAGATCAAAATATAATTTCATAAGCGATTTCAATGAAAATATCGCATTTTTGGAAGACATTTCCAGTAATATTTGTGTTTGACAAACCCGGGACGGGTGATGTGTTGCCATATATTATTCACACGCAGTTTATTTGGATTTTGCATGATTACGGATGTAATGGAATAAATTTGTGACGTGTAATGTTTACGTAATAGGAATGTTTGGTTATGTAATCTTTAGGTTTATACTGACTACCCCATCCCTGAAGAAAACGACAGTTTCTTTAAAAATAATGCCTTGATTTTGACTGTTTTTATCCTAGGCTCAGCCCAAATAAAAACACCAAGACAGTATTATCAACAGCGATGTGAGGCCGGTTTCGTAAACATGCTGTGCACTTAGTAAGGTGTAGTTTCATTGTAAATGTGTGCGTGTGAGCGTGTATGCACAGAGCGGAGGTGTAGTTTTGGCATACTTCACTTTATTGTTCGCAGCGCTATGTCTTTTCTTATTTTATTTTATTTGGTCTGAGATCCTAAGTTCTAAGTCTGTAATTCCATTTTAGATTAGTCAAGACAAAAATGGAATAAAATATAGTAGATTGTTATACGAGGGGCTAAAATAACCCATTGTAACGAGGTAGTTTTACTCCCGAGCTTTAGCGAGGGAGTAAATAGAAATCGAGTTATAATGGGTTTTAGCGCCGGGTGTTACACTCTACTTTTCACTACGATTGCGAGAAAATAAAATAATCCAATACAATATTAAATTGTTTATTTTATTTAAATGTACAATTTGTACAATTCTGGATATTTAACGAGCTGTTTTTTCGGGAACTTAATTTCAACCCTCTGTGAAGATGTTCTCACCAGATAATGACATTTTCACTGTTGTAAATTATATTACGGTCACCAATTCAATTCGTAGTTAGAAAAAAATTCTAAAGATTTCGCACCAATGCCTTTTTTATTTCTTCTGTGGCCACAACGCAATGTATGCATTCTACCGAAGAGATAGCCGAATTTGGTTCCATTTTCAAAAATAAAATGTTCTTCTTTTTTTGTGAACCAGTAATAAGTCGAGTCCATAATCATGATTATTCTACATAAGAATAAAGCCTTTTTCGTTTTTCAAGGCTCGTCGGAAAAGACAAAAATTTAAAAAAAAAACTTTTTCCCCTAGAGCAAGAAATGCTATTTTTTCTCCGCTCTGGTACTCTACAATGACGGCCTTTTTGAGCAAGAGGAGTGAAAAACATATTACAAATGCAGTATTATGGTTATGATAAGACGGGCTGGTGTCAGAAACACCATACCAAAGCGCGTATTTTGCGATATGGGTGGGAATATCGATTATTCGATCAACCCCAAAACCCAGTATTATAGAAATATAGTCATTCTAATTCAAAAGCAACTTACGGTTAACAATGTCTGGCAGCAATATTGATCGTTTAACAATTGCTAGCTAACAAAACAATGTGAACCAATAACAATAGATATTATTATGTATGCTCTGGACATATGAGTAGATATCCAACAGAGAGCACACTTCATTAGGGTCATGCTACGATATTAATATTACTACAAGGCATGGACACAAAATTAAAAATATTTTATTTCCTATATCCACTTAGGAAACGTCAGAAGCACGGTTCCAATTGGTCGTTTCCTATGGAAAATAACTGGCAAGAAACTCCACGGTTACTCTTTTAAAAATAATTTTACAATGTTTTCAAATTACACTGTATTAGGTCTAGAAGGACAGTGTAGACCTGTCAACAAGTACTAGATATATAACTTGTCATTTCAGAGTGAACAAGCTTTACTTAACAAAATATAAAATGAGAAAAATCACAATGCACATTTCCAACTCACCAAGCCCAGCTCAACTTTCTCTAGGTATCTGTATCTATTCCTCTAGGCTCACTGAAGTACCAATTAAGATAGTTTTCATTATTTGTTTATTCTTCTTAAAAAAGTAGGCGCTCTTAAGACCAGGCACTCCAAAGACAATTTCCACAAAAACCCCGCCCCCATGCACTCCACCACTCCGCTATGTGCTAAACGCTAACATATCAGTAATAAAGTTGAATATCGTGCGCTCTTTGGTCGTGTTCGAGCACGGAACTAAATGTCTTAAGTCTCAATTCTTATTTTGTTTATAACTAAAGTAATAAATTGATCTAGAGAAAAAATAGCTTATATCTGGATAATAAACTATATTTTCTTACTGTTAATAAATATTTTAGACATAAAAACTGAGTAATCTTGTTTTTGTTAAAAGACATGGTTTTCGAATATAAAATGAATCGAACGAAAATATTCCAGTCACGAAAATTTTTCAGTCTTTTAAATGAAAAGAAAAAGATCATATACTAAAGTTCCATTTAGATTGTATGCGTGACTTTTTCAGAATATTAATGCAAATTAACATACAATTTAGGGAGCGGCCTTTTAAGAGGGAGGCAAATGCATTCGATAAATCATTCGCTGTCGGATTGTTGACACGCGGTGCCTACATAAATGCATCGTTGAGAATAACGCATGCTTACCTACTATTATTATCGAGCTCGAATGTATCACTATAAACCTTTGTCTCTGTTAGTTCTCTACTCATGTACCCATATCTAAGGATACCACGTCACTGCTCGAGACGTGCCCACAGCATCTCCGAAGCGATTTACTCTGACAGTTCTGTCATCTCATAGATCTTTGTCTAACGCCAATTAGTTTGATGTTTATTTGTTTTAATTACTGATTGCTTTGTGATGGAGTTCAGTTATTTGAGATAAGAGAAATTGGGGATGAATGTCTATGGAGAGTGTTTTGTTTTAAATGTGATTGAGTGTCAACAGTGGGTAGGGATTCGGATGTGTTATTGAACGCTGTTGTTATGTAATACTGTCGTATCTTTGACAATCAATTATCAAAGAGTAGGAAGTTCTATTCTATTACATTTTTTGTTATAGCAAGCAAAGCCGATGTCAACCATTGTGCCAATGTCTAAGTGAATTGGAAAAGCAAGAAGTGTGTTTTACTAAAAAATAAACAATAAAAATCTTCGATGATACAATTATTGAACTGTAGAACTTGTGGGGTTAGTTTGGACTCAAAAAAACAAAAAGATACAAATTTATAATTCTTATAATATTGTTTGAACATCAAATACACATAAACAGACAGAATATTTTAGGAAACTTATTATAATTTTATATTATTGTGACGGATGAAAATCATCAGCGCATCAAGCAGTTCTGGAGAGGAATATGTTAAAAGGGAGGGGAAATTAATCTTAAATTTAAGGAGACGGCAATACAAATCTAGAGGTGAAATGTTGCTAGAACATTTAAAAAAAATTTGATCCACGGACACGGATTTTGTGTAAAAAGACGGGAGTGCAACAAAAACCTAAGCGGATTCTACAGAGAACAGAAATAACAGTTTTCGATACTTTTTTTGTGAGCGAAAAACCACGGTTTTGGTTTTATGGTCGGTTGCACTGTATAAATTCCACTATTCCTTAGTTAGTTAGGCTAGCGTAAAGCATTCTTTGACATATTTCAAGTAACACTTTCTTCTTTGTGGCTTTTGAAAAGACCAGCTTATTAGACCACTGCGTTTTGTAAAGCTATTGATTTTGCAAGACAAAAGAGTTGTTTAGATTGCTTAAATCAGTTTCTAAAGTTATTGATTATGATAAATAAACCTGTTAGTAAATGATAAGGGACGAAAGTTTGAAAATATTGTGAAAACAAAGTGTTGTATCATTTTAAGAAGTTTTTTTTCTTAAGTAAACTTACATAAGTTTTTCATAAGTGTCATAAGTTTTATAATATCAAACATATATTTTCACTTAGCTGCCCTCGATACCTAATTTAATTCTAGAGTAAATTATACCAAAACTCTTCCAAATTCTATTTAAAACTATAAAATTGTAATAAAAGTTTATAATTTGATTTTGGGTTTGATCAAACTTTGCAAATTGAATCCTTTTCAATGTTTATCTTTGGAAAAGAATATCATTTTGTAGGCGTCGTGTTACTTTTGTTAAATTGGTAAAAGGGTTATAAAAGTAACCAAAGTTTTGAACGATGATTGCGAATATATTTTAAATAAAATGAAATAAAAACATACCTTTTTTCTTTTATTCTTAACAAATTCTCGATGTTAGGTTACATACTAAATACATTTTCTTTTTTTTTGTTTGGGAAATTATCAAATAAGTTCTCCCGCTCTGGGTGGAGCGGGAGGGCGTGTCAGACTCTTACTGACTAAAACCCACCCGTGTTCCTTCAGTTGCCATGTTGCCGGGGGGCCACGATTTCCCTTTCGGTCGTTATTCGCAGCCCCGGCAGGCTAGGGCCGATAGCGGACCCCGTCAATTTTGCTGACATCTCTTTGAGGCGCACGTGGAATACAACGCGCCGTCGACCCGGGTTTGGTCCTTATCGGACGGCGAGCTACCCATTGCTCACCGTCCGCAAGCCTGCGCCTACCGTGGCCGGAAATCTGCCTGTGATTCCCGACGCCCAGGGCGTCTCCTCCTGCGGCGGTTAGGGGCGCGAGGGCGCGAAATTTGCCTCTCCCTCACGCGTTCCACTTCCTCCTTCGCGAGCATTACTGCTTCGCAGAAGGAGGTGACGGCTTCCCATGAACCAGTGCTGGACACGAAAGATCACCGCCGCCGATCGTCTCCACGAGGACACGGCAATGCTCCGCCCAAGCCGGGCAGACCTCCACCGTATGCTCCACCGTGTCCTCCGGGCGATCCGCACAATGGCGACACCCGGGCGTTTCCTTCCTCTTTATCCTGAACAGGAACCTCCCGAAACAGCCGTATCCGGTGAGGACCTGCGTCAGGCGGAAGGTGAGGACGCCGTGGCGCCTCTCAAGCCACTCCTCAAAGAGGGGTTTTATCGCCGCAATTGTGGCGTGCTCAGCGCTGGGTTGCGACAATAGCACTCTCCATGCCGCCATGAGATTCCACCGGAGCTCTGTCGGCTGTGCTGCGATTTCTTGCGGCATCGGAGTTAAACCCCGGCGTTTCCCCTCCTCGCGCCACTCCCAAATGTGCGCGAGGACCTTTGCCTCCAGATACATACTAAATACTGACTCAGTAACACTAATAAGAGAGCTGATGGTGGCGCAATATTATGAGGGGGCGTAAATAATAATAAAAAATAGTCCGTTTATTTCAAGAAAACGTATTCGTTGTACGCACCTATTAAATCAATCCGTTTTTTCCAAATAAAACAAAGTATTTTATTTTTAAAGCTGATTTATCTACATTGTTCTCACATGTATAAGTTTAACAGGAATGATGTAACCAATATTTTGTAACAATATTTTGATTTAAAAGAGTGTCCGTGGAGTTTCTTGCCCGTTCTTCTCCATAGGTACCTACTACGCTTTGGAATGGGCAACTGGCTTCATTTTTTCTGACTGACCGACCCCTTGACAGTTCAAAAGTACCTGTAATTGGTTTATTTGAAATAAATGCTTTGAGTTTGAGTTTGATTTCCAATTCGCTTGAGTTTTCGAATTCAGCCAGACTTATTTTGCAGACAACCTCTACAGTACCGTGACGTGATCACAGTAACCCATGGCACTGCAGTTTTGGGAACAGCGAAAGTGTAAGAAAGTGGAAATCATTTTTGTCAACTTATTTAGTTCTTCTGCCTGCTCTTGTCTCATGATAGAAACTTGGGATCATAAACACATGTAACTTAAAGACAATTCTTGATAAGAAAGTTGCATACATGTCATACTATGAAAAATTTAGGAGTATATACTTTCGCATCCATTTTTCAGAACATAAATTCATCACACTATTTTTTATTATTATTAAAAACATGCCCACACATTATCATATTTCAAAGCAACCCTCACAAAACGGGGTGTCAACTAAAATCAACGTGGGCAGTAATGGTTGTCACTGCGTCAAGGAAATTAAGTGGGATCTAAACTGACAGGATTAGTAGCATCGTTGTGACGAGGGTTCCAGATGCACCTGCGTCTTTTCGGTACCAGGGAACTAGAAAACTGGAATTGATAAAGAAAATATAATTAACTGGGTTGTGGAGGTCAGATAGGCAGTCGCTCCATGTGAAATACTGGTATTCAGCTGCATCCGGGTAGACTGGAAGCCAACCCTCCATTTTACTATGGGGTTACGCTTTCTTATTTGCATGACATCAGCCTCTGGTTTTTACTCGACTGCCCCAGAAGGAGGGAGATTTATATATTACATCTGAAAATACAAAAAAAGGAAGGTTTAAAAGAAATAAAAAAATACAGTATTGGCATCAAATAAAAGCTAGTACCTAATGAGTTCTTAGCAATTGAATTTGTTTGTTTTGCTTATTGATAGCTGACAGGCTGGACTGTCCGTACATACGATGCTGCAGTGACTTGCACGTCACCCACAGTCGTCTGTCATTAATGTTATGTTAATGTAAGTGTTGTATGTAAGGTGGTTTTGTAGTGGTAACACCGGGGCAGTTGCCCGCCAGACACAACACCCGTCTGGTTGGAGGATCCTCCCTTTTCTATGGTGAATGAGTGAACTTTACACCCTGTTCATCATACCACTAAATTGGTGACTCCGAGTATGAACGTCAACGTAGCCTTCGTGCAATTACTTCGGCGTGACGTCATCTTCATCATCACTCCCGCAAGCTTTCGTGAGGCGAGTCACACAGCCAGCCAGCACCCACGGCTTCAATGGGTATCCTGACCACCAGCATGCAGCGAACGCGCATTCCTGGTCATCACCCTCAGCCTCATCACCCCGACTCACTGGGGAATCAACGCTATAAGCCTCATCACCCCGACTCACTGGGGAATCAACGCTATCAGCCTCATCACCCCGACTCACTGGGGAATCACCGCAATCACCACAATCACCACAGACAGTTCCGACTCACCGCGAACTATGTGGCACCCGGTTCCGACTCACTGGAACCACAGCTGGCACTGTGTGAAGCATCGCAAGATTCAGCCCACTATCGACCTCTAGTCTCCGGAGGGGAGTGATGTAGCGGTTACACCGGGGCAGTTGCCCGCCAGACACAATACCCGTCTGGTTGGAGGATCCTCCCTTTTCTTTGGTGGATGAGTGAACTTTACACCCTGTTCCTCATATCACTAAAGTTTTTGTTTTGTATTTTATTCTAATGTTAATGTATTGTTTGATGAAGTTATGTGTGTTGTATTGTATTTTGTATATTGTGTATGAGTCATTGCAATTCGAAGAAATAAATGAATATGCATATAAAACATAGATCAGGCAGGGGCCATAGTCCTTCCATAGTTTCAGGTGATCAGTCCACTTTAGCAACCCAAACCCACAGTCTGATATCTTTGTTTCCATATCTTACGGAAATTATTTAAAAAACCTAAAAACCGACTGCAAAAACGCATAACTAATAAAAAAAAACAACCGACTTCAAAAAAAAATACTACAAAGTGAAAAATAACTTTAATTTCGGAAGTCGGTGACAAAAACCTAAAATTCAAAACCAAAGACACCGACTTCCGAAATTAAAGTTATTTTTCACTTTGTAGTGTTGTTTTTTGAAGTCGGTTGTTTTTTTTTATTAGTTATGCGTTTTTGCAGTCGGTTTTTAGGTTTTTTTTTTTTTATCTACCCCACACAAATTCGAATACTACTACCTGCTATGTAAATAACAGTGACAAGAAGTCATCATATCATCTACATACTAAGTGGGAAAAAATACGTATAATTGAAAATAACTCAAAAACTACCCAAGCAAAGATAATAAAATTTATATGGGACCACCTCTGAAGTATGATCTACCAAACAAAAAAAAAATCATCAAAATCTATTCATAATTGGCGGAGTAATCGCGTAAAAAACATACAAAAAAAAAAAAAAAACATACAGACGAATTGAGAACCTCCTCCTTTTGGAAGTCGGTTAAAAAGAGAAAAACAAGCACTATATATACTCTATTGAATTTTGGTATCACAGGCGAGGAACAAACCAATAACCTAAATAAAACATGGTGTAACTTGTTTGTTGCCTGCGATACCAAAATTATGTTGAATATAGTGCTTGTTTTTCTCTTTTCAGTTATGCGATTTTGCAGTTGGGTTTTTTTGTTAATCGCATCCAGAGGCCCCAGACAAGTGGCAATTGCTTCCAAAGCGTTTCGTATTTCTTCAACGACATTCGACAAGATTGACATTAGCTTTTCGGTAGTCAGTCCCATACATTATTGACTTTTTCATCAGTGTTATCACTGTTAGAATGTAACTTTGTTAAGGATCTATTAAGGAAGGTGTTGAGAATTGTTTGATATCCTTAAGCTAACTTGTTACAGGTACCACTACATTTTTTGGAACGAAGTTCTTAAACGTGGCTTGTAAACTTTCAGAAATCATCACGCTAAAAAGTGTTAATACTTGCGACTGTCTTCTTCTAATTCAAAGAGAAAGAAAGAGAGAGAGAGAGAACGCTGGCAGAAAAAACAGAAGAAAGGAGTAAAGTGATTATAGTCGGGCGCGTCTTCGTGGATTGCGCGGACAATACAGTATCGTAGGATAAAATTGTACAGATTGGCCCGAGTGCACTGCACTGAGAGAGAGAGAGAAAGTTTGAATATAGGTAGTCAAAATGTAAATCCAAGATGGCAGCTTTGAAAATTTTCAAATTTTTCATAATCGGTATCGTTTTCATAGTTTTCGAGCGTGCTAGAGCCGATAGTGAGGTCAAAATTTAAATCCCAGATGGTGGCTGCAAAAACTTTTTTTTTGTTTGAAATCACACGTGAGAAAGAACTTCATTCCTAACGGGGGTCCCCCGACCGCACACGTTTTTTTTTTTAATTTTTATTTCAGTCACAGTCAGATGCACAAAAACATAACGGTATAACTTGCATCAATAAAAAAATTATGAGGTGTTGTCTGAACCTGTAAGTAATTTGTTTATTTACTATAAGAAAATTATTGCTCATGCAAGGTAAAGTGATCCAATCCAAAGGCTGGAAAATTATGAACCTTTTAAAAATTGTTTTTGAGAATAAATGAAACGCATATTTAAGAACCGTTCGTTCTTAAATATGCGTCTATTTCAACAATTTAACTCTTTGGCAAAAGTAAATATGCTTGACCCACATTTCCATACTCCGTGAATCAGTTTACAGACTGACTTGTGTTTAAAATGGCGCTGTTTTAAAATAATTTATGAGGAATTAATTTAACTTTAACATTTTCACACTCAATTTCTCGTAAAGAGTGAATAGAATTTTAATTAGTGTGCTCTCGAGAGCTTTAGCGCAGAATTTTGTGTTACGATGAAAAATTGTGTATTTTTCTGAAAGTAGCAGTTTTAAAATTAACTGCAAACAGTGCTGACCAGTTTCTATTATGATGAAATTTGATATTATGGTCATTGTTGCGAACACTCTTAATGCCTGATTACCAATTATGATTGGGAGTGAAAATTGGAAAGAAAAAAAAAAAAACAGTGGCACTCCGGGAGTGCCGACAGAAGTGAAAACTTAAAAAAAAAAACGGCACCGCGGTAATCAACTCGTTGATGTCTTTTTAATGGTCAAAAGCTGTTGTCGTTACAGTGTCGCGAAATCAATGGTTTAGTCCCATCTAAAAATGTCCAACGCGCCTAAAGAAGTTTCCAGTTCAAAAATATATGAAACTACTAAATGATGTTATACAATTAATTAATTAATGATTAAATTATCATGATTACTAAATTAATGATACAACATAAGTTTCAAACAATTCTCTTTTCTAAGCTTCTCAAATGAAAAGTCCGCCTTCTCAAATGTTTTAGCTATTTCGTCAGCACCCCTTGTCAGTTCGGGCTGCGCTGAACAGTTGAACATCGCAGCTCAGTGTACGAGTGACAAGTTTAATGTCAGATGTTGATAGACGTTGATAGCTCTTGCTTGCGGATCACAGTGTTACTGTCTTGAAGACAAAATACCAATTAGAGATAGTTGAGCTTTGGGCGTTCAGTCACCACCAGGCAAGTCACTTGCATGTTTCTCACTCTATGGCTTAAAAAGTAACCACGGAGTGAGTTTTAAACATCAACAATCGACGACTAGGAAGGCTCCAAAGGAGATGGCGGGATGACTGCGATTTCTGCGGAAAGGATTAAGTTGATCTCAGATTGCAACAGACCGCTAAAAATGAACAAAAGGAAGGGAGGCCATTGCACTGCCATGGAAATGCAGTGTCCTAATAAATAATGTCCTTTTATCCAATTTCTGGGCAATAAACGTTATCCGACCGTTAGTCATCATTTCGATCTTCTGACCAACCCTAATGACTGCTATAGACATTCCAACCACAACATTCCATCCTCATCATCTGACTAACCTTTTTTGTGGTCAGCTTCCAGTCTAATTGAATGCAGCTGAATACCAGAATTTATCACAAGATACCACAACATTTATTCTCCTCATTCTTACCAAAAAATACGTCAAAAAGACAAACAATTTTACTTAACATTCTTATTTAGAGCATTTCCACAATATTCCTAGATACAAATGTACTGGCGTTGGGCCAATTTAAAAGCTAAAAACGTGGCTTATTTCGTGCAAATGTCCTCGGCAAATTGGGAGCGACGCTCTGAGCCACCGTGATTGATATCCGTTGGGAAGCGCAATGATACTCGCTTTTGTATAGAATTAGACATGACTTTTTAATATTAGAGGCTGTCTTTTGTTTTTGGGTTTGAAATGAAGAGGATTTGACGGTTTTTTGAAAGAAAAGCTGAGAGATTTGGGCATTTTATTGCACTGTTTCAGGAATGTTGATCGGCGGTATATTGTTCTACAAAATGATTGTGATGATAAGTGATGATCATCATTCACTGCTTGCACGTGCTTAATAGAAGTAAATTACCGAACTTCGAGAGATAATACGATTTAAAGATTGATTGCATGGAGGCTGAGGAAACTGTAGCGCACGTGCCCTTTGAATGCACAGGCGTCACCCAGATTAGAACAGAAACCCTCGGGGCACCCAGATCCTACACAGATGTTCTGAACAGAACGGGAGATTTAATTAGCTTCTGGAGGGAGGTGGGCTAGTTGGAATAACCACCAAACGGCTGCCATGGCCCACGCACAATGGTCCACCTTATGGACTAAGTGCGGAAACCAAACCCTAGAACATAGAAGAGTGATTGCCTTTTTTGGGGTTAAAAACCCCTTACTCCTACCCAAAGTCATTCTAATAGGAAGACTATTTTATTTTTCTATAAACTGCACAAAATGTTTAGTTCCTTGAACTGTCTTGCATTTTCCTCAACTATTATCCTCAGCTATTGGAATAAAAATAAACCAAACCCGTTCTATCTGCCAACACCCTAACTCCCAATGACTGCAAGTGCACATATTCCGGATTTTGCGCTACGATTTCCGGATACAACGCTCGGAAAGCAAAAATTCTGATCCGGTACACAGCACTTGCCAAAACCGGACTGGGCCGCACCAAAGCGGATTATACCGGATGATACTAGAATTTAGACCGGATCGAACCGGCCGTGGCAGGAAAAAAGCAGTTAAACGTTACATAAAAACTTGTAAATGTAACACCACCAGTAAATAAATTATAGAATGTAAACTCATTGCAATGTTAAGAAGATTTCTTATTCAATTTTGAAGTTACAAAATAAGAGCAAGAAAATGTAGCTGTTCAACTCCGTGCAATTTGACTTCTCATCTGGAAACAAATGAAAGATATTGAAATAAAGGATAGTTGCCGGTAACACGTGGTCATCCTACTCTCTGTGACTTTTTAGAGTAAGCAATTGATGCAGCTGCATCTAGGGACATTGTATGTCTTCATTACCTATGACCTTCTTGACCTTCATTACATTTTCAGCATGCAGTCTTTGTACAGGCAGGAAAATTTAATTGTTTATCAAACTGACACACTACGTCAAAATAACCGTGTTATAGCCATCCTAACTTAATAATATGATAAATACGAAAGTGAGTTTGTTTATTTGTTTCATTTTCACGCTAAAACGGCTTAACGGATTTGGATCGCATTTGGCACATGGGTAGACCATAACCCGGGTTAGGACATAGGATACTTTTATCCCGATATTCCGACGGGATCGACTTATGTGAGTGAAACCGCGGGGCGTAGCTACTTTCAATATATTTGTCAAAGAATGACAGTTGCGATTTAAATACGAGTACACGAACAAATTAATTTAGTAGTCAATTTGTTAAAAACTTTTTTCCCCGAATTTATTTTCTATATCGTTTTTATGTATTGGATACGTCACTATTAAAAACTTTTTACAAAAAAAAACAACCGACTTCAAAAAAAAACACTACAAAGTGAAAAATAACTTTAATTTCGGAAGTCGGTGTCTTTGGTTTTGAATTTTCGTTCTTTGTCACCGACTTCCGAAATTAAAGTTATTTTTCACTTCGTAGTGTTTTTTTTTTGAAGTCGGTTGTTTTTTTTTTGTAAAAAGTTTTCATTTTTCACATTTTAGTTGTGGTACCTACCCCACACAAATTCGAATACCACTACCTGCTATGTAAATAACAGTGACAAGAAGTTAACATATCATCTACATACTAAGTGGGAAAAAATACGTGTAATTGAAGCTAACTCAAAAACTTCCCAAGCAAAGTTAATAAAATTTATATGGGACCACCTCTGAAGTATGATCTACCAAACAAAAAAAGAATCATTAAAATCTATTCATAATTGGCGGAGTAATCGCGTAACAAACATACAAAAAAAAAAAAACAAACAGACGAATTGAGAACCTCCTCCTTTTGGAAGTCGGTTAAAAAGATGCATTAATTTTTGTCTTGCAAAAACAATTTTACTAAAGAGAGGATTCAGACTCGAACAAAAAAGCTAAATAATTAGGTTCCACCCTAAAAAAAAATGAGAGGCAGCCATTAACGCTTACACTAGTCTTCAAAAAACTCTTTAACACCGCTGGCTAGTCTGGGGACTTAAACATAACTGGCAAAATGTGGGTGTACCTGCTACACGGACACCTCTGCCCTACCCTTCGGGGAAACAATGTTATGTAGTTTTATCAACTAAAAATACCACCGACTAAAAGGAGGTTCAAGGTCACACTTATTATAATATTATATTCAGTGCCTACTTAACACTTTCATAGTTAGACATAAAAGGCACTTACGGCCGAGACGACGGAATTAGCCGAAACGAGTTCGTGGAACGACCCCTTTATAACCCTGTTTGTTTTGCCCAATGTACAAAGTGGAGTTTAGGTAAGTATAGTTTTTTTATGGCGTGATAGTGGCCGGCATGGCCAGCGTGAGGGTCTTTTGAAAGTCGACGAGTGAATACTTACATGGTTACAGTCACATTATGGCCTGAATTTTTACCACTGAACACAGTCTTATCACATTATTTTATGTATGGTGGTTTTTAGTTGAAATATAAAAATCTCACAACAACTTAATTTGTTCAAAGACAAGGGAATTGTTCTACTATTAATTCACTGAATTTTCACAGCACTACATTGCGCGATAAAACAGGTTTTTTTTCTAAATACGTGTTTCACACAGTGCTGCGCACAATTTCTTCATTACTTTTCGGCTATAACATCAAAACTTTAGCTACCTTTCGTACCGAAAACCTATCAAAAATATTAATATTCAGTTTTAGGTACACGTAGCGAGGCATCAAAGAACAGGACACTCAAAGAAACCATAAATCCAGTCAAAGTACGTCGTCTTCCATTTAAGCATTGAATGCATAACTGTATGGTACAAGTTAAGGACTTATGCTGTGTTACAATAGAACACTTGTTAACTTAAGAACTAATGAAAATTAACTTCCCCTTTTTATACTTTTGTCTTGAATCATTTTCTTTTTTTTTAATTTTAATATTATGTGTCATAAAGTAATAATTATGATCAACAAGACAATACGTGTAAATTGAAACTTGATAAACAAACGGTCTTGATGAACCCCGACGTTAACATTATCAAAGACAAGATTAAGAGGGTGCATGCTGAAAGTTGGCAAAGTCGCAAATAGTTGACAAATATTTCGCTGTTTTGATTAATTTATCAACTTTAATAAATGTAATTATGAAATACCGCTCTGTAGAGCACGAAAATATTTATTATGAATTGCACTATTAACACTTAGTAAAATATATATCTCGGAAATAGGTTGCCGAGTTGACTAATCGGGACGCCAGTGCCGCCTAACGGCGCTTGACAGAGTCTACAACATAACGCTCGGACCGGCCTGACCGGAGCTGAGCAGAGTTCATCAGTGGCAGTCAAGCAGTGAACACGTTTAGAAACTATCGCGCGTTAATTTGACAGTAAATTATAATGTGATCCGAACTGCAAACGGTTTTTCTTTTGCGCATTATCCAACACTACCCACAGTACTCCCACAGTTGTTAAAATACGGCTGATAATAAGGAAAAAGACACTTGCCCTTCTCCGTCATATAAGTACATAAGAGGAAGTTTGAAAGTGACACCGGTGACTGAAAAGTTGTGTGAAAATCGGTTGTCATTGTATGGGCATGTGATGCCGAGGAATGAGGAAAATGTCATCAGTAAAGTTTTGAGTATGAATGTAGATAGCTATAAGAGGAGGGGAAGACCGAAGAAACGATGGATGGTCTGTGTGCAAGATGATATGGGTAGAAAAGAGAGATGACGACTGATGGAGAAGTATGGAAGAAAAAGAGAAAAGACCACTAATAAATTGGGATACGGGTAAGAGAATTATGATGATGAAGTTAATATATTTTACTCAAAAATGCATGTAATGTGGTCATTATTTTGACAACCTTGTTTGAGCAAAGTCGACCTTGCCGTTCTGTTTCAAGGAGCGGCCGGCAAAGTTTTGCTGATCGCTCTAACAGGCCGGCAAAATATTGCCGGCCGCTATTTTGACGTTTCAACGTTTTAAAAAATCAAATGCAAAAAGATTTTATTTAAAACACAGCTGTTTGTATTTATAGAGATAGGTACTAAAAGAATTTATTCCATATTTGGCTGCATAGTTCCAAATACCATAGTTAAAAAAAAAAAACAAAGAAGTAACAAAAGCGCGGTTCAGCGAAAATTTCATTTTTATTTAGTGACTTTTTTGCGTAATAAATGAAGAAATAATACAGCAGTCAAACACCGCATTAAAATTATCGCAAACTATTAGTAATATCAAACCGGGAAAGTCGGTGTTGAATTTTAGTAACTGTACTTTTCATAATTGTCATTTTAATTAAATTTCTATGTTTTATTGAAATTACTTGCTGGTTTTATTTAGATTAGGTACTTGCATTTTTGAGTAAAGCACTATACAAGCCTTGGCCCACTATGACTGCTTCGCTGGTCACGCTATGATTGCCTCGAGCTAGCCTAGCTACGCTCTAGGCCTTCCAGCTTGGCCATCATTGCAGCCCTTGCTGTCCTCGCTGTAAAGGCCTCGACCTACGGCCTCGGCCTTTATCTCAGCTCGTCCATCAAGTGCTGCACGCTGACAGCGCTACGCTGCGCTGTCGGCCATCATCAGCGCGACCAGCAAAGTAGTCATTACAGACCGCGGCAGTAATATACTAATTACATGACAGATAATATTAATATCACTTAATATATATGACAGATAATATTAATATTTGATAGCTATCTTCGACATTTCCAACTTCCAGTATGAACGCTCTCAACTAGCGTTTTAATTCATTTCTAAATCGACTGTTACTTTGTCACAAAATGTAAGGAAGCCCATGTAAGCATGACAAAGCTCTTAGCATCCCCTTAGAACGCACACGGGGTATTGAACATGGAAAAAAATGCTTCCCTTTTTTATCTACTTCCGGAAGTTTCAATCAAGTAAAGGAAAAGGGTTGTATTCGTTTCAAAAAGCGTATATTCATAGTGCTAGATATTATTGAGATCAAATACATGTTATTTATGAAGATTTGTTTTAATGCATAAATATTCATTTAGTGGTTTTTGCACAATGCTTTGAACTTAAGATAACTTCTGAAGTGAGAAAAGCACCGTGTGGCATAATGATTGTTGTTTAACAAAAGTTATATTTACTCCTTAAGGGGGCGCCCAATGGTCCAATAGCGCCACTCCTTAAAAAAATATTATCTCGTCACTGAGAAGGAATTATGAATAACGGCTAGTAAGGACCCTCGGTAAGTGTGTCTAGAATTGACTAATACCTTTCATAAAGTTTTATATTGAGACACGAAGCAACAAAATTCAATCTAAAGAAAAGCGGCCACATTCGTCTAGATCGTATTTTGTGCACATCTAGGAAAAGTATTTTACATAATTATCTCGGTCGGGATTTGATTTAGCCAAAAGTCGAAACGGCTCAAAAACCTCTTGAAAGGGCCGTCGCGTCGGGTAAAATCAGTGATCTGTAAGCCGTCATGTATTACCTGTAAATGCCGCTTTCTCTTGTAACTTGTTCGTAAAAAATGTAATTTGAAATCGTTCTCGAAGCGATTCGGGCCGAACGATTGCTTTGTCTCGGCACATGTGCTGTGCCCATAAAATGCAAAGGCTTGCTTGTTTTGTAACTTTATAACATCTATATTTTGCATTTTCCAAGCGCTGTATCGGTTTAGTTCTAACTTTACTTTGATAGTTTTTGAGTAAACTTTAGTCTATAGATTTTAAAGTTAGATAGCTTGAGTTATAACGGAATAGCATATGTTTGTTTGCGCACCTGTTATTGTTATAATTATTTTAATATTTGCTTTAAATTAATGTCTACCAACAGCTGGACTTTGTGTTCAATTAGATCGCTAAATAATAACAGCTGAACGGGTCGATGGAAGGTTAAGCTACGCTTGCCGCGGTCGGTTTATGGATAGGTGACCATCCAATACATATCGAGACTCTTCCGCGCCTCGGAAAGCACATACAGCCGTTGGTCCCGGCCCTCATTCGTCAACAGTCGTTAGGTAGTTAGCCCACAAAGTCTGATAGGTAACCAGTCTTATCAAGGGGTACCATGTTACCCAGTAACTGGGTTGTGGAGGTCAGATAGGCAGTCGCTCCATGTAAAATACTAGTATTCATCTGCATCCACTTAAACTGGAAGCCGACCCCAACATAGTTGGGAAAAGGCTAGGCAGATTGATTGAGATCGCCAGATGGTCTTGCACTGAAATGGAAATATGTAGTATGTATTTATATATATTTTTACATAGTGTTGAGAATTGCTGATGGCAGCAGGTTGTTAAGGAAAACACGATCACCAATCACAAACTATTTATTTATACTTGTTGGTAGACACTTCACAATGGGTTCGGCTTATTATTTCTAAAGTAATTAATTTAATTAAACAGAGCGCGTGTATCTCGCTCTCTAGCTCTCTCTCTGGTACAGTGATTCGCCTAGAGAGCGAGAATGTGTGAAAGGGATGGATAGAAGTGAATATTTAAATACATTAGTATGGTAATACTAAACACATAGGTACTCGTATTTATAACAACAATGCTTTGTAATCGTAGTTTGTTGTTATTAACGCCAGCGAGCGTGCAGCCGTTCATCCTTTTAATTCCACTTGCATAAAGCCTTGATAATCTCGCTGTACTTTACTTTGTTTCTCTATTTTTGCAAACAGAAAATTCAGGACAGCAAACAAACCAACAGCATAATTATAAAGTAAATTTTTCACCCACCCTTTCACTGCATTTCTTGCGCCTCCTCAAGTGACAATAAAAATAAATCACCCCGTAATTCCAGTTAATATTTCTAGCACCAAATATTTTCTTCTTTTATAATGTTGAGAATTTAATAGCACCTAATGCTAACATGTTTTACGGGCTCGTAAAAACACCTCCTTGGTGTAACGTGACGGGCCACAGAACTCAAGGGCGAGAATAATTGTTCTACGGGATTGCCGCTACTAAAACTTAATAGTGAATTAAATTTATTTTTGCAGGCATTTGCGGATTTGCTAAGCGGCGTGTTGCTTGACGACTGTGGTTTGGACGCTAGCGGTTTTGTTTGAATATTAAAATATGAATTTTAAGTTTCTGGTTTGAGCGTGAGCCAAGTCATTGAAGTTTGGTCAACTTTTGGTAAACTAAATTAATATTAAAGACTCATAATTATTAAAAAATCTTTTCAAGTCTCAAGACCGCTAACCAAGTCGTCAACCTTGTTAACCCCATGGATAAAGAGTACTTACTGGCTTTTAGGAATTATGCATGTTTTGTAAAAGATAGATCGATTAAAAAAAGTTAAAAGTGATTTCATTTTTCATCTTTTAAATTTATGGAAAAGAGAGGAGTAGACTGTAGGCCACATTCAGTTGTAGGTCAGTGACCTCTAAAAAAAAACGTTGTAAAATGTGCAAGATTTAATTGGGCTACATTTTTTTGTCAAAAAAGTGAAATAAAACTTCCACTCATTTCACGCAAGTGCCGTCTCTAAAGCAGTCACGTTACACGCCAGTGCAGTCATAACCTCAACGGCGTCTACACTTAATTGGTGTTACTCCGAAAATTACTAATCTTGAGCCTTGATACCGCTGTTAAAAGTCAGCCTTTTTGCCAGCCCCAAGTAATAAAAAAGCTATCCTGTTAGAGTTGTTGCTTCTAATTGTTTTATTTTCTCATCTGGTGTTTTGGATTGTAGATTTGCGGATGATCGAATTGCTTTTGTTGGCTGAAGAATATGACCTTAATATAAATAGGTTACGTTACATTGTGAAGGCCTGTTTTACAGTAAACAGATAGCCAATATCTAAAACAACAAAATAACAAAATAGGTATTAAAAGAAACTATCTGCAGTATAAATTAACAAGAACAAATCATTGGGTAGTAAAACAGGCTATTGCCATTTTCATACCTAGATGGCGAAATGCTCTTCATCAATATCTACCTCTAAATCAACTATTATATGTCATCATAAACTTACAGAAAACTGCACCCTATTTACAGGGTTATTGGCGGCAATACGTTGAAAGCATGTCGAAGAGGTCATTTGCAACCAAATGACCCCAGATGATCCATAAGCCAATCTCAACCATTTTCGTGTAATTTGACGTTTTATATTTTAAAAAGTATGAAATAAAAATACAATGTCGCCGACCAGCATGTTCTCACCCGCATTTTTCTGAATGTTCATGAAAAATAATCGAAAAATAACTTTAAAAGGCGGTTTTTTTTTTCAAAAAACCTTCCAATCCCCATGATTTTATGAACTTACACTTGTGCTTTTTTTTTAGGAAAAAAATTTTCAACTCCGTTTTTTGCATAGTTGACAAATTGTATTGAAAATGTTAGTTAATCCGATAAAATAACTCATAAGCCTTTTGAAATAATAAACAAAATCCAAATCGAGCCAATAATATCGGAGCTATGGCAAACGCTAATCAAATAATAAAAAATTGAATAACATGAAAAATATTATAGATCGACCCCCCCTTTTAAAGTTATTTTTCGATCATTTTTCATGAATATTCAGAAAAATTCGGACGGGGGGCACATGCCGATGGGTGACATTGTATAAAATGTCGAATGTCTCGAAAATTGTTGACATTTGCATAAGAATCAAAAGGGGTCATTTGGTTGTAAATGACATTCCTTAAATAGATTGCCAACTGTAACTAATAACTCTGTATAGATGATAAAATATCATGACAATTCAACAGTAGATATACTTACATTGTTTTGTTTTTGTAGTCGAGCAGACTCTTACAAACATATAAAACAATGAATTTGGTTGTTTATGTTGTTTTTACAACCCACCTAAAACATTTTTTAGGCTCTACGTCACCGTAATTTACACCGTTACCTTTGTAACAATACAGTTTATAGCTTTATGGGGTTAATATCCCCCAAGACATGCACTCCTCCTTCTCAACATATTGGGTAATAAAGTGTATGAGGAAAACAGCACCACAAATAAATAACGAAATAAAAGTGCCATTGGATTGGTCCCTAACAGCCAATCTTCAAGATACATGTAATAAATTGGCTTAATTTTGTTTTATTGTTTTTTTCGCTTTGTCTAAACAGATGGTTTTGCCTTAAAATCCTAAGTTTCTCTTTGGGAAAGAAATGCTTACCTACTTATTTCAATGTCTACTTAATACAAGTAAAAGACGCAATTGCATGATAGCGCTGTGCTAAAAAGAAAGACAGAATAATAGTTTTTTTTTCTACAGAAACACGTGTATATGAAAAAGATTATTTAACTCGAATAAATGGTACTTAGTACCTACCTAAAACATAACAAATCTATAATTACGACCACAGAACAGAAATAGTAGGCAGCTGTACGTCGACAAGAGGCTTTCACACAGCATGACGCTGTGCTATATGCCACAGTACAGCGCTGATTTTCAGTGGTCACCCGAAATCGACGTCCGGAAACCAAGTCAGGTTTATAGATTTACACAGATTAAACAGATATTAACATTAAATTTCCCACTGTATTTTAACGGTTTCTTGTACCAGACGGAGAGAGAGATAGGAACCATTTACACTTGGTTTACGCAATAAGATTTCCTAAACGGTAAATTACTCTTTGATTATCAAATTTAAAAAAAAAAAATCATAGACTCGTTTTGCTTCATTCACGTTCAAACATTGCGTCGTTTGTGAGTATCTACTACGCACCTGACCTTTTTGGAAAACTGCACCGTAGTAGGTGGGGTCAGAGACAGCTTGGCCCGAGTCAACTCAACCCGAATAATAATACTAGATACTACGTCATCAAAACGCCTAAAAAAGTATTGTATACCGTCGGAAGGGCACGGTAATTTTTTTGCAGAAATCGCCTTCTTGTGTTCTATGTTTTAGACTATTGTAAATTTAATGTGCAAGAGTGAGATAGAAAACTTTTATATTATCATCAGATTCGATGTGCGTCATTGCATCATAGCAAAGCAACGCTTGTCTTTTTTAGTCCACTTGTATGATAGGTATCATAATTAAAATAGGCAATGTAGATTTTTTTCTGTTTTTATATGTAAATAAAAAAACTAGAATCTTCGTAGAACAAAATTAAATTCGTAATGATTAATTATTTTAAAATTTTGATTTTCTCTCTGACCGTACAAACCACCGGAATCGGGAGTGAAATATCTGGTATTATTATTCGGGTTGAGTTGACTCGGGCCGAGCTGTCACTGACCCAGCAGGTGGCATTCTATTGTTTTTACTTGCCCCCTTAGGAGAAAAGCATGAGAATATGTGTGTAAAAATATACATCGAAACAAGCCAGTTTTTAAACCAGTAAGCATAGGCAGTGGGTCCGTACATAAATCCTCAGGCAATAACAAAAAGAAACAAAAGAACTTCCTTGGAAGTTCGTTAATCATATTTCAAAGAGAGAACAGTCGATTGCGTATTAGTAATTCGATCACGTCTCCGGAGCAACAGATGACTATAAAATGAAGGAAACTAGATCATAATAAAATAGAAAATATTATTTCCGAACGCCCATTCTGACTTCATAATAGTTCTGAATGGTTATAGACTTGAATGTTCCATCTTTTTGTGGTAATTCTACGATGTGAGTGACTAACAAAACTGTTATTTCGTAGTTAGAGATCGTTTTCTAATTCCTATGTCGTACTTATAGTTCCTTATTGGTCGATTTATTTACTATCTGTAAAGCGGATTTCTACGCCTTTAGTATCTCAAGAAATAATAATGTGAGTATAGCGTAGCAACTATAGTAATTACTTCCATTTTGTTAGTGCATTATAAATTTCAAGGATATGTAAATAAATTTACCTCGTTCGTGTGGTTGCAAGTGCATGAGGTCCTGAGTTCGATTCCCAGGTCGGGCAGTGTTATTGGGTTTTCTATCTGGAATTTCTAAGTAGCAGCCCGGAGTCTGGATTTGTGCCCGGTTGATGGCAATAGGCTCGCCCCCTATTACATGGGACTTAAACATAACTGGCGAATGTGGGTGTACTATTAGGTACACCTCTGCCTAACCCTTTGGGAAATTCAGGTGTGATGTTATGTTATCTATATTTGTATAAAATCTAGCATATTATGAATCCAACGCTTTGACCAAGTTGCAGCCAGATAAAATTAGGTTAATTTTCAGTTTTCAGTTTTTACAAACTTTGGTGACAGCAAATTGCAGCCGTAATGGTAGCCACACACGTAACGATTTGCTTGCGCAAATTTAGGCTTGCGCAAGCAAATCGTTACGTGTGTGGGAAGAAATTTGCGCAAATTTCTAGGCTGGTGTGATTTTCAATTTTCAGTCCCAAGCTTGAGCAAATTTGAATTTCAGTAGAATTTTTGTATCAACAATGAAAGTACTCACAACAGACCTGGACGGTCACTAAACAGAAATAATATCGTTACGAGCATGCTTGAGCCGTGTGTGGTCAATACCGGCGTGTGGTCAAGCAAATTTGCGCAAGTAAATCGTTACGTGTATGGCTACCATTACGAATATATTCCAACAGAAACTTTTTCTCTTACCTCTAACCTTAAAAAAACACAATTTAGTCATACATACAAAAACATGTACACAAACAAAATGGTCACAAAAACTAAAACACACTACTCACTTCCGTACACCAAAAACATTTCCCTTAATTCTGCAGTAATTCCTGTACGAAGAATTAAAACGGGAAACCTGCAGAAAATCTTCATTTTAATCAGGAAAAAATTATATGAGGGAAGCACTTCTCTGAATAATTACGGTCTTTGTAATTTTGTAGTTATTAAGTCTACGTTGCTATCCGTCCTCTAATTATGTTGGGGCTTCATAGTCATTGCACGTGTGTATGACTACGGACATAACATTACACATGTATTTCCGGAAGGATTAGGCACTGAAGAACACCTTTGCCTAACTCCCGGCGTAAACTAAACGTATAATTATATACCCACATTTCGCCAGTTATGTTTAAATCCCATGTAATGCTTGGCTTGTGGCTTAGTAATAACACCCGCACGGATTAATCGATCAGATTAAGCTACGCTTGCCGCGGTTGGTCCTGGAGTTGGATGGGTGACCATTTTTATATACCAAGACTGCTCCGTGCTTCGGAAAGCACGTTAAGCCGTTGGTCCCGGCTGTCATTTGTAGATCTTTGACAATCATAACGGGTGGTTAGAAGCCCAAAAGTCTGATAACCAGTCTTACCAAGCGGTACTAACCTAGTAACTAGGTTGTGGAGGTCAGATAGGCAGCCACTCCATGTAAAATACTGGTATTCAGCTGCATCCAGTTAGACTGGAAAGCCGACCCCAACATAGTACATAGTTACATTTAGGACTAGTTTTGTATTTATTTTATTTTTGATTTGTTATTTCACTATATGCTGCACCGGTTGACGTCATCACGTCAGCGCCGGCTATCGCTGAAAACCAGCGCTGGGGCTCTGTCTCGCATGGGGTCGCAGCTTTATGCTGAGCGATGGCCGTTTTGCGTGGATGTGACGCATATTTTCCCCCAATTTGTTATTTACGTGTTCTTTTTTAATCTTTTTTTGCGTCATGTTTACCGCAAATAAACGAATTTTCTTTCTTTTCTTCTTTCTATAGTTGGGAAAAGGCTAGGCATACGGGGCGAGAATATTGCTTATCGCTATGCTCTGGGCACACCTTCAGACTCTTGAGCTGACTTCCACTGCGAAATTTTTATTAGAAAAACCTTACCACATAAGTAACCCAAGCTCAGCAATAAGTAGTGTATGTAAGAAATATAGTACCTACTGCAACGTAAACATTGTTGTTGTGGCCTGTTTTGGTTTTAAAACCTCAATGTTGTTTAAAGCTTCTCCAATTTCTCATGCTAAAAGGATTAGCCAATCAGCAAGTTGGTAGCACGACTGACTGAACCCGGATGTCCTGGAATACTTAGAGGCTCTTTTACTGTATAAAATGTGAAGTTTTACACTTTTAAAATCTTCGTTGTTTTCATGATTCATTATAGGCTATAAACATCAAAGTGAAGAAGTTTCTCTAAGCGATAAAATTCCGTATTCAGGATTATGTAGTAAAACAAAGAATCTTCATCATTTCTTCGTACCTGCTTTTAATGGCCTTCCTATAATTTTCTAGACGTTATAGAATTCAAGGCCTAATAAGGCTTTCGTTAAAAGCTGTTGGTAGCATAATTGTTGTCACAAGAATATTTTAACTGGGCCTGTTTTGAAGTAGGTACTGTCATAGCTTCCCGAGTCAAATTTTTTGTGTCAAAATTAACATTTTAGGGCCCATCGCCCACGACACTACTCAAATTTCATGAAAGTATTATACACAAGAGTATTATACACGAGAGTATTATACACGAGAGAATTTACACGAGAGTATTATACACGAGAGAATTTACACGAGAGTATTATACACGAGAGTATTATACACGAGAGAGATTATACACCGAGATTATTTACCGCGCAGTACCCACACTGTGCAGTTCAGTTTCGCTAAGGGTTCCGGTTAGGTTTCAAACTATTCTCATAAAGTTCTCGTAAATACAGCTTTAAATATATTCCTAAATGTGTAATTCTACCAACTACATGCAGAAACACCAGTTACTCAGCACAGCATTTACGTCTCCTCATGTAGGATTATGACAGGAATTTGAGTGAAAATTGTGGGCACCTAGCTATGTAAGTAGATCCTGTCACACATATTCCTCTAACAGTTCTACAGAGTGTCACAAGCTATTGTGTCGGAATATTCGTTTGAAATTCAGTTACATCATGCAACATGCAAATGTATGCAAAGCAGCGTTTGAGCTACCTCTTTGTTAAAAAGGCGTCTAAACAGTAAATGCATTTATGAGAAGAGTTTATTTTCATGCAGGATTTTTTGTAGGAAAATGGGCTGCATTTAAAATGCTTCTAAGTAGATCGGTGAAGGCTACCACCCCGCTATAAACCTAGCGGCTTAGCAATTCCCACCACTGCAAAAGCCTTTTTCGCAAACATGCTTGGAAATTCGAGCATTATTTTGACAACCTTCTTCGAGATAAATCTAAATTCCTATACTGGCCGAATACATGCGAGAGCTCGGCCGGCAATGTTTGTATGAAATTCCATATCTGTCGTGTTATTTAAAAATGGAACGAACTTTTTACTTCAACACATGGCAACCTAGGAGGTAGATAAAAAATATTTTATTTAAATTTCGATTTGGTTTGAAGTAGAGCTGTTTAAAGTAAGGAAAAAAAAACAAATAAAAATTATGGCGCGTGAAAAACTATCATTGTTCGTCATTGATTCTGGAATTTATAACTTAGTTAACTTAGTTTGAATTTCCACGCATTATTTGAAAAACGTACTATATAAGCCTTGGCCACAACCAGACATTGATGGACTCACGTATGTGTGCCTCGGCTGATCGTCCATCAATGCCTTTGTTGCAGGTCGCGACAGTAATGTAGAATTCCTTTTACTGTACTATCGTGAGGACAAGAAGTAACCGAAAAACATAACCCTCCTTCTGGAGTATTCGTGTAAAAAGTCCGAAAACGAAACATTAGACTTACATGAATGATAAAAGGAGGGTCACTCATAAAACTTAAACAGGAAATATTTTTCTTAGTTACTAAATTACAAAACAGATAAAAGAAAATTACGTAAACCCTCTAAAGCGCATATCGTCCGCGATGACATTGTCATTGTTATTCTCATTATGACATTGTCATTGTGCGCAATGCGGGTCTCAAGTACCCACGCACTAAAACAAAACTTACTCTCGCAATGCCCACCTGTTTTCAATTACTCTAACCCTCCAATGCTCGGTCACATTCGTGGTACATTCCCGTTCTGATTACGGAATCTTGATGGGTCCGTTAGACCCTCAGCATTGTTCGGGAATATTTTTACATGCTTATATTAAGGTTAATGATACGTTGTCGGATTATGGTGATCGTTAATTTAAATGAACAATTTCTTTTTATGTTCACAGCTTTATGTAAAATGTTTTTGTAAACATTCAAGTTTTTGTTTTATTTGAAAAGAAATCTTTCTTTTTCGATACAAAATGTCTGCTGTTCAGTTGCTTTAACTGGAATATTACAAAGATTAAAATATGGAAAGGTACGCTCATTAATTTTAGAGAGTGCTTTTTGGCTTTGTTGTAAATCTATTTGCTCTGTAATGTACATTAATTTATGTCTTCAAAAGCTATAAAACACAGCTGCTTTTTATTCGAGACTTACTTTAATAGTTTTTCACCTTGCAGAGTTTAAAGACTTCTGAAAGTACTTGAAGACTTTTAAAATTTCGCGGAGTATCGCCAGTGAAAAGTTATGGCTAATAATTTTCATTTTTATTTGTGCATAATATTATTTCGGTCTTTACGATGTACCTAGACAAATATTAGAAGGAGAAAATTAAGGTTTTCGTTTAATGTGAAGAAGTGTCGTTTACATTTTCCTTGGTATTGTTGAAAATGAAGAGAAAATATAAAAGTAAAATGAACTTCGAAATAATTCATGAAAGTAGTTTTATTCCAGACACTAATGTTGTGGGGAGGTAACTCTTGGTTAGTTTCTTGGCACTACAAGAGTAAAATTTCATTTCTTAATGTTTTTGTGACTTGAATATTAAAATATCAGCCACGAGGTTCCGTATTTTTTGTAAGAAGGTAAGCAAAAGGCCACTTTTGTTGTCTATAAGGAAATCATCTATCTATCGTACTAAATTGCTAAACAATCCTTAAGGAGTGTCCATTGAACGGTAAGACTGCGGCAGCAACACGCAGCATTTGCAGGACACATTTCTGCCGCGCTCTAGTTAGGACTAAACCGACGAATGTTTGCGCGGCAGTATTGTGCGGCAAATCCAAGACACGACGCGCGCATCCGTTGGAAATATCAATCTGCCTAGAATAAATATGTCCAGACACAACTAGTGACGAATGTTTTCTAAAAATGTTTGTGCGCGGCAGGTAGACAGAAGCGTTCGCACGCGGCAGTCGTCCAAACTCAGCGCAGCAAGCGGCGCGCGGTAGCCGCGCACGATTGCCGCTCAATGTTTGGACACACCTTTAGATTCTACAAATGACCAGTCTAGTTTGATGTTCAACAGCAGATCATCAATGTAATCTCTGAACACCCAATATTAATTACCGTCCATCTTAATAGTAGTCACATTGTCTGCCAATCAAATACTATCCAAGCTTTCAACGCCGGCAGATAGTCTCCATTCAAATGAAACCCTCTTAATGCGAACCTGGACATAACATCTTCCACATCAATTTTATCAGTCGATTAACCAGTGTGAGTTGCGGTACATACCGGATTACGGACAGACGGACAGGCATTCGGTTGTGGTCAGATCGACCCGCGGTCGCGGCGACAGTGTTAAGGGCAGCGAATTTTAGTGTATGACTAGTATTAGATTAAAGCTAGAAAACTTACGAACTCAGTACCTCATAATTAAAGTAAAGTGCAATTCAGGATCTTTTGACGTCTGGGAGCTGTTGGAAAAAAAAAAAAAAACATGATAGTATTTGGAAATTCAACCTTTAAGAGGGCCCTTCCCGATCCGTCTATCGTCAACGCAAGCATGGTCAAAAAGCATGTTGTTTCATCTAGCGCAAGTGAGAACTGCTAACAAGCAAGTGAGAACGCGATAACATTGTACGAAAAATAGTGTGCGGAAATTTCATAAAACTTGTTTCAGGAAATACGTGTTTTTGTGTAAGCTTTACTAGTTTGTGAAATAAATGTTTGTCATTTAGTATCTCCATTACATGTGCAAGGTTCCTATGAAGATTTTTTCTTTACAAAAATGCAGATTTTCGGAGGCTTGTACTGAATTTATTTCGCGACAATTTAATTTTTTGGTTTCATAGAAACCTAGAAATAGTGCACAAGATACCTATTAGTTTAACATTTTTAAAGAAAGATGTGTTACGACGCCATAATCACGTAGCGTTTGTATGAAAAGTATGACGGGTTGGCCGCTCTTAAGGGGATGAAAAGGGGGATTGTGTTTCAATGAAAAATTTTATACTTATAATTTAAGAAGTTATGAAAATCGAATAATGATTATGAATAACTTGAAACTGTTACTACCTCTCAAAGGGGGGGCAGAGAGGTCTTAAAGTCTGCGGTCCGATTAGCTTGATGGTACCGTATTTATACTTATGGCAGAAATAAAAAAAGAAAGGGTTTTCGGATTTAAAAAAAATCGACCCCTTACAGGGGGTGTCAATTGGGGGGGGGGGTAAAAAAAATCTTATTGCTTTGAACTTAAAACTGAACAAAATGAATAAATAATTATCATTAATTTCCAACTATGTTGTGGTCGGCTTCCAGTCTAACCGGATGCAGCTGAATACCAGTATTTTACATGGAGCGACTGCCCATTTGACCTCCACAACCCGGTAACTGGGTAATACAATACTCTTTGGTAAGACTAGTGTCAGACTTTCGGGCTTCTGACGACTCGTATCGACTGTCATAGATCCACGAATGACAGCTAGGGACCAACGGTTTGACGTGCTTTCCGAGGCACGGAGGATTCTCGGTATACAAAGATGGTCACCGATCCACGGACCAACCCCGGCAAGCGTAGCTTAACCTGGTGGATCGACCCGTGCGGCTGTTATTACTTAGCCACGAGCTCCTAGATAGATAGATAAATAGAACCTATATTATTTTAAACACTGTACAGCATGTTTGCAGTAAACTTATTTGACTTGATTTAAAATATTATCTTTATTTTACACCAGCTAGTCAGCGTATACTGTTCCCAATGTTGGGTCTCAATCCTCCTCTATAAGAAGGTCTTTAAATTTTTGGTTCATGTTGGTTTCCTTTCGATGTTCTCCTTTACCATTTTAAGAATAGGTAGTGACAGAATAAAATGCACTACTTTAAAATAATTCGCCTTTACTTGTTTAGGGCCTTCAATTAACTGAAAATGTTCGTGACATCGCTTCAGCCTGTGACCAATTCTCGACCTAATATCTCGATTACTGTGGTTTCTAATTACGAGCTACATTCGTCACATTATTAGCAAAGTGTCCGCCATACTTGATGTCATTGGTACCTACAGTAAAAGGAAATGTGACCATATTCCTCTTTGTCATACCTTTGGTTTGTCAAAGTGATTATATCCGAGCTTTGGACATGACGGCTCTTTGTAATGTAAGGCTTATAGTCGGTATTTTGCATGATGAAATGGAAGTCGATGTTGCCATTGGAATTTGGAAGCAGGTGGCGGGATTTATAGCGAGAGCTGATTGCATAGTTTCTAATCATTGTCCCGAAATTACAAACAATGACAAACTTGTGTCTTTTTTGTGAATTTGCACAAAACTTAAAACTAATAGGCCACAGCTTATACAATAAACTCTCGATTATCAGGCAACTGAGAGTCTTCTGATCCCTATTCGCAAAATTTATATTTCTTTCACACACATACACACCCTCACAGACACACCCGCGAGGACACACCCCCACAGACACACCCTCACATACACACACGCACACACATTTAAACCACATAAATATATAAATGTCCAGATTAGATACATTTTTATTTTATTTTTTCTTTATATTGTAATTGTACCTAAAAATAATTTAACTTCATCACTTGCGTTTGTTAATTAATTTAAATTAATATGTACATATTTAAGTATTGGGGGCCTGGTGACCCGTAACTCTCACAAATGTTAACCCAATTTTTAGATTAAGCATTTCTTGTACATATCAACATTTATGATAATATAGTCGAGAAAACGTATATCAAAATATATTAATAATCAACAAAACAGAATAGAATCAAAGTGTTGTTGTGTTTTTGAACATCTTTTGAAATGGCCGTTTGCGTAGATATGACGATCAATACCCCCAACTTGTTCTTTTTTGTGATTTTTCTTTCGTCATGTTTACCGCAAATAAATATATTTTCTTTCTTTCTAAAAGCAATAAATTGCATCTCCACTAACTCAAACAGCCTAATAAAATCTACACCTCACTAAAACCTTCATCTTGAAGACAGCTAGACGATACCATATCTCTTAAATATTAGTCCAGATATTAATTAGAACAGCCAGCCAATGGTTATGGCGGCTTACACAAAAATTTATTTGACTGGTATTACCGACCCGGACGCGAGCGGCCGCGGGTTAGAGGCAAATTAAAAAGTAAGTACGCACGTTAGTTACAGAAACGGCCAGTTAACGGTTTAACTGGTGAGTATGCACTTTTTCTGCGCAATTTCTTTTTTTTATGGCCATCTTGAATAAACAGATGGTCTCGCTGATGTTAATTTGTTGAGCTTTATTCATAAATATAATATGGCTTTAATAGCTTTATTATTTATAGTCCACTGCTGGACATAGGGCTAACGCCACATGCAGTCTGTTCACCTTTTTAAGGTCATCGGTACTAGCAGGGGGGTGTCCCACACTACGCTTGCCGATACGCGGTCTCCACTCCAGAACTGATCTGCTCCATCATCGGTTCTTCGACAACGTGGCCAGCCCACTGCTACTTCGGCTTGCTTACTCGGTAAGCTATGTCGGTAATTCCGGCTAACTAGGTAGGTACAGGTTGACCGAATCATGTATACCATTTTTTGGAATACGTCTGTTCAAACTTCAATATAATTGCATTCTCTTTAATATGTCTGTTCATACGATACCCTCCAGTGCTCACAGAGAAATATACCTTTAAGTGTGACGTAGACCTCTGGAGGTCTAATCCCGAAGTTTCGGCCGAAGTTACGGGCGATTAAATACTCCTAATCCCGAATGGACATAAGATTAGTTTAGGGCCCTACCTAGGAATTAATGACACTACGATTTGACAGGTTGTCCCTACTACCTATGTGTTTATGACCTCTACAAAAGTTAATTATAATCTGGTGTAGGATTCACTTCGAAGTTTCGAACTACTTTTAGACGTGCCCGTATCTTCGTTGACGGAGTTAGAGTGCCCCCCTGAATAGAATTTATCGTTATTTTTATGATGATGTCATTAAATTGGTGAATGCTAAATCGCTGAAGCTTATGTTTTGTTTTGGGTGCGATGTTGTGATTGCTACAAATTAGTCCTGAGTATTATAGATTATAACTATAGGTACCTTATTGGCCGCTTCCATAATACTAGCGTTGATCTTGGACACGATTTATTCGGACGGTAATTGATTGCTTTCATTGAAGTGTTGTAAGTATTTCTAGTACTGGACTATCGCTTATTAGTTCTCAGCAGTGCAAAAGGGAGCAGTGATGGGTGACCCAGTGGTGACGACCCCGACTTACGATTCGTAGGTTCTAACCTAGGCAGGCGCTTTACTTTGGGTAAATAATTGCATCGTGAGGAAATCGCAATGACGCCCGCGCTATTACGTCGTTTTCGCTTAGCTTTCTGACTTTTTTGTTTTTGTTCGGCTCCTAGGGGTCGTAGCGTGATGTTAAATAGCCTTTAAACCTCCTCAAAAATTGGGCTATCAAACGCGAAACTGTTTTTTCAAATGCTACTGGTAGTTCCAGAGATTAGCGCGTTCAAAACAGCTTTATTAATATTATATTATGTATATATATTTATATAGTATAATAGATGATATAGACAGAGAGAAAGCCTTCGCCCTTAAATGGGCACCTAATAAGATGAGAGAGATTAAGAGATTATGTAGCAAATTTGTTTTTTCTCTTTTTAAATCCAAACTATAAAATCAATCAATCTGCCTAGCCTTTTCCCAACTATATTGGGGTCGGCTTCCAGTCTAACCGGATGCAGCTGAATACCAGAATTTTACATGGAGCGACTGCCTATCTGACCTCCACAACCCAGTCACTGGGTAATACGATACCCCTTTGGTAAGACTGGTTGTCAGACTTTCGGGCTTCTGACGACCCGTAACGGCTGTCAAAGATCCACGAATGACAGCCGGGACCAACGGCTTAACATGCTTTCCGAGGCACGGAGGAGTCTCGGTATGTAGAAATGGTCACCCATCCATGGACTACCTCGGCAAGCGTAGCTTAACTTGGCAGATCGACCCGAGCGGCTGTTAGTACTTAGCCACGAGCTCATCTATAAAATCAATCAATTTATTTTAAAATCTATTTTTGTTTTGTTACCAAATTATTGTTAAAATGCATGCTTAAATTATTATTTAATTAGAAACCAACGAGTATTTTATGATAATACCATGTAAGTTACATGTATTTTTGGGAAATAAAAGGCTCATAAAAAATAAATATAGAAGGATACCTAGATATAAATGGACCCTTTCATCACGTTACTCTGTTTAGTGAACTTCCATCTTTTTGTTGCTTCGTGAAATCTGTTGGTTACAATTATTGTAGGTACTAAAGAAATGATTTACGGCGTATTTTGCAGAATTGTTGTAACGAAAACGTGAAAAACGATGTGTTGACGTGACACATTAGAAATGTTCCGAAAAATCTCCATTTATTAAGTTTAACAATAAACGTGACAGGATTTCAAGTTTTAGTGGGAGTGATATTCATTTTTAAAACAAAGTGGGGCGCCGCGTCTGTCTGTGTGAACGCGATAAACTCTAAAACTACCAAACGGATTTTCATGGACGGAATGATTCATGAGGAAGGTTTAAGTGTATAATTCATTCAGGTTTTGCGTTCTCGTAAATTGGCTGAAATATGACGATGATTTGTTGAAGATAATTCGGAAAAATCATGCTGACTGGGAGCTTTACTGGGGTGCGCCGCGTAAATCAATAGAAAACAATTTATTACGGAATTAATACATTGTTTACCTGGATTAACACATTGGGTAATTTTAATCCCGGTTGTTTTAGGATATTTTCCGGCATACACGCGGGTGAAGCCGCAAGCAAAAGCTATTATTATCCTAAAAGTTCGCATGTGGTGGCGATACTGAAATGTAGCTGGGTTCACTCAGTGTATCATGCAATTTGCAGTGAATCTCGCTACCATTCGCGCTGCCGACTATTCGAGATTTTGATGCACCGAGGTAGTGAACTGTCGCGCTCATAATTTATCGATTTTTGGTGCTATCGAGTTAACGCTTTCAAGCAACTATTATTTCATCTCACGTCATTCGATTTCAAGTATAGGTAACCCATCTTTATGACTTGCTAAGATTTTTACCATGACATTATGTCATACTTAGTTAGAGTACAGTCGGCCTTAAAAAGCTCTATACATCGATAAGAATTTATACGATTGTCTACAATCTTTGTTCGATAATATTGTATCAATTTGTAGTGTAGCCCTTAAATATTTAACTTATTGGGTACTTAAGCCCACTCCCTCTTGAGGAGAGGAGGCCTGTGTTTCAGCAGTGGGAACATTATAGGCTGATTATACTATTGATACAGCTAACCAAACCTAACCCTATGGATTAAAATAAAAGTTTCTGTTCTATTCTAAAAAGTTAGATCGAAAAAGAAGATCATTTCAATAACAATTTACTACAGGTAATTTGCCGAAATTGATTTAATGCGTATTGAGACGATCATATTTGGAAAAAAAAAGACATTAAAAGCAATATTATATAAGACGATATCTAGTATTATGCAAAAAAAAATATAGGGGTTATTAACGAACCAGTTTACCGATTCCACGAAAAACGAAACCCTAATCCGTGAAAATTCGTGAAATCTGTTCAAAAAATTTAATTATCGTTATTACCAGATACTGGAATGTGAATGACCTAGATTCCAGACTGAAAGTATCCAGTTTCAGTTCATTACAGGTTGCAATTAAACACGATACGTTTGAGAACTGATTTATACAAATATAATTTAATGTTGATTAAATGTGGTGATAATTTTACATGTAGTTCTCAAATAAAAACAATTAAAAAATTTGTAATCAATACTGTAAAACTTAGAGAAATATTATATAAGAGTTTTTATTTATTTATTAAGCTATTGCTTAGCTTTTATCGCGGGCTTTGAGCGCGGCGACCGAATCAAGAAATTCCGTAACGAAAAAAACTTAACACCCCCCCCTCCGCCTACCATGTAATGACGGATGATGACATAAAACAAAAATTACGTTCCCATGACAACATCATCCCAAGACCCATAACGTCATCATCCCCAGTGTAGCGTTGACAAATAGGAAGTATGGAGGTTAAAAATGCTATGCAATAGCTTTACCGCGGCAGTCCCCGAGTGCCACACGTTTTTTTATTTTATTGATTTAAGTTTTTTTTAACTTTCCTTTAATTGATAATTAAACTGTCTATAAATAAAATAGAAAACAAAACAAAAAAAAACAATGAAGTATTAGCAAGCTTACACGTCAAAAAATTTAATTAAACATTTTTTTCAAACTTTTTAGTGTAAAATTATCAATTAAAGGAAAGTTAAAAACACTTTTCAATAAAGGCTGCTTTGAATTTTATTAGTCGGAGTTGTCTCCAACAATGATTACCATATGACCTTATAATCCTTACTTACTGTACCCTCGTATGATATAACATAATGCCGAACCATAAGACTCCCATACTTGAAGTACCAAGGCCCCCATCAAGACAAATTACTGTCATAACTCTACCCACCCCACTTTTTATTAGAGCCGTTATATACGCAAACCGGTACGTCAGATCAGCTGCTGATGTATGGGGTCAAATGGTGGCATTTATGATGTTTTGAAGGGGAGACCCTTCGCAGTTACCATATTGAGACACAAGCTGTGTGACGAAAATTAAGTTTCTCGGTAGAATGTGGCTTAAGCCTAAGGCCGCGCGCACTTTGGATGCGTTTTCGTACGAATTTCACTCATGCGTAGACGTACGAACACGCACGAACGATCCCGACCTTCCAAGTACAAAGGGAATGCGCAGAATGGGTGCGACTTAGCCGTACGTATAGTTCCGACGTCCGAAAACAATCCGAACTTGTTAGGATTTGTTCTATTTAACGGAGAAAAACGTATCCAGTTTGCACACTCAATTCGTACGACCACGAGTGAAATTCGTAAGAAAACGCATCTAAAGTGCGCGCGGCGTTAGGTCCCGCGTTTGTCTTAGTACCATTCATAACATCACGCTTTTAATCCTCAAAGGGTTAGTCAGGGTGTACTATAGTACACCCACATTTCGCCAGTTATGTTTAAGCCCATGTGCCCGGTTGGTCAATCGGGCACAAATCCAGACTTCAGGCTACTACTAAGAAGTTCCTGATTGAAAAACCCAATAACACTTTGCTCGACCTGCGTATTGAACCCCAGACCTCATGCTCGGCAATAGCACTAGCAGTCACTAGACCAACAAGGCAGTCTATTCAAATCCAAGAAATATGGTGGATCGCGGATAACGTCAGGACTATCAGCTGTCTCATTAACTTGGTCAGTCAGTTGTAGGCTAAAGTGAAACCGGCATTTGGAAGATCTTTAGATAAAACCGTGAACTGAAATGAGATTTCATTGCAGATGTAATGACCAGGAACCAGTAGTCAAGCAATCTAAGCTTAGTTATCACATGCCAATACATAAAGCAGTGATAGCCTAGTGGTGTGACCGTTGGACTGCCAAGTCAAGTTAAGTATAATTATCACTTGCTTCAAAAACGGTGAAGGAAAACATCGTGAGGAAACCGGCATGTCTGAGCGATATTTCTTGACGGCATATGAAGCCAAATCAGAAGCTCATGGGTGGCTTTAAAACTCTGACACCAGGTTAGTCACTAACCACACAAAAAGAAGAAGACGACCGTCATGCCATCTGATTAGTCCAGTCGTTGAGAGTTCGTATTGTCGTTTGTCTTCGGGTCACGCCAAATCAAGAAATTATGTGTGTTGGCTGTTGCACTTACACACATTCGTCATCATCATTCGTCGAAAGACGTCCACTGCTGGACATAGGTCTCCCCCAAGCACCGCCCCTTTGACGGGGTCTGTGCTTCTCGCATCCAGCAGATTCGTGTGGCCTTCACAAGGTCACCGGTCCGTTTTGTGGGAGACCTTCCAACGCTACGTCTTCCGGTACGCGGTGCCCACTTTAGAACCTTTCGGCCCCATCGGCCATCTGTTCTGCGAGCAATAAGCCCTGCCTACTGCCACTTAAGTTTAGCAATTCTTCGGGCTGTGTTGATAACCTTGGTTTTCCTGCGGATCTCTTCATTCCATTCGATCACGTAGGGAAACCACAAACATAGCTCTGTATCCAGTGCCCTTTGGGTGACTTCTAGCCTTGTAGTATTAGCCATTGTGAGCGACCAAATTTCAGTGCCGTAAGTCATCACTGGCAACCTACACTGGTCAAAAACTTTTAGACTTAAAAAGACATAAAGGCTCACACACATTGCTATAGCCAAATCTCCTACACCGCGCAAACTCCTTACTTTGTCATTAGCATCGAATTTTCCTGAACTTTTAACTCCATTTTCCTCTACAATTCGGCTTAAGTACTGCTTGCCTTCTGTAACAACACCACACAAGGTTCATTAAGTCGACATTTTGACAGTTATCCCTCTTAATAGGCACCGTTAAAGTTAACGTTTCTCACAGTACTTTACAATGGCGCGCATTGATAAATCAATTTTCATTATCACGCATGTCTCTGCTGACGTCATTAAGGCCTCGTTTTAAATAAATTTCTGTTAATAGGTTTTCGTTCCATTAAATTTGTTTAAAGGGGAATTTTGTGTATGGTAAAGCCCATTAGAGGCAGTAAAGAAATGTTTTTTGGGAGCTTTCATAAACAGCTTATTAATGTAGATGAAATTACACGTTTTTGGTGACCATTTCTAGTTAGAATCACGTTCTTTGTGTGTGGTATGTTGACAAACAGCCAGAATTTCCCCTGATAACATCTTAAAACACGATAAAGAATAAACACAAGTACTAAAGTTATGAGAACAAACACTAGTACTGAAATAGTTTCTTCCGAATCGCCTACTGAATCGACTTCTGTAATTGTAGCGTATGTTTGTAATAAATAAATAAAAATTTCATGCATTATTTAGAAAGAAGAAGAAAGAAAAACGTTTATTTGCGGTAAACATGACGCTGAAAAAAATTGTTTAAAATATAAAAATGAGATAAGGTTGGGGGAAGCATGCGTCATATCCACGCAAATCGGCTATCGCTCAGCATTATGCTACGACCCTGTGCAAGACAGAGCCCCAGCGCCGGACGTCAACCGGTGCAGCAAACAAATATGACGCTGTACAAGTACAGCGTACTTAAAGAATTTTTTTTTTTTTAAATATAGTGTGATGCAATATAACAATGTGATGCTAAATAAATGTAAAAAAAAAGAAATGGACATACTTTATTCTATGTTACGAGAATATCATCCTCAAAAAACGTATTAGTGGCAACATTTCGAAGCGTCTTATTTGACGTTCACCCAAATTGTGATGTAAGCATAGACATATCGATGTAAGAAATTACAAAATGGCCAATGATGTAATGTGTTTAATAATATGCAAAAGTAATGTGTCATTTCAAATAATGTTATCAAAAAAACAATTAAAACGGTAATTGCGTAACAAACTAACAGTAGCAATGGTTTTGTTGATTTTGACAGCTCAACAACGTTATTTACGTTGTTGAGCAGACACATTTTTTGAACATATGAAGCAATGGATTATTGCTAATCCATTGCTTCATTTGTCCGAAAAATTTAAGGATATTTCCTTCTAAATCATTCAGATTGTGAGTGTGTTACGCCATTAAGGTGCTGTTTGAAATTCGATCTGAAATTGTAGAAATAAGCATTGTTTTAAAAAAATACAATAGACGTGGATATATTTAGTAACTTGTTCCGCTTCGCTATTTCTAAAGAGCCATAAAAAACTCCTGAAAGAAATCGACACATGTTTCACCTCTCAACGAGGCATCCTCAGGATGACGATGGACCTGTTGCTAACTCGAACACGGCGTGTTGCCACACGTGTCGATTTCTTTCAGGAGTCTTTTATGGCTCTTTAGAAATAGCGAAGCGGAACAAGTTACTAAATATGTTCTATGTTCTATGTTATGGGGTTTTGGTTTCCGCACTTAGTCCATAAGGTGGACCATTGTACGTGGGCCATGGCGGCCGTTTGGTGGTTATTCCAACCAGCCCACCTCCCTCCAGAAGTTAATTAAAACTCCTGGTCTGTTCAGAACATCTGCAAAAGATCTGGGTGACCCGAGGGTTTCTGTTCTAATCTGGGTGACGCCTGTGCATTCAAAGAGCACATGCGCGACGGTTTCCTCAGCCTCCATGCACGCCCTGCACAGAGGACTGTCCGTTATGCCTATTGTGTGGAAGTGTTTGTTTAGCGAGCAGTGTCCCGTGATGGTTCCCGTCACCAGACGCAGGCCGTTCCTGTCCAGGCGTAAAATACGCCTAGTTAGCTTGTTATCCAAAGATGGCATGGCTTCCTTGGACTGCCTGCATCCCGGTGTTGAGGTCCACCAGTACTCCGCTTGTGTGTGGGTGTACTCCTGTAGCCACCTGCGTATTTGGTTGTAGGGGATTGGTACGATAGGCTCAGGTCCACAGACTGCCATGCTAGATCCTCTTCTAGCGAGTTCATCAGCTGCATCGTTACCTAGCGACCCGCTGTGTCCTTTTATCCATTGCAGTGTCACAGTGTTGCGGCTAGAAACAGTTACCTGCTCCAGTGCATTATGACATTCTAGTATTAAGTTCGAGGTAATATATTTTTTCCGTAAGGATTGGAGAACAGAAGCGCTGTCGGAGAGTATACGAACGTGGGTGTCAGTAACTTTCCTGGCTTCTATGGCGTGGACCGCTTGTATGATGCCCACACACTCCGCCTGATAGACGGTGTTGAACATACCCAGCGGGCGGGATATATTTATGTTCAGGTCGTGTGAGAAGACTCCGACTCCAGTACCGGAGTCGGTCTTCGACCCGTCGGTGTATACTCTCAGCTCTTCCGGGCCTGAGTAGTCACACTGTTCTTCTGTAAGTATTATGTTGTAGTGCTTTTGAAAGTGGTGTGATTTCGGGGCTTTGTCGCAGGGTGATGCCATCATCGGCTGTCGCTTGATCGCATCTTCCTTTATACGCGTGTGCTTAACTCTGGAGTCTTTGCTTAAGGTTCCTGATAAATGGAGTCTAAAGGCGGCCAGGGCCGCCTCCTCCCGCACAATTAGGTGCAGAGGTGGCAGTCCAAGCATTGCCTGTAGGGCGGCAGTGGGTGTGGTTCTCATACTGCTAGTGATTGCAACACAAGCAAACCGCTGCAGTTTTTCGAGATCTCTTTGGGCTGTACTCAAGTCTGTCCTGGGCCACCAGACCAGTGAGCCGTATGTAATAAGTGGTCGGATGACTGTGGTGTATAGCCAGTGGGTGACCTTGGGGCTAATCCCCCAATTCCTGCCAAGCAGTCGCTTGCACTGCCACAGGGATATACTGGCTTTTGTAGTGATATAGTTCGTGTGTTTTGCCCAGTTTAGTTGTTTGTCCAAAAATATGCCCAGGTATTTGGTTTCAGTCGAGAGACTTAGGGTTGTTCCAAAGAATCGTGGTAGTTGTAGTGTCGTTAATTTTCTCTTTTTTGTGAAGAGAATCAGTTCGGTTTTTGTGGGGTTCACTGAGAGTTGGTGCTTGTCGCACCATTCCTCTACTATCTTTAGAGCTTGACGCATGAGGTTGCATAGGGTATTTTCGTGGGTCCCGTTTATTATTATAGTTATGTCATCGGCGTAGCCTACGGTGAAATAACCTTTGTCATTGAGTGTTTTGATGAGGCTGTCTACTACCAGATTCCATAGAAGCGGCGAGAGGACGCCCCCTTGCGGGCAGCCCTTCGCAACGATGGCTCTCGTAGTGTCATTTACTGTGACTTGCACAGCTCTCAGTTTGAGCATGTTGGTGATCCAGCCACTCAGGGTCGAGTCTATGCTGTGTCTGTCGAGTGCCATGTTTATACTGTTAAACATGGTTTTGTCAAAGGCGCCCTCAATGTCAATGAAGGCAGCCAGTGCCGAGCATTTGTGGTCCACTGCGCATTCAATTTTAGAAACCACGCTGTGCAGCGCTGATTCTGTTGATTTGCCTATGGAGTACGCATGCTGTTGTTTGTGAAGTGGTTTTACCCGGAGTGGCCCATCTCGGATGTTACTAAATATATCCAAGTCTATTGTATTTTATAATGGACTTCCGAAAGGTCACGCCTAAATCAATTAATTATCTTAAGCATTGTCTTGTTCATTCCCTAGACCCTGTTCTTTTTCAAGGAGTTCTACTACTACTGCAAATATTATTATATTTGTTTGTTTGTTTCGCTTTCTCACTAAAACAGCTGAAAGGATTTGGATGAAATTTAGCACGTGATACTTTTTATCCCGATATTCCCACGGGATTCAGACTTATGCTGGTGAAACCGTGGGGTGCAGCTGGTATTATAACTCATAAAGTGACGATGGCCGTAGATAGTTTTCTTTCAGATATCTTTTCATCACATAAAACCTATAGATAAATATGTTTCGCCTCATATCGTTCAATGATTTGTTTCGGCGGTTGTAAATAAGAGTAAACGTAATAATGTCTGCGTACCTGCGCAGGGTGGGTCGATACATACAGTCACACAAGATATCCAACTTAAGTTTTTGAAGTAGTCCACTTAGAGCACCCGTCCGAATAGCACCTGCGACTCAGCAGCCTACTGCTGGGATGTTCTTGTTTTACAGAACGTTATTAAATGAAAGATATCGATAAAACAAACTTGCCGACAGAAGTGAAAACTTAAACAAGATCGCCTTGGTGGAAGAAAAATACTTGTATCTATACAAGTATTTTACTAACATTGGTCCGTAACTTTATCTAAATAATACGTCACAATAGCGTTTACAAAAAAAAAAACGTGTTGCACTCGGGGACTGCCGCGGTAAAGCTATTGCATAGCAGTTTTGTAACCTCCATACTTCCTATTTGTCAACGCTACACTTCGGATGATGACGGATGATGACATAAAACAAAATTACGTTCCCATGACAACATCACATGGTTCGCATTACATTACATGGTAAGCGGAGTGGGGGTGTTAGGTTTTTTTCGTTACGGAATTTCTTGATTCGGTCGCCGCGCTCAAAACCCGCGATAAAAGCTATGCAATAGCTTAAAAACTTCCAAAACCTTTAAAGTAAAAATACTTGCATAGATCATTGATCCGTAACGCAATATAAATAAAGAGCACAATCGCGTTTACAAAAATGAGGTGTCGGTAACGGTGTCACGAGTTCAAATGTTTTTTCCCATCTCAAAAACGTCGAAGTAAGAACAAGTTCAACGCTGTTTCTAACCATATTGCTTATCATATCATGCTCATAGGATTATTGTTTGTGACGGGCTGATCTCCGTACATTACGGATTTACGTGGCGCAACGTTTTTATTGACGTTACGGCAACGTAACGTACGTGAGCTCATATTGCTGGCCTGCTTATTGGCCTGAATCATAATGACATGGAGCAGATATTTTGGTTATTATTAACAGACTTAAAAAAAAGAAAGAGGTTGTGCATTCGGCGAGCGATTTTTTTTCATTTATGTTCAGTATTCTCCGTGCTTATTAACTAAAGACAATCTAATAACTAACTGTTTTGTTATAAGTAGCGCTGCAATGGAAGCATATTTTTAAGATATAATTTATTGGAAAATAATAAAGCTTCCGAAAAACAAATTATTTTCCGACGATCTGTGGTTGACTGTAATACGATGTGTTAAAATGAATTACTTACCGAAAAATTATTACAAAATTAATCGACAAAAATGTTGTATTTAAAAAACAAACATGAGCTTATTCAAAATACAATTCTACGAAAAATAATCTGTACTTTCAAATAATAAACTAAATTTCCGAAAAAAATACTAAGTTTCCGAAAACGTATGTTCTGCTAAAATAATACGTTCGTTCATGTTTTTGTTTACGTTTTGCTTTGAAAGGTAGGTTAGGTTAGGTTAGAACTGTGAAACCACAAAACGCACGAGCCGAGCGAGCGTAGCGAGCGGTGCCGCGGCAGCGGCCGGCGAGTGCTAGGGTCCGTTTCGGCACAAGAGAATGTAAAACACCACATTTCCAAAACATTACATTCTCTTGTACCTAAACGAACCTGGTCTTTGTTTGCGCCACAGTTTATAAAATGTGTAAGGTTAATTCTAAATTCATAATAGGTGAGTTACGATAAAAATGACTAAATGAATATTACGTCAGCAAATGCTGTATTGATTTTACAGAATTTTCAGTGTTTTATTCGGTCGTTTCTTTATTTGTATTCGCTTAAAAGTTGTCGGAAAATTAGTATATTAAGCAGTCAATTTCATATTTTGAGAATGCTCATATTCTGTTTTTTTTTCGGAGGTTTTATTACTATCCTAATTTATTTCTCAGTATATGGTGCATTTTTTTTCTTAGCTATTATTGACCCACTGCTGGGCAAAGGCCTCCCTACTCTTTTTCCACCTCTCTCTGTCCAGAGCTTCCAAGGACCAATGGTACATTAAGATCTTAATATTAAAAAGTTTTAGGGTCAATATCAACAAAGTGCATTTTTTTCAATTTTGGTGGCGAAATTTTTTCTTCCGTTTTTGTGAAAAATGAGGACCTGGTATAAGAATAGAAAGTCCAAGCTAGATGGATCTTCAAAAGGTCTGAGAATATCTCGATAACTTTTTGAGATAATTTAGTTCAAAGTCTAGTGTGGCCACCAAAATTGAAAATCGCCCACCAAAATCGAAAGTGCCCACCAAAATTGAAAATTAGTGGCACCAAAATTGGGTTTCTCTGTCACAAACCTCAAGCTCACTAATAAAGCTCAATGCAACTAATCTCACAAATTCTCGAGAATTATCAATAACTTTCATCGGCTAATAAAACTCTCTATTGTTAAAAAAATATTTATTATTATTTATCTGATATCAGATAACACAAAAACAAAAACAAACATTAATCTTTTTATTGTAAGCTTTGCCAACAACTACCTACAAAGGTTTCCGAAACAAAACTAACTACTATACTTGTACTTTTACTCTTTGTGTTTCACTTCGGTATGGCCACTATCTCATTTGATTCTTTAGTCTTTAGTATTTTATTAACATTTCCTAATATTTGTACTTGTTTCCTGTAGGTAGTGTTATCTCTTCTAAGTTCTGCAATTCTTCGCTGCAATAAATAAATTTCTTTGGCTTTACTTTTCTGATATCGTCGAAATTTATTCTTAAACTCACGTTTAAAGTCCACTGAAGTAATTGATGTATCTGATGTTCGACTATTAGGGCATACCATAGGAACAGTAGAAATATCAATGCTGCTGACGCATGGAGACGCAGGGGGCGACAGCGCCGTAAGTTCAACAGGGCTACTTGTGCGAAGATTTCGTGACTTACTTGGTTGTGGATTAGCACGACTTGTGGTCGGTTGTAAGCTGCTGTAGTATTGATGATGTGGAGTCGTTTGATTGTAACTTCTGGTGCGAGTGTTTGGACTACTGCGATCACGACAGGTTCGAGGACGTAAATTTCTAGTAACCGAAGTATATTGATGCGTGCTCTCATTATCAAATCGTGAAGATATCGTCGTGCTGCTTGCAAGAGGGTCGTGCGCATCAACAACTCTACAATTAGGTAAGATGTCTTGTTGAGAATTGCTGTCACAGAGTATATGTTGGGGTGACGCATTTGATTCTGCTTCTGTTGCGAGCCTTTTTGTTGCTTTTTTTCTTTGATAATATTCTTGTTGATATATTTTATTTCTTCTTTGTAAAGCTTGACGATCGCGTTGTGACTTTTGATGCTGTGAAACAAGTTAACCTTCTCGCTTTTTTGGTGATATCTCTCTCTTTCTCTTTTTCGTAGTATTTCAGCCTGTTCGGGATTGCTCTTTATTCTTGCTTTTCTTCTTCTTTCTGCCATTCTCTTTTAAGCAGCCTCTCTTAGCTGGTTTGTTTTGGCATTCTAAAAAGCAACACAATAAAAATATATGAATAAGAAACTTGATCATTAGTATGCCACCCTTATAATAATAGGTCTTACTTACTGTCAAGTACAAAAAAATTATTTGTTTGCTAATCAAACTGTCCTGCAACGTAAAAACTGGCTATTTATGTACAAACAATACATATTACAGTACATACTTAAAATTTGGTGGCTCGTTTTAAATTTTGGTGGCTTGAAAACGCCACCAAAGCCACCAAAATTGAGCCACCAAATTTGGAACCAGACATAATAAAATAAATCTTGAAAAATAGGGGTTTTAAGTTACGATTAAATTAATATCACTGATTTATGCGTAACCCAAATCACTACCTATAACGTGTAGCTTACTATTAAAATACTTTAAAATCAACAGCAAATCGATCCACCAAAAATTTAAAAATTCTTGTCCCCCGTGCCACCCAAGATGATACTTACGTTTTTGGCGCGAAATCACAGCACTAATCACACACCTGTTATGCACAAGTGCCGGCGCATGACTGAGAGAAGCGAAATAATAAAACGCGATTGATCGCACACGCACGAAATTCATCTTATAGTAAGTTGAACAAGTGCCACCAAAATTTTGATTTTTGCTTGGACAAACTTTGATCGAGTATCCTGTGCTTTTAAATTAGATTTTCTAAAATGGTTAAATTGTTTTTCATATACTAACGAAATTGTTTATTTTTTATTTTACCTTAAATTGTTATTTTGGTGAATGCAATTATATCAAAAAATGGAGCTGGGACAAGCCACCCAACTTGAATTTTAAGGCGATTTTTTTTAACCTGATTACCTAAATAAAATTATATAAAAAAAAAATGTGGCCCTAACTGAACCAAGTTACGTAGTTCACTATAAAAAAAAAAGAAACATCCTATCATTTAACACCTCGATTCTCAACGTGGACACGTAAAATTTGCCACGGGGATATTCACCCACATACTACAGTCGCCGGTGTAGAAATATTAAAATTAAAATTCAAGTACAATTTATTAACCACTCAATAATTATAAATCAGTTTGAAATGAAAATAGTTCATTTTGAATACAATGTCAATTACAATTTTTTCTTATTATTATTTATGAATGAAATGTCAAAATATACCACATTAAGATCAAAAAAGAAAAGAAAATGTCAATAAACACACAAAATATTGATAAAAGTAATGTCAAAATTTATAATTTAAAAATTCATATATATGTCGGAGACGGTTGTCAATTACAATAATTGTGGGTAGTCAACAGAGTTTGGTATGATTTGTTTTTATTATTATTCATTTATGTGATTTTTACTATCAATTATTGTCTTATAAATCAGAATATAATTTATTAAGTACTCGATGTATGTACTAATTGATTTAGGCAACTTATTTCGATAATTGTAACTAATGGTTTTGTTCAAAACAATTAATGACATGTTACTTTAATTATAAAATGATTTACGTTGTGAATTCACTATTGTTTATTTACGACAATTATTATTGTATTATTTGATTACTTTATAATGTAAGTCTTATTAGATTTAGCACATTTTAGTGTTTTGTGTCAAGTAAACACGTGACGCACTTCCGTGCGTCATCGGACAGAGTTGTCGTAGTGGGATTGCAAAGTGGGGGCATCGTCTTATAAAAGAGCGTGCACTCTGTAGGCGAGTCAGTCGATCTTCGGATGCGAATCTATAAAGAGCCCCTGTTCCCGACAAAACTGTCGGTTTACCTGGTACAGCGCTACTGTATATTCACATAGCTGTATTGGCTTGCTGATAGCGAGCAATACACTTTGTCATTGTATTTGGGTGGCTTGGCCACTATACGAACTATAAGACCTTAAAAGTCTGTTCGATTGTTACTACCTATTCACCTACTTTATCTTGTTACTAATTACCATTTGTATTGTGTTTTACATTATTTAGTGTTACTAGTACCTACTATAATAAATACCCTGTAATTGTTTATACAGTCTTGTTTATCCCAATAAAATGGGAACTCCAAACCCTGACGAAATACCTCTCGGCACTCCTGATCCTACATCAGAAGTGGGATTAGGTTTAGCCCAGGAATCGTAAGGTGTTGGTGATCCATGGCGAGCAATGTTAGAACTTCAGAACCATAATATGGCTCAGTTAATTGAAGCGATTAAGACGCACTCCGCTCCGTCTACTGTAATTTGCTTGTCCGATTTTGACCCAGACCTACCAGATTCCAATGCTCAATCTTGGAGTACATTTTTGATATTTACTTCTTCAAGGAAGCACTCTTATGATTGCCCTCACTAAAGCCTTAAAGGGCAGTGCTAATGTATGGCTTTCCCAAGTACCTATCGTATGCAGGCATGACCTGAACAGACTTCAAGAGTCTCTTCCTCTCTTGTTATGACGTTTTGGAAACTGTTGCCGCTACCCTCATTTACCTTCATAATAGTCAACCAAAAGGAGAATCTTTAGCTGCATATGCCAGTCGACAGGTCACTTCCCTGACATCTAAATTGAATAGCCTGAGTGTTGAACACATTGCTGTTTCTGTTGTACTGGCCCATGTCTCCAAATTTGATTTCCGTGCTCATCGACTAGCATTTACTACCGAAGTACATACTAGGCATAAACTTCAACAAGAACTAAGTGTCTTGTCCCATCTTAAGAGAAACTCCCAGATTTCCTTTGACCAGCACGATTCTTCTCAACCTAAGAGGTTCAAACCAGGTACAATAGTATGTCACTTTTGTGGTATATTGGGGCATAAATCTACTAACTGTCGCAAGAAGGCCAAGAAAACCCAAATATCCTGGACCAGCCAGCTCGCCATATAAGGCGATACCAAAGATCGTCTGTTACCACTGTGGGGAGTCGGGACACGTCGCTCCTCGCTGCCCAAAGGTGGCCGGAAGGCGGCCGGGAGGTCCAGGTGAAGATGCTGCGGGAGTCTGCCAACCATCCGTGAAACGAGTTGAAACTTGTGATGTACAACCTATCACTGGTGTTCTACAGCAATCTGGTGAGTCGCTTTCAGTTTGTTATGACTCTGGGACTGAATGTTCTGTTATTGCTGAAACATTTGCTGAAAAGTTGTCAGGCAAACGTATTTCTTGTGTGGTCGATATAATGGGAATAGGAAATTCTAACATTATATGTACCAAACTAATTCTGAGTGAAGTAAAAATAGGTGGTTACCATTTAGAGATACTCTTTCATGTGATACCGGATGCCTATATAAATCATAGTATAGTGATAGGCCGTGAGATATTAAAATTAGGTTTTGCTGTTAATATGACTGAAAAAAAAGTCTTACCATTAAAAAAGTTAAGATTATTGATCAATGCTCTATTCTTGAGACTCGGAATTTTCAAGGTGTTGATACTGATATTCCATCCAAATATAAACCACAGTTGATAATGTGCGTAGACTACCGTGAGCTTAATAGTAAGACTGTAGCAGATAGGTTTCTACTGCTCCTTATAGCTGACCAAATCACAAGATTATGGGATGCTAACTTTTACACTTGCCTTGGCTGTACTTCTGGGTTTCATCAGATACCTTTCATTCTTATAGTATTGAGGCCACTGCCTTTGTTACAGCCGATGGCCAATTTGAATATTTGGCTATACCATTTGATTTACGAAATGCTCCTAGTGTTTTCCAACGTGCTGTTACTAATGTATTAGGCAAGTTAGTCTATTTTTAATAATGTGATTGTGACCCATCAGCCCTGGGTATAACTAAAAGTGCCAAATACGATAAAGCCCGATGATAGCTATTTTGGTAAAGTTTCAAATTGGAGACTTTGTACTTATTGCTAACGAGGGCGATGAAATATGCCCATGATCGTGTACGAAAAATGCCTGAATGTCCAGTTACTGTTAGTGATGATGTCAATGTTGACACTGATGATGATTCATCTGCTGCTCACATACTATAGCTGAATTGGCAAGATGTCTATGTTGACTCTTGTTTATCTTGACGCTTATTTGGATGTCTATGTTGACTCCTGGATTTGGACGTTGAACTTGACGCTTATGCGGGTTGTCTATGTTGACGCCTATGCGGGTTGTCTATTCGACTCCCAAATTACTTGTTGAATGGGAGACTATGTCTCTATTTTAGTTGAGCTATGTATTGTCTGCAGCAGTATGGTCATTTTGAATGGTTGCGATGCAATTGCTATTGATAATAATGTTATTTGACTAATTCAGGATTTTTCTTTTCAACATACCTTTTGGTCATTATGAATGGTTGCGATGCAACTGCTATTGAAAACAATTTAATTTGACTAAATCAGGATTTTTCTTTTCAACATACCTTATGGTCATTTTGAATGGTTGCGATGCAACTGCTATTGAAAATAATTTAATTTGACTAAATCAGGACTTTTCTTTTCAATATACCTTTTGTTATGGCTTTTGTTTGTCAGAAAGGCCGATCGATATTCACCATGTGATTTTTTTTCTCAGGATTACACGAGGCCGTGTAGAACGTCAGTTCTGGCCGTGTCGGAGACGGTTGTCAATTACAATAATTGTGGGTAGTCAACAGAGTTTGGTATGATTTGTTTTTATTATTATTCATTTATGTGATTTTTACTATCAATTATTGTCTTATAAATCAGAATATAATTTATTAAGTACTCGATGTATGTACTAATTGATTTAGGCAACTTATTTCGATAATTGTAACTAATGGTTTTGTTCAAAACAATTAATGACATGTTACTTTAATTATAAAATGATTTACGTTGTGAATTCACTATTGTTTATTTACGACAATTATTATTGTATTATTTGATTACTTTATAATGTAAGTCTTATTAGATTTAGCACATTTTAGTGTTTTGTGTCAAGTAAACACGTGACGCACTTCCGTGCGTCATCGGACAGAGTTGTCGTAGTGGGATTGCAAAGTGGGGGCATCGTCTTATAAAAGAGCGTGCACTCTGTAGGCGAGTCAGTCGATCTTCGGATGCGAATCTATAAAGAGCCCCTGTTCCCGACAAAACTGTCGGTTTACCTGGTACAGCGCTACTGTATATTCACATAGCTGTATTGGCTTGCTGATAGCGAGCAATACACTTTGTCATTGTATTTGGGTGGCTTGGCCACTATACGAACTATAAGACCTTAAAAGTCTGTTCGATTGTTACTACCTATTCACCTACTTTATCTTGTTACTAATTACCATTTGTATTGTGTTTTACATTATTTAGTGTTACTAGTACCTACTATAATAAATACCCTGTAATTGTTTATACAGTCTTGTTTATCCCAATAAAATGGGAACTCCAAACCCTGACGAAATACCTCTCGGCACTCCTGATCCTACATATAGATTGGAAAAAAATGAAAATAGCGGGATAAAAATATTACACTGGATGAATTTGTTAAACTAAATAAACTAACAAATTATTAAAATAAAAACATAATAACCTAACGTAATTAAAACTATAAACAAACTAAAATATGGCGACGAAAAATGCCTCCGCATCGCATACACCGTGGCAATGCCACCAGTCTCTTGGGTACATTACTAGTCGACAGCGATGCGGAGGAATATTTCGACGCCATATTTTAGTTTGTTTACAGTTTTAGTTAGGTTAGGTTATTATATTTTCAGGGTTCCGAACCTCAAATTCGTGTGTCTCTCTGTCCATCTATCACAGACAATTTACTCCGAATCTAATGGACCGATTAAGTTGAAATTTGGTACACATGAATTTCTGTGACACAAACACGGACGTGAACCGTAAATAGTTACGTTTGGGAAACAAACAAGAAAATAAAAATAAAAGTTTTGCAAACTGAACCGTGTGACATTTCAAATGAAATAGATTTTTTATAATTTAATTTATCTTTGAAACTACTGAGCCTAAAATTAAAAAAAAAAATAGTTCTATACTTATAGGTTACAAGAAAACCTATGACAATTCTATGGTTTTAAAATAACATGGCAAATTTCTAAATATTGTGCGTACAAACTTACTTTTGCAGTTGGAATGTATGGTAGAACATGTTTTCGACTACAATGTTAAGTTTGTTCTTGGGATTAATTCATCCCAAGTACGGAACCCTTCATTGTGCGTGGTCCTACATGCACTTGGCCGGTTTTTTATTTAAAATAAAAAATTGTTTAGCAAATTGTCTACCAACTTAAATTGTCCGTGATGAAGCGTTTGAAGATGCAGGGGTACAACTTATTTCGTACGACAACACATTATTTACATTCTTAAAAAGTATTTCTTACATTGAAATTAAGAATAGTTTACGCTAGAGAGTGCTAGGATTGCATTACAATGTATGCCTATCCTACTAACAGGTTCAACAAACAAATAGGTAAATAAAATGATTTTCATTAATGAGTTAAAGCGAAATCCGAGCTGTAGCTCGGATTTCGCAGTTGTTAAATAACATTAAAAAGGTACGTAGGGACATCCACACTATGTACAATTTTTTTTTACTGATATTTTTTCTATGTTTTGCTACAAAATCAAAATTAATTTATTAAAATTAGGCTAAGAATCTGCACTATTTGAACGTCAAAATGAAATAATCCAATACGCGCGCACTTCACCACTTCCTAGTGCTTTAGCTGGGAAGAAGAGGCGCAACAAACTCCAGTAGCACAGCTGTCTATTAAGTTAGTAGAACTTGTGATTCCATACAATAGTATATAAAGCCGCACGGGTCGATCCATCAGGTTAAGCTACACTTGCCGGGGTTGGTCAGTGGATGGGTGACCATCTTTACATACCGAGACTCCTCCGTGCCTCAGAAAGCACGTTAAGCCGTTGGTCCCGGCTGTCATTCGTGGATCTTTGACAGTCGTTACGGGGCGTCAGAAGCCTGAAAGTCTGACAACCAGTCTCACCAAGGGGTATCGTATTACCCAGTTACTGGGTAAAATGTAAAATACTGGTATTCAGCTGCATCCGGTTAGACTGGAAGCCGACCCCAACATAGTTGGCAAAGGCTAGGTAGATGAAAACAACTACCTACTTGAGATTTACAGTGGGAACCTTGTAAGTAACATCATGAAAGGCAGTTGAGTACTTAACCTCTCACAAAAAGGCATCAAATACACAAAATAAATGAAAATATCACAATGGTCTTTTATTTATTTCTATGAAGAACAAAGAAAGAGGAAAGTCTTTGACATTTTAAGCCATTTAATTAAAGCAATTTTGTTAATTTGATTTCTGAATTGTGTTGTTTTAATAAAAACAAGTTCATTTAGGAATTAATTTAAATTATTACGCATGGTTGAACGCGACTGAATTTCAAACAGCCAGTCCAACAATTGCTTTAGATCACTAGCTGACAATCTAATATCTACTTATGCCTACTTTTAGCAAAGAAAAAAAGTATAGGTAAAAAGTATAGGAGACTTTCATAATTGTTTTCATATTCGACAATGCATGGTAAGCTGGGTCGAATAAATTTTATTTTCTTTTTTTAACCCCCGACGCAAAAAGAGGGGTGGGTCGTTCTTCTTTTTCATCGACAATGGTTTTGGTCACCTCACCTCATTTTGTGTCATATTAGAGTATGAATTATTGTGTTTTCATTGTTTGAATTTACATCCTCATCACTTTATACCTTTTAATACTAAGTAATCTTTACCTTTCTGCAGTCAATAATTTTTTTGCGTGTGTTTATTTTTCATTAAATACCGTGACAGAGTAGTCATTCATAATGATGTCCTACCCAAAAAGGACCACTCTGTCAGTGTTTTCTCGAAAATCACCATAAAACAAAAAACATTATGGGCATGAAAACAAAGATTAAATGATCCAAATGAAAATTAAATGCATCTGAAAAAAATATCTAACACTGAAATCAAAATATTGTCACTTGAAAAACTAAAAAAACTGAAAAACACCAATTCTTTGTCTATAAAAAGAAGAACGACCCGGGTGTTCAAAGTTTGACCGCTATGTGTGTCTGTCTGTGGCACCGTAGCTCTCTAACTCTTAAACGGGTGAACCGATTTGAATGCGGTTTTTTTGTTTGAAAGCAGGTTTTCTCGCGATGGTTCTTAGACAGTGTCATCAAATCGGATCAGCCGTTTGAAGATTATCAGCTCTTTCCTAGTTGATGAATGGATGTGAGTATCTTCCACAGGTCTGATCGATTTGAAATTTGGTATTCTGTTATTTCAATTATATTAAAAGAACATAGTAACCTTGAACTGATGCTGCAGCATTACCTGGAATTTGCAGGGTACCCAACTCCCTTACCAACTTACAGCACAGGTATCGTGTTTGGGCTCATTGGAATGGTCTCAATGAATAGGTTATAGATAGATGGTGAACAGGGTCTGGTGATGGAGTAGGAAAGAGAAATGAGGAAATGTTTGTAACGGGGGTTTTATGAATAAATTATAACTGTTAAAATGTTACTTGAAATTTTTTCTATTCCACTTGTGCTTAAATTTAACACAAGTATACCTCTGCCTAACCGAGGAAATCAGGAGTGATGTTATGTTATTCTTATTGTTTTCCGTCAAATAGGTATAATACTGCCTGGTATTGGGGAACTAAACACTTTGTAAACTTAAAACATTAAGTATACAAGATGGCGATGTAGTCACCTACATCGGTAAAGGGGTGATTCTACCCGCCATACTAGATAACTTTCGTTATGACACATAATATCATAAACGATTCGCAAAAAAAAAGCTATTTCTAATCTATCGTAGACAGACTATTTCAAAGCATGACTGAAAAGTTTTTTTTTACGACTCGTAAGTAAATTATGAGTTTCATAGCGAAAGTTGTTTAGTGTGACGGGTAAAATCACCCCTTTGACGGATGCAGGTGACTAAATTGCCATCCTGTATAAAAACAGCAACATGAAAAAGTTACCGAAAATGATGATAGCGTACTAAAGTTTAGAAACGACAATTACCCTTTAAGAACATTAAAATTATAGCATTTACGTTTCAAGGTAAAATAAAAATGACTTAATCTCCCACACAGTCTTCTTGAAAGTTACCTACCTCCCACACTTTGACCTATTCACTTTATTATAGGCTGCGGAAGGAGTTGGAATAACAATGGAGGACTATTTTAAACTTAACTAGGCATTTTATTGGAAAGGCGATGAGAACTTAAGATGATTACGTTTTGCGTGGGGTCTAGCTGTATAGTTAGCGTTATGCAGGTTGCAAATAGAGTAGCAAGATCAGGAAATAGTGCATTACTGTCGCGGCCTGCAACAAGGACATTGATGGACGATCGTGAAAATGTGGGCCGAGGCACACATATGTGAGTCCGTCAATGCCTGGTTGTAGCCAAGGCTTGTATAGTCCTTTTCTCAAATAATGTACGAATATCAAACTAAGTAAATTAATTATAAATTCCAGATAAAATGACGAACAACGATAATTTTTCACGCGCCAATATGTTCATTTGTTTCTTCTATACTTTAAACAGCTTTATTTGCAAACCAAATCGAAATTTAAATAAAATCTTTGATAAGTTACCTCCTTGGTTGCCATTTGTGTTGAAGTAAAAAGTTCGTTCCATTTTTAAATAACCCGACCGATATGAGTTTTCATAGTAATTTATTCGGCCGCTAAACATGACAGATATTGATTTTCAGACAAATATTGCTGGCCGAGCGCTCGCATGTGTTTTACTAGTACCGCAATTTCGATTTATCTCGAAGTAGATTGTCGAAATAATATTCGAATTTCCAAGCCTGTTTGAGAAAAAATAATAGGTATTACATGGAACCTAAACATAACTGGCGAAATGTGGGTGTAATTTAGGTACACCTCTGTCTAACTCGTCGTAGATTACAGGCGTGATGTTGTGTTAATTTATTAAAGCAGCCTCTTATCGAACAGATGATGCTTAAATACACAGTCACCCAGGGTTGCCTTTCTTGTTGTAGTGGCAATTTTTTTACCGACTTAAAAAAAGAGGAGGTTATAATGTACGACTGTTTTTTTTAGAAAGAAAAAGAAAGAAAATTTGTTTATTGTGCACAAACAAAACGCACATTAAAAAAAATAGACCTAAAATACACATACAAAAGTAGCCAAAAGCCTTGTATTCAGTCAATAAAAGTTTGTCATTGCGTTCATTTTTAAATATATATTCATCGATATTTTCGTAATTTGTGGCCCGATTTTGAAAATGATTTTTTATTTGGTAGAGGAAGCTCGCGCGGTTGTTCTGTATACAATTTGTTAACTTTGCTTGGGTAGTTTTTGAGTTAGCTTCAATAATACGTATCTATTTAATCCACTTTGTGTACCTTGAAGATGTTGTAATATTTCCTGTCACTGTTGTTTACATATCAAGTTGTGGTATACGAATTAGTGTGGGGTTAATTAACTAAAAAGTGAAAAATAAAAAGCTTTTTCACAAAAAATAAAAGTGACTTCCAAAAAAATACTATAATGTGAAAAATTGCTTTAATTTCGGAAGTTGGTGGCAAAAAACTAAAATACAGATCCAGACACCGACTTCATAGTGTTTTTTTGGAAGTCGCTTGTTGATCCGAAAGAAGAATAAGATTCGGGATACCAAAAAATATTCTTTATTATGTACACCATCATCTGCCTAGCCTAACCGGATGCAGCTGAATTACCAGTATTTTACATGGAGCGACTGCCTATCTGACCTCCACAACCTAGTTACACGGTACCCCTTGGTAAGACTGGTTGTCAGTTTTTTGGGCTTCTAACTACCCGTAACGACTGTCAAAGATCTACAAATGACAGCCGGGACCAACGGCTTAACGTGCTTTCCAAAGCACGGAGGGGTCTTGGTATGTAAAGATGGTCACCCATCCACAGACCAACCGCGGCAAGCGTAGCTTAACCTGATCGATCGACCCGTGCAGCTGTTGTTACTTAGCCACAAGCCCCTAATTCTTTATTATGTACACCATAATATAGAAATACAAAAAAATAAAACAAAAAGACAAATAATAAATTTATACAAATATAAATTACAGATATAGGTAGAAATATACCATGCCAGGTTTATGACAGGGTTTTAAATTCAGAGTTTATCGGGCTTAAATGTTAAGAACTGGTTTATTTGAAATAAATGCCTTTAGCTTGAATATTGTTGCGATTTCTAGGTCATCGCGAATGTCAAGTAGTGTCATATAACAGCGTCGTCATTTTAAAAATAATTATTCAACCATTCTCGTCTACTATGCGAGTTTCCATAAGATAGCGTAAAAATGTAAATGATGTCCGAAAATCCATTACCTACTTAGTCAAATTCTTAGAAAAGTGATATTAACATATCTTTGATCGAAATTGACGATGTCTAGACATGAAAATTAGTTTTATACACAGTTATCAAACTCATCAAAGTTTTTGTCAATATTTTAATAATCTTTTCGGCAATATTTTGATCTTTTTGGACTAAATCATATTAGATATTTTGCACTTAGCCGAAATTGATTTATTTCAAAAGGTTTTCAAGTGACAGCTTAGTCTCTAAAAACAAGCAATCTAAATTTTTTCAATAGCTTTTAAAGTATTCTGCGTAGTTGTTATCCAGGCATTTATTTTAAATGTCGCAGCATTATGCTGAGCCTTCTGGCCTCGTACAGGACTTTCTGCTTTTATTTTGTTTTTTTTTGTTTCTATGAGTAAGTCTTTAATTTGTGATCTCCTGTGTATTTTAATAAATACTTTTCTTTTTTCATCTATGAATACATTCTTTGGAAAAAAATTTGTTCAAAATTATTATTACTGCATTGATACATACATAACACAAACAAAACAAAAACACAAAACATAAACATAAACAAAACCAAACCAGGCATAACAAGGCAACTAATGTCTTCTTCCCATGGGGGTAGGCAGAAACTACAGAACGCCACCTGCTACGATCCTTATCCTTTTGCCTCGTTTACGTTCATACCTATATCTGGTCATACACGCACACCGCGCCGGTTGCGAGTACATGCTACGCACCTGACCTTTCCCAAGAACATCACCAATACTTGTCATTATTTATGTCCTTCTAGGGCCTCCTCCCGGCGTTTCTAGTCACTCGTAACTTTTTGTTAGTTGCCTTTCATTCAATTTAATAAAATTTATGTTGTTACTTAAATAACGATGACGCTTTCATTTAAACTTACTTATACTATACTTACTTACTAAACTATTTAATGTATTTTTCCAAAGATTTAAATACTTGTGTCTGTATAGACAGTCAAAGTTGTCAACTCGTCGAAAAAAATTACGTCCAACTGTTAGCTACTAAATGCACACACATTAGAAAAGCACAATGACAGCACAATGACGTGACGCGAGTATAAGACGTAGCTGTCACATACACCAGCATAACAAAGTTGGCTTGTTTGTTTTAGTTCTTTTGCAGCACGACACTTTATATAGATGTTATTATCTAAATAATCATAGTATTTTTCATTGATTCAGGCGTGACCTTTTTCTTTTTTTGGGTTGATTCAGGCGTAACCTTGCAGAAATCCATTATAATATACAATAGGCGTGGATATATTTAGTAACTTGTTCCCCTGAAAAAAAACCCTGAAAGAAATCAACATGTGTTTCACCTCTCAACGAGGCATCCTCAGGATGACGATTGACTTGTCGCGAATCCGAACACAGCGTGTTGCCACACCGAGTTTCAGGGTTTTTATGGCTCTTTAGGGATAGCTAAGTTGTTCCGAGTCATTAAGTGGAGAAGGTTACTAAATATATCCACGTCTATTGTATTTTATAGTATTTTTATTTAAACTTAAGCGTTTTTTTCTCTAGTCTATCCTAATGAACTCAAAAACAAATCCAGAATTTAACTGACCATGTAATAACAATATAAACCCGACTAGCTACCCTCAAATCTACTTTTTTCATCTTTCACCCGCAGAACAAACGCAAAGATTTATAACTACCCTCTTTATTCACTAGAGATGTACTCGACGGCTTGTTAGACCAACTTCCTTAAAGTAATTTATGTTGAGGGTAGATTTACATTTCGTCTGATGACCCTCCGTGTGTGAGGAGAATTTTCCTTAAGAAGTTATACAAAGAATAGGATAATGCCATTTTAATTTGTAGATTTGTCGTTCTGGAATGCATAGATTTTTTTATCCAGTTTTTGATTACAGAATTTTTCTAATTTTGTTGATCATTTTGTTTCTTCGAGAGCGGTGGTGGCCCAGTGGATACATCCGCCACTAACGAGTCGCGAAGTTGAGTCGGTCATAACTTCGAACCCAGGTAGACACTTTGTGTAAATTATTTCATCACTACTGCTCTCAAAACGGTGAAGGAAAACATCGTGAGGAAACCGGCATGTCCTAGAACCAAACATTCGAAGACATGTGACATCTAACAACCCGTGCTGGGACCGCGTGGTGGATTACGGCCCACTTGCTCTCAGCGAGGGGAAGCCTGTTTCCCAGCAGTGGGAAGATTATTGACTGATTGTGCTAATGCTGTTTTTTCATCCTTTACCTTCCACCGCTACATAAGAACAGGTCTTCTCTTATCCATGATAATAAATACTTTAATTGTTTGAGTTGAAAGCTACACTAATATCAATACAATTTTTGTAGGTACGTGTCTACATGAAGAATGACGTCAACATTGACATTCTTCAGCCCACTCTTATCGATAGCAAATATTTCCTTTGACCCACACTATGTATAGCTTGATTATCATCTTCAGGACAAAGAGAAAAATACGCAAAAAAACTTCTCACAAACACTTCATTCATGGAATAAAAAGGAAATTTTAATGTCACTATCAGAATATCTATATCAATGACAATACATCAGGGTATCATTGACATTTGTAACTTTGTTTGCCTATTTCATTCATGAAAGAAGAATTTCTATTTTCCAAAGTCACATGCAGAGGTATTGAATGTCAAATATCAAGTACCGAAAATATAATAAGGTAAGATATAAAAATAGATTCGGACCGTGTCTTTTCCAGTCGGAAAGCTATTTTCGTGGAGGCATGTGTCTATGTCTAAATGTAAATAAGTGAATAATTTCTAAAAGTGTCAGCAATTTTTCTAGCTTGCATTGATTTACGCTAATTTAATTGTGTTTACGTGTGTCTTTTGTGTGCACTAAATAAATGTTTTATCTATCTATCTATCTATCTGTATTAGAAGGAAGCCTTCCATGATCGTTATAATTATTGTATAATTTTTTTTAATTTTGAAATACCTAATTTGATACCTTCTATTCCAGCTAGACATACAAGCTATCATTGGCTATATTAAAACTTTCGGATCATGTTATGATGGTTTCACCTTGTGGTGGATGTGGCGCCATCTACATTGCCACATGCGAACTACGCATCAAAGACCTGACGTCACACAAATCCTGCATCGCGCAATTGGAGTTTACCGCGCGATCGACATATTATGTATAACTTTCCGACATCAATCGTTGGGCAATTGCCTGCCAGACACGACACCCGTCTGGTCGGAGGATCCTCCCTTTTCTATAGAGGATGAGTGAACTCCACGCCCTGTTCCTCTTACCTCTAAAACCATACCAGCGGATTAAAGTCCTAGGTATCATAACCAAGGTTCCTGACAATGAATAATGTATTCAATATTTAGCGAACATCACATCACTATTTCAGATCCGATGATAGCAGATTCACACATCACACCAAAGGTACTAAATATCTGGCCAATTAATCTGTGTACCAATACATCCCGGAACGCATTGTCTGTCGGCAAAAATACACTACGTAAAACAAAAAAAAACTCCGTGAAAAATATTCGCGCAATAATTACCCAAAACTCGTCATAAATTCTCGCCGCAAATATTAACAAAGCTTCGTATGTTCTCGTAAATTCTGTTAGCCATATTAAATGACAGTTCAATAGCAAAATGTACGCCATTAAAAACACATTAGGGAACGAATCAGCGGGGGTTTATAGGTCATTAACCCGCTATGTATTGTTACTTAGCCCAAAGGGTTGACTTGGTATGGAAAATTGAGGAAGTCTCAAAGATTAACTTTGTTTGCGAAGAATACAATGCTGCGATTAGGTTGAGGTGTGTGTGATGGCAAATATGACAGATCCTTACTAATGTGCAAGTGAATTTGTATCTGTTTCTTGGTTACATTTAGGTTAGGATGACATGGTTGTTGCAGTTGCTGAGCGATCGGTTTTTACGCTATGGCTTAGGGTTCGATGACCGCATGGAAAAAATTTGTTTGATTGTTATTTTTGTTTATTAATTAGATATAAGTTGCTGTCATTCGTGGATCTTTGGCAGTCGTAACGGGTCGTCAGAAGCCCAAAAGTCTGACTACCAGTCTTACCAAGGGGTATCGTATTACCCAGTTACTGGGTTTGTGGAGGTCAGATAGGCAGTCGCTCCATGTAAAATACTGGTATTCAGCTGTATCCGGTTAGACTGGAAGCCGACCTCAACATAGTTGGGAAAAGGCTAGGCAGATTGAATTAGGTATAAGTTGTTCTATATGTACATTTTATTTTAATACTGAATAAACCATATTGTTTGTAAGAGCTATAAATATGTACCTAGTTATTAAGGGTCTCAGTGTTACTTTATAAATGTGCAAGATTTATATGTCTGTAAACGTATCCACGATACACGAGAAATACCTACCTACTTTGTCTCTCAAAGTCTTCTTTAAAAATAAAACTTATTTACAGAATGGCAAAGAGATAGCATATTATCTGATAAAGAACATAAGGCTTTTCATCCCAGACATTGGAAAGGCGAATGTTCCAGTAGAACATATAATTACCAAAAGTTCCTATAGTACAGTTGAAAGGATCAAGCCTTACATAGTGGATTCCTATTTACAAATGAAAACGCTCGATGCCTTAAGGAGCACGTTTATCCGAAAATGCTGGTAGTCACGAATAATTTCTTAAGCCAATATTCTGACAACATTTTTATGTTGAAACTAACTTTTGGCCGTGGCTTAGCCCACGTGGATTTCGGAAAATATCCCTCGGAAACTTACTAGCGGGATTAAAAGTAACCTATGTATTAATCCAGGTTATGAACTAATTGTGTGCCAAATTTCATTCAAATCTGTTCAGCCATTTTTGCGCCAATGCAGAACATAAATCCAGACAAACGGACAAAAATTCTCAAAACTATATTTTCGGAATCACTCTCGTTCCCACACCTCGTAGCTCGTACTTTAGAAAAAAACACTGTACCATTTTGACTTCGTTACTTATCATCATCATCATCTTCCTGCCCTTGTCCCATGTTACGTGGGGTTGGCGCACACGTTTTCTCTTTCCATTCTCCCCTGTCAACCGTCATGCTATCATTCACTCCCTTCTCTTTCATATCATTCCCCACACAATCTATCCATCTTTTCTTTGACCTGCCTCTACCGCTTCATCCATCAAAATTTATATTCAACACTCTTTTAGTCACATGCGTTTCCTGTCTCCTCATCACATGCCCATACCAGGCCAAACGATTTCCTGTTAACTTTTCTGTCACTGGCGCCACTTTTAAACATTCCGTTTTACAAATATACAGGGTGGCAGGGACATCGACGCAAAACTGTTATCATGGATTCCGTACATGATTCTGAACCCTCCTACGGTGAAATTTGTCGCCGGTTATTAAAAAAAAATCTGTTGTTTCATAGAAAAGTGCAATACCTACGCGGTCAAAATGTATATATTTTTATGATTACTGGCCTTAACCTACCCGTGTGTTAAATTAATGTCGCCATTGTAGCGGCACGTTGTATACTGAATCCATGGTAACAGTTTTCGCGTCGATGTCCCTATACTACCCTGTATTTTGACTACGTTACTATTTTATCATATACGATTACGTAGATGATATTGGTATCAATTACTAAAGATCAAATAGCGACTACGTATAGAATCTTCATAAACCGCATTGGTTAAGACTAATTAATTGATTGCTACTTTAATAAATTAGATTTTACTTTGGAATCTAAGTATACAAAGTCGTAGCCCCTACTACGTCAGACGTATATTATTGTGATATGGGTAATGGACAAAGTATGGACTATATTACGTGTGCTGAACGCAGAGACACTCTCTGCGTTCAGCGCTCGGTGTGGCAATACGCCGTGTTCGGGTTCGTGATAAGTCAATCGTCATCCTGAGGATGCCTCGTTGAGAGGTTTAATACGTGTCGATTTCTTTCAGGAGTTTTTTTATGGTTCTATTGAAAAAGCTAAGCGGAACAGGTTACTAAATATATCCACGTCTATTGTATTCTATTATCAATCTTGTAAATCCATCTTAACGCTATAACAGTACTTTTTGAAGTCGTCATTTCGACATCCGGAAATCAGTAGTTTTATATTTACTACAGGTAATATTAACAGGAAGACAATGCATGTTAACAAGTCATAACTCCTGTTGACTGCCCCGTTGGTCATGGTCGCAAGCGCAATTATGTGCCGTCCCATCGTACTATGACAGTGAGGGAAGAGAGAGTGTACTTATCTGTGTATGCGCACACACTTGTGCACTAAATCTCCCGCGTCGAAGGCTAGTCTCCGTTGAGATTGGCTGCCATGGTTGAAATACGGTCATTATCTGACCATCCTTTTCCCAACTTTGTTGGGGTCGGCTTCCAGTCGAACTGGATGCAGCTGAATACGAGTATTTTACATGGAGCGACTGCCTATATGATCTTCACAACCCAGTTAGGTACTGGGTAAATACCTGGATGCAGCTGAATATCAGTATTTTACATGGAGCGACTGCCTATCTGACCTCCACAACTCAGGTACTGGGTAACACGATACCCCTTGGTAAGACTGGTTGTCAGACTTTTAGGCTTCTGACGACCCATAACAACTGTTAAAAATCTACAAATAACAGCCGGGACCAACGGCTTAAAGTGTTTTCCGAGGCACGGAGGAGTCTCGGTATGTAAAGATGGTCACCCATCCACGGACCAACCCCGGCAAACGTAGCTTAACTTGTTGGATTGACCTATGCGACTATTTATTACTTAGCCACACTGAAAAAAAGTTTTTAGTAATTTGGAACAAAAATGTTGACTACTAGTTAGGTACCTAAAAATAGTGACAACAAAACTACTGCTATTGGTAGTCAAACTCGGTTATGTTACAGTTTAATAAAACTATTTTGTTACATATTAACCAACCACATTATGTAGCATTTTACAAAACCATTAATGTTGCAGCAAAATAATTTTGTCCCTGATAGGCTACATCTTTTGTTATTAACTGTAAAACAGTTTGGTTAATTTTACTGAATGGTGTTGATTTACTTATTATCAACCAAACTTCTTGAGTAATTACTTACTAATTATTTGTTTAAGCGCAACTTCACTGGTATCTTATTTATAACATGATTTATTTTGTTATTTATAACATGATGTATTTTATTACTTCTAACCTTACTGTTGTTATACATTGTGGCAGGGACATTGACGCACCCTGTATTATTTTGGGGCGTTTAGGGGTTACTCGAGCTTCTCATTCAAGTCGCAATTTTTTTTTTAATAATAATTTCTTTATTTCCCAAAAACATATACAGAAAATCGCACTATACGAGTAGGTTTACAATTTTTAATTTATGGTAGAGAAGATAGACATAAAACATTTGGATGTTGGAGAAATCTGTACACAATAGATTGAACTCTGTCTCTTAAACTAGGGTATCCTGTATCTTAAGAGACAGTGTATCACAATGAGGTTCCAATTGATATATGTATGAGTGGACTGTGTCGATTTACGTTCAGAAGGGAAACAAGTTATAATTTAATTTAATATTTATATTATGTATGAGTTAGTGAGAGTGCGAGGGTGAGGGTGAATGAGTGTGAATGTAGGTGTGTACGTATTTGTATAAGAGTGAGGATAAATAGGTGATGTGGTGTTGGTGTGTAAGTGAGTGGGGGATTTGTATGTACGAGTGTATATGGATGCAAGGATAGAAGTATTCGTGCAAACACATACAAGTATACATACACATACATAAACACACTCCTTGTTCCCACGGGTAGTCAGAAACTACAGAACTCCACTTGCTACTACACACACGCACACTTCTTTTGCTTCGTTTACGTTCATACATCTGGTCATATACGCACGCCAATTGCGAGTACTACGCACATGACGTTTCTGAAGAACATCATCAATAAGGTCACTTGTCCTTCTAGGGCGTTCCCTCCCGGCGTTTCTACTCTTAACTGAATTGTAAATATTTTTTGTTAGACGCCTTTTACTCATAAAAAAAAAACTTTCTGCGGTAAGCTACTAGTGTTTAGTAATAACATGCAAAAATACGGGCTTGGTATGTCATACTTATGAAATGAAGGTAATTTGAGTATTGAAACAAAGGTATCACTTTTCTATTTTTACATACAATATATTCTGATGTCAACCCACATCATAACGTATAGTGTTCCCGACGTATATTGTGTGACGTTACATAAAAATATTGGGTTCTACAGCAGTAGGACATCTGCAGGTCCCCTGAGATATGTCACAGGATCGATACGGATCGGGTTTGTGCGTTGAGCTGCATATTTTTGATAAAATATATCATTTTTATTATTTTTAATGACAAAAAACGTTAAAAAAATTGTTTCTTCTCACTAGTATTTCTCTTGCATTGCAATATGCGTTGACCTGCTCTTACTCAATTCCAGGACAGTTTTTTTTAGGCTATATCTTAATATTTGTGCTTGTAGAACAAAACTCATGACGGTTGTCAGAGGTCACCATAATTAATTCAGCTGTCAAACAGCTCCGTTGCATTCCAGTTATGAGAATAAGGGTCAAATTACTGACACATGAGGCTTCTCAACTTTGTCTCAGGATTAGGGGCTCAAGCAGACAAAAAACGGTCATCCTCGATGTACAAAGACCACCGTAGCATCAAGTGCCTCGTTTTAAAGTGACGAACGACCGTCACACAATAACGTGAAATTTACAGATTTTTATGCCAGCCGCACTAATATGACGGAACCAGTTTCCTAAGAAACGCTTAACTTTACTCAAAACAGAATGAAAACAAAACAGCACACCTAAAAACAAACCATTAAGGTGCTCCGTCCTCCGTCGTCCTCCGACCTGTAATGTAACGTAACAGATTCGACTTTGAGCATTACGTTACAATACTGCCTCCCTGGCTGACGAGCATTTGCTTGTAATGTAACATTTTAGATTAGATTTTGAGCATTACATTACATACTGCCTCCCTGACGGACGAGTATTCGCCTGTAATGTAACGTTTTAGATTAAATATAACTGGCTTTGCGCACTGTAATGTAAGGTCAAAGTCAAATAATTTAATTTAAAATAAATGGCACTTATAATATGGCGCTTTTGAACGTCAAAATTTACAAAATAATAGAATTGATTCTAATCAGCTATGCTCAGTTCTCCTCCCTCACTGATGTAATGCTCGAATTGTATCATTACAGGTTGCGGACTGTAATGTTCGTTTCGCCTCACTTGCTGTTGAATGCTGGACTCTGTAACGTTAAATTAGAGGCGAATGCTCCCGGTGAGGGAGCACCTTTACAAGAAACAAATACATATTTACCGCAGTCTATTTTTAAATTCAAATCTTTCACTTTTCGTTTCAGATCGGGACCACACCGCCTAACTACCGTTTGATAGCTACCTCCCTGCCCACCCCAATTGGATACTCGTTTGGCCACCGTGGATGGCAACCCGACTGCAGTATTTATGATTTATATGTTGTGTATTTGTATTTCTCTTACTGGATTTCGGGTTGGTAATAGTAATGTATATATTTTAAGAGTCGGATTATGTTATATATACGTATTAAAATCTAGACAGATAGGGATAGAGTACTTTTTATTGTATTCCGCTCTATTCTCTAGCGGACTTCTGGTTCCAGAAAGACTAATCAACACAATAAAATGCCACTAGACTGGGTAATCACGACGCACTGAAGGGTTCCGTAGTTGGGATGAATTTATCCCAAAAACAAACTTAACATTGTAGTTGGAAAACATGATCTCTCATACATCGATATACGTCACGGCAAATTCTCCGCCTACAAAAATGTAAGTGACAAAATTAGAAATTAACGACCTACTTGTGCTGTTAGACTTTGATTCTTGCAAAATTTCATGACTAGATCAACGGGAAGCCCCGTAGGTTTTGATTTATTTGCGAGTATCAAAGTATGTCGCATAAATGGCCGTATTTTGTATTGCGTTGACTTTGAAACTTGATTTTTTTAACTACAAGGGACCGTAGACTTACGTATTTGATATTAATTTCAACTTGATACCTCCACACGTTCCTGAGAAAAAGGGTCTTGACAGTCTGACAGACAGACAGACGGACAACGAAGTGATTTTATAAGGGTTCAGTTTTTTTTATGAGGTACGGAACCCTAAAAAAACGTTTTATTGGCTGACTGCAATAACTCCAGTCAATCAAACACACATGAGTTTTATTTTGACACTTTCTTGATGAAAATCTTTCAGAAACTAGACGTGAGTCATCTAACAGTAGGTAGTCTTACCAACTTAATAGAGTGGAATTGTTTCGGGAACTGAATTTTCATTTTTTCCCATTCTTCTTCTTCTACTTTCGTATCGATATACGTCTCGTCTTTGGGCCCAGTAGGTCATCATCATCATCATTTCAGCCTAAAGACGTCCACTGCTGGATATAGGCCTCCCCAAAGCACTGCCACTTCAGCCGGTTCTGTGCTTCTCGCATCCAGCGGATTCCTACGGCCTTCACCAGGTTATCGGTTGACTTTGTGGGAAGCCTTCCAACGGTACGTCTTCCGGTATGCGATCGCCACTCCAGAACCTTTCGAGCCCATCAGCCATCTATTCTGCGAGCAATGTGCCCACTACCACTTAGGTTTGGCAATTCTTTGGGTTATGTCAGTTACCTAAGCTTGGTTATCCTACGGATCTCTTCATTTCATTTGATCACATAGGGAAACTCCAAGCATAGCCCTCTCCATTGCCCTTTGAGTGACTTTCAACCTTCTAATGAAGCCAGTAGGTGGCCAATAGGTGGCTACGTTAATCTCGGCATCGGTGGCGTGGCGTACTTTTTAAAATTATAAATCGTATCGAAAGAGCTAAAAATAAAAACGAGGTTAACCGAATCCCGCACAACAAATTGCACACAGAATAATTCACCAAGTTTTGACAGATGGACAGTGTACCAGACAACATGACAGTACAATTGAGCCCTGTATCATCGGCTCTATATAAATGAGCGAAGTTTTTCCCAGCTACAGCTCGTTTATAGAGACATTAGGACAAATTGGAATTGTTTGTGGGGCTCGGTTGTAAACAAGGAGGAGGGAGTAGATGGAGTGATAATGTAAGGAATATTTTCGTCAATACTATATCACTTTGAAATTTACCAAAAAACATATTGCAATCGATTTTTTTTATAATTGTTGCGTTTTAATATGGCAATAGCAGTCATTACCATGCTAAATCGCGACAACAATATTATGGAACTTCATCATCATCATCATCAGCCTATAAATGTTCCCACTGCAAGGACACAGGCCACCTCTCTGTGAGAGGGAGTGGGCCGTAATCCACCACGCGGGCCCAGTGCGGGTTGGTAGATGTCACATGTCTTCGAATTTTCGTTTCTAGGACATGCCGGTTCCCTCACGATGTTTTCCTTCACCGTTTTGAGAGCAGTGGTGATGAAATAATTTACACAAAGTAAAGCGCCTGTCTGGGTTCGAACCTACGACCTACAACTCGTAAGTCGCGGCCGTTACCACTGGGACACCACTATTCTTATGGAATTATGGAACTTACGCCTGGTTAACCAATAAAAATAAAGGTACAATTGGGTTTCAGTACCGAAACAAGCTAGTGAAAAATATGTAGCGGTATTTTAAATGTTATAAAGATTTTAATTCCACAGCAAAATATGATGTAAGGTGAATTGTATGCAACATTACGTTACCGGTAATTAAATTTACACCATACAAAGTGATCGTTTGATTATACCCAACTATTATCTTCTAGCGTAAGTTTTAATAACTTTGAGGAGTTTGTTCTTACGAGTATTAGCACTCCACTGATTATCTTCTCAGTGTCTGTTGAACTCAATAGTAAAATACGTTGTAAGTCATAGACAAAGCCGGTGGCTGTTTTTCTTGTAGAAATATTGTTTTTATGGAATACTTTGGCACTGTTATTTTATTGTTTTTGTTAGGCCGTGTAATGTCATTTGTATTAATTTCGGACTCTATGTATTTTGCTTGTTGTTAAAAGGTCGATTCTCGGGACCTCAAGACTTAGGAAAAGTGTGATAGATATCAAAATTAACATTATATACCTACAATTTTCTATATATTTTTTTAATCAAATTAGATTTGTTATAGCTGAAGTGGCAATCATGTCATTTGGTTTAAATAGGTCCTTATTTTTATTATTTTGTTTATCTTTTATACAGATTCTTTTATTTTAGATTTTGTGAATGTGAGAACGTTGTAGGCTGTAGACTTGTGGACTATTTTCTATTTTACTAAGTATCTGGTACTTGTTGATAGTTTTACACTGTCCTCCCATACCTATTCACACTGTAATTTGGAAACATTGTAGAAACCATTTATTTTGAAAAGAGTAACCATTGAGTTTCTTGCCGGCTCTTCTCCATAGGAAGCGACCAATTGGAACCGTGCACTTAGCTTCTGACGTTTCATAAGAGCCCTTGTAGGTTTATGTGAAATAAAATATTTTGAATGGAATTGAATTAAAATGACTATAATAATTACTATTGTATGTTTGTAATAAATAAATAATAAATAAATAATATTGGACTTCTGCAAGTTCTAAAAAAGCATAAGTAAGTAAGTAGTAAGTGCAAGTGCTTAATAAAATTGTGATTATTTTCAGTTTTTACATACCTACGCTTTTTTACCTTTTACGCAATCCACAAGATTTTTTTTTTGGTGGTCATACACAAACCTCATAAAAAATAAAACACTAACCCAAATCTTCACTGACCACAATACCAATTTGATATTACACTGCATTAACTACAGACCAATTTCATAAAGCCAGTAATCGTGAAAATATCCTAACAAAACCGTTCTTACTATACCGAATACTTCCTTTAACAAAATAGGTTTTTATGGGTCGAAGGCTCGCACCTCGGCCTGGGTAGATTGTATAGAGCCTGCAAGACGTTACTTGATAGCATCCGCTATCCCACACTATCTTTGGAACCCTCCAACCGTGTCGAACTTTCTAATATCCGCTGTATTAAGCTGAATACAGCTACACTTAGATATGCAGCATATTTTCTTTAGGTCGACTAAGTTTTAGAAGTGTATTGTGGTTGAAATTTGGCGTGGTTCGAGATGATTTCCCTAATTTTCTGCAAGAAATTTGAACATAATTTTGGAGTAGGTATACCGTTTAAATAACAATAATTACTTTGTTAAATGTAATGGAAGATAGTTCAATAATAAAGCTCTGCCATTTGTGTTTTTTTTCTGACTCGTTTTGCAATATTTAACTATGATAATCCTGTCATGATTTCCAAATATTAATGAGATTTATTGATTTCAAATACTAAATACAAAATTTAAAGTATGTGATTTGCCTCAAATGATTTTTGTATCAGTGTAATTATGAAGTTTAAAAAACTTTTTTACAAAAAATACAACCGACTTCCAAACTACAAAGTGAAAAATAACTTTAATTTCGGAAGTCGGTGTCAAAAAACTAAAATACTGATCCAAAGACACCGACTTCCGAAATTAAAGTTATTTTTCACTTTGTAGTTTTATCGGTTGTATTTTTTGTAAAAAGTTTTTTTTTTACTTTTTAGTGATTTCGTTTGTAATTTATCTAAGTTACAATAGCTTTATGTTAACTGCTCATCAAAAATACCCAAATCGCTACAGATGTGCCTATAATATTTGAAGAGTTCCCTCGATTTCTCCAAGATGCCATCATCAGATCGTGACCAAATGACAATGGTACCAACTTGAAAGTATACCCTTTCAAACAAAAAAAGAATTTTTCAAATCGGTCTAGCGGTCTTTGAGTAATCGGGGAACATAAATAAAAAAAAAAATTAAAAAAATATCCCGACGAATTGAGAACCTCCTCCTTTTTTTTGAAGTCGGTTAAAAAGTATCTCATTTGACCGTTACCGTAAAATTATTGGTTTTGAAATGGAACGGAATTGGAAACATGATGTTTGGATCGTCGCTTAGCTTCTAAGTCAGTTCGATTTGAGCCTCGAAACCTAAAGGTGTCTTCAAGAAGTCTAAACTCTATAACGTTATTATATTAAATACCTAATTAAATAGTTTGTTAAATAATGCTAAAAGTGTACCAAGTTTGTATGTATGCAAGATAATAAATACAGAAATATTAGTACTGAAATGGTGTATCATTACAATACTGAACAGCATTCATTTGGATTGAATGTTCTAAAATTGTACCCAATTTTTTGGACTATAAAGGCGTAAAAGGTTTGCCTCAATAATTCGTATCATAAACCCCAACCCGACGGCTACAAAAAGACAAATCATTATTATCAAAACTGGTAAAGTTACCCTAACTTCATCACTTCGATAGGATAAACTCATAAACTGTTGGTTGTTCCAAAGATCTTCAGCGGAATATGACGATAATGTACAACGAACAACGGAACTTGCCAACGACTTTGGCGAAATTTACTTATTTACTTAGTCGAAATATGTTGGCAGGGCTGTAACTGGATTTTTGCATGTTTTCGTGATCATGTTAGTTGTGTTTTGTTTCAGGAAAGAAAATTGTATCAGCATGTTCATAGTTATAAAATACCGTGATACGGTGTTTAAAAGCCATTGATTCTGTAGTAACAAATTCAATGGCTTTCAATGACATAATTACAAAAGAAACCGAGTTATTTAAAAATATCAAGGTTTCTGAACTACTGGAGGCTGGGTAACCTTCAGATGAACGAGAAGGGTTGAATGTCAAACATAAAACACACTGTAGCTTCTTCAAAAATAGAACCCATTCTTTGTATTAATTAATGTAACAAATAAAATTCTTTCGTAAATATTTTTAATAATTTTGAAACAGTTTGTGGTTTGTTATTATTAAATAATACATCAAAAATTAAAATGCTTTGCTCACCTATTATTTTATGCTCCAAAAATAACGAGTTTTTTTTTTCTAAACACTTAAATAACAATATGTCTGCTCAGATTTTTGATGAAGCAAAATAAAATTATTATAAAAAAAGGTCTGGAGAGAAGCTGGACGTTTTATAAAACAGAAAAAAACTAGTTACAACGTTAATTCATCAAAATGTTTGTGAATAATTTAGAAACTTGTGTTTCTTCGGCAAAGTTCGCCAGAAAACCTGATTGATGATAAAATTAAAACTTGAAAGCTTAATCTATTTTGTTCAAACATAGTCGTTGTAGAGACAGGCCCTGAAGTCCCAATAGTTACTTTTTCTTATTTTTCTGAAAGATTACGAGCGAATTTTGAAGATGATTGGAATATCTCCTGACAGGTAGAAGATGACCCGGATAAACTCTGTGGCCCTAGTGAAAAGGGGTCTAAGTCCAAAAATGCAACTTTACAGGAGACGCAAAAAACACTCCGCGCGCTTCAAATTGCGTGTTTGACCTCGTGTGGCATTTAAACCGCTACCAAATGAAATACACGTGATATTTTTTATAGGTAAACGATTTATGCTCTTTATTATTGTTGAGTAATTTTTTATGTAAAGTTAATAGTTTTTAAGATAGTGACTTATACTAACCACAAAACTAATTCCTTAAGGGTATAAAATTAGTTATACCGCTTCTCTCATAAGTTCAATGTTAATTCACACAAGTGAAAAGGGATACGCATTTGGAATGATTTTTATGATAACCAAGTAATACAAAGAAATATTTAATCGTTTACTAAATGAAAAACATGTGTTTCACTGTATACTTTTGTTCAACGTTAAAAATATTTAAAAATTCTCAAAAAAAGTAATCATGACGCCTTTTTCACAAAGATGTCATAAATAGCGTATGGTACATTAGGACTTGTACGAACTATTTAGTGCAACTTATATCCATTATTTAAATAAAAATGATCTATAGTTTCTTGCACAATTTGAAAATACAAATACAATTTTAAGAGAAACTAGCATTTTAATCTGCAGAAAAATCACAAATTGAGTAGAATTAAAACAAAATTATTTTCTTGAAAATATTAAAGTATCTGATTGTTTAGTAAAGAAATAAAGGGTCTTACACACAATTTAAAATTACAAAGAATTCACAAAAAAATAAGAAACCGTTCTAAGAAACCAAAAATATTAGTAATCTTATTGTAAGTCATCTTCGCTGTCATTTAGAAGAGGATGTCGAGCTTTAATATCATTATCACTTGATAAATTGGTGTAAAAGGATCTGAGACTGGGGTTTATTAGGGGAAGAAGATAAAGCAGGTCGCGCTTTTTCTCATTAAAAATTGCAATCGGCCCATCGTATGACTTGGGTATACATTCGGTTTCAAAAACACTTGGGAGCGGACTTTCCTAGTTTTCTCTGCAAATAAAAATAAATGGTAGAATTATTACAAGGTAAGTATCTGGGATTTTTTGGCTTATTACAAGTATTGTGTCTGAGTTACCAAATAAAACTTATTGTTCCTATTAGTTTTAAGTCATTGCACATCTGATAAGATTGAAAAGAATAAAGTTGTAGAAGTCCATTTTAAGTTACGTATGTAAGCATCTAATAACTATACCTAATCATAAATCACACTGAACAGTAAGTAACAAACTTTATAAACTTTCAAAAACTTGACTCAATCAAAATCAATTTAGTTGGAATATATCCAATTAGTTTTTAGGGTTCCGTACCTCAAACGGTAAAAAACGGAACCCTTATAAGATCACTCTCTTGTCCGTCTGTCCGAGTGTCACCACTGATTTTCTTAGGAACGTGTGGACCTAGCAAGTTGAAATTTATACCAAATACTAAGGTTTATAACTGGCGAAATGTGGGTGTACCTGCTACAGGGACACCTCTGCCCAACCCTTCGGGGAAACAAGGCGTGATGTTATGTTATGTTTTTACTAAGGTTTATAGTCCCTATTAGGTGTATAAAAATAAAGGACCTGAATCAATACAATAAAAAGATATGGGTTAATTTAGATTTTCGCGAAAACTTGTAAGTACCAAAACTTACAGAAATTTTCAAAAAAAATTTTTTTCGTAATTTTCCTTTAATTGAGCTGTAACCTGCTTGTACCTTGCTTTAAACCAAAATTGACAATTCTAGGTCAACCGGAAGTACCCTATAGGTTTTGGGTCAAAAACCAATATGGTAGTTCCCGTTGACCTAGAATCACGAAATTTGGCAAAAAGCAAGATTTTACAGCACAAATAAAGGGAAAATTTTGAAAAATAAAAAACAAAAAACGATAAAGCAAAAAATACATGTCTAATATTTTTTTATTAACTGACTGACGGACTAAATACTTCTTTTTTTTTACCCAGGCAATATCCCTATTATTTACACTCCACATCTATACATTAAAATTATTTACATATGTAAGAAAACCGAACAAGCATTGAGCCGTGAGATGGATCACACAGAATAGATGATCTATTTATATTGCTTTTCGAAGTTAAACGACCTCAGTGTTCGACATTCCCTTAAGACGCAGATATATGCCAGTGACCTTGAATGGTTAGCTTGCGTGTTCTGTACTGAGCTCACGCAACGTGTCGTACGTCCAGCCAGTAATAGGACTCGCCCATCAAGGAGCGTTGTCCCAAATTAGACGCATTATTAATTTATTACACGTAAAACAAAAGGTATTTTTATAAAACACGTATACTAAAAGATTGATAATTTAATTATCTTTAAAATGGTGAAGTTTTCAGAAAAATATGCTTGATAGATTTTGCGTCATTCTCAGTTTTTTGTCCGCGTTAGACATAACTTTACAAATTAATTTCACTATGTAGTATAAACATAATCAAAAACATGCCTATATTAAAATATTGAGAAAATGCTCTAATTTAACATATATTTTTTCAAATCACTAACACTACTCCTTTAGACGTCATCTTCAGTATAAAATCATTAAAAGTCAGTCCCCTTAAGGCGAAGCGCGTCCGGTTTTGCTCTAAAATTCTAGACTTTTAAAAACGACCTAGTCACTCCAATTTAGCTCCAATCTGTTTTGTTCGTGCAAATTCTCCTTATTGTCGTTTGTACCGTTACATATAAAATGCCGAGGTAGGTAGAAATACAAGTACTTTTGCCAAAATCGTCTTTATTTGACTTTTCCCCGTACTACTTCAATAGTAATGTGGCATAACTTTAGTTGAAGCATTTACTCAAATTATATCGTTGCACAAAGAACTTTCGTTATTAAAATCAGATCGTACACAACAGTTAAAGAATTATATAACTTTCCAGCACCCGCCTTTATTCCGTTGAAATAAATTTAAAATTATACAAGTTAATGCAAATACTAAGTTAACTTGGTGTCTAGGCTCCTACTGCAACCAACTTTTGATTTAAGAACCTTAATTCACTTAAGAAACACAGTTTTCTACATTAAAAGAAAGGAATTTTGATTATATTTGTTATTATTTTCTTGTTTCAGGTAAGGTTTTGACCTCGTTGACAGAGTAATTTCAGTTTAAGGAGTTTGGATTGTAAATTGGGTAATTATAATTAATATTATTTTAATCGCATTTGGTAAGACAAAGCGGATTTCTACAAAGCCGGCGAAGATTAAACTGATGAAGTCGACCTCTACTGTCTATTAGGAACACTCTCAAAATAGTTAAAAAAAAAAAACATTTATTCAAACTAGGCTGAGAATCAGCACTTTTTCAACGTCAATATTACATAAGACAATCCCCCAAAAACGCCCGCCCTTCACCACTTCCTAGTGCTTTAGCTGGGAAGAAGAAGTGGCGCAACAAACTCCCCAGCAGCACAGCTGTCTGGTCAGTTAGAAAAACTTGATTCTATACAATACTTATGCAAAATAATTTACATTACGCAACACAAAACATTAAATTAAATTATTTGCTATATGTCAGCTAGTACACGCCAATATACTGTAGCGGTTTTTCCTGCATCGCGCAGTTAGAGTTTACCGAGCGATCGACATACATACAAGATTTCAACTTCAAACCGATGAGCAGTTGCCCGCCAGACACAACACCCGTCTGGTCGGGGGATCCTCCCTTTTCTATGGTGGATGAGTGAACTTTACACCCTGTTCCTCATACCACTAAAATACCAACAACAATAATACTCATCATTTCAACTGATAGCGGCGCACTGCTGGACATAGGCCTCCCCAAGCACCGCCACTTCGACCGATTCTGTGCTTCCCGCATCTAGCGGATTCCTGCGGCCTTCACAAGGTCATCGGCCCACTTAAAGTGCAATACTCATTATAAATCTAAAATATTACACAATACTGAAATAGCCTCAGAACTATAGTGTCATAAAGATACTTTTTACTGATACTGCTTTAGTCATTATAAGGCACTAAGGCACGTTATTAGGATCTTTGAATACCGTATTATTAAAATACACACAAAAATCTTCACAATAAAGTATGACACTGTCATGCACACCGAATTTCAATACTAGGCAACGTGCCATACAAATATATCCTTTCCACATTGGAAACCTGCACAAAATCCGTCCGTTATGACATATACGCCGATCCAAGCGGGATGGCTATCAAATATTTATGAGACAATCCTTTCCGACTGATTGCAATGTACTCGCGTCGCGACATTGAGGTACTATGCGGCAGATATTAAAATATGCCGGTGAAAAATAGTGGGGTTTTATTTGCGATTTGGTCCCAAAAGGTATGTCGCATTGATTTTACTTGGATTTTTCGGTATTTTTGGGGCTTTGCGTTCGTTACACGAAAAATTACGCTACGCAGCTGTCAAAAGGTGAAAGATATAACCACGGTCACTAGAGAGGTGGTGGATTACTTCTGTTTCTATTATTTTTTTTGGGTGGGAAATTGTAAAATAACTTCCACTCTGGGTGGAGCGGGAGGGCGTGTCAGACTCTTACTGACTGCCTGTATATTGCCAGGGGCCACGGTAACCCTTTCGGAAAAACGCGTAACCCCGGCAGGCATCGGTCCTAGCAGACCCCTTCAAATGTGCTGACATATCTTTGAGGCGCGCGTGGAACACAACGCGTCGTTGACTCGGACCTGGTCCTTTTCAGACGGCGAGCTACCCATTGCTCACCTTCCGCAAGCCCGCGCCTACGGTAGCCGGGAATCGGCCTGCGATTCCAGATGCCTAGGGCGTCTCCTGCGGCGGTTAGGGGCGTGAGGGTGCGAAATTTGCCTGTCCTACATGCGTTCCACCTCCTCCATTGAATCCTCCAAATTTATTTGCCTTAACCTGTGTCAAATAAATTTATTTTCTTTTTCTTTCTTTCTTTGCGAGCATATTACTGCTTCGCAGAAGGAGGTGACGGCCTCCCATGCCTTTTCGCTCCATACCATGACCTGGGCCAGAGCCGGACGCCGCCATAGAAATATAAAAAACGGTATCTATAACCGCCGCCGATCTAATGTCCAGGCAAATCACTGTCCATTCCAAGGTTGCCTGTATTGTATATTTTGTAGTTTGTTTTTTTTTTTGTTGTGTATTTTTGTGGTGTACAATAAAGTATATATAAATAAATAAAAAACAAAGAATGCGTAACGTTGAGTGAGGTCACGTTACGTAAACGTATTCACGTAAATCACACGGCCGTGTCCACGACATAGCCACACCCCATTTTTTTCTGTCCAACCTAAGTAAAGAACCTGTAATTCAATGATAGCAGTCCATATCGACCCACTATTGGGTCAATATGCTTTCCCTTTCTTTTGCTAAATACTCTTTGATCTATATTGATAATCTACCTACACTGGTTCCAATTGAATCGTCGTCGGTCCAGAACCTCTTTTTCTTCCAAACTTTTTACTTAGGTCATTTAAATTATATTTAAATAGATTTTGCCCGCCGCTTTGCCCGCATGCAGATCGGCAGTTATCCCACGGGATAAGTATGCTCTTTCCTAACCCAGATCATGGTCTACGTGTGTGTTAAATTCTATAGAAATCCGTTTCGCCGTTTAGGCTTGAAAAGGTAACAGACAGACAGACAGAGTTATTGTCGCATTTATAATACCTACTAATAATTAATAAGTATGGATTAATTTATAATCATGATAACGATTGTCAAATGGCGGGGCTTGTGGCTAAGTAATAACAGCCGCACGGGTCGATCGATCAGGTTAAGCTACGCTTGCCGCAGTTGGTCCGTGGATGGGTGACCATCTTTACATACCAAGACCTCCTCGTACTTTCGTAGCATGTTAAGCCGTTGGTCACTATTGTCATTTGTACATCTTTGACAGTTGTTACGGATCGTCAGAAGCCCGAAAGTCTGACAAACAGTCTTACCAGGGGTATTGTGTTACCCAGTAACTGGGTTGCGGAGGTCAGATAGGCAGTTGCTCCATGTAAAATACTGGTATTCCGCTGCATCCGATTAGACTGGACACAGTAGGGAAAAGGCTAGGCAGATGATTTATAACTACTGTCAAATAATCTCACATTTCAAAAATCGTTTGACGCGTTCCAAAGTGTCGCCAACACAAGTGCAATCCAAGTCAAACGCTCATCTCTCAAGTACGTATTGTCATCGCGATATCTTCGCTACTCTGTGAGATTGACATCTCTCTCAGTATTTGCTGTATACTCTCATGACACAGCTGACACATTTTTTTTGGAGCGTCTTGGAAGTAATGGTTTTCTTATTTTGAGTCGCAAGAGCTGTTTCATAATATCTTTGACAGATGCTACTTTATAAGATAAATTATAATAGCTTCTACCTACAATTTCGTCTGGGTGTTTTATAAAAAAAAAAATATCCTGTAGCACTCGCTAGTAGTGTAGCTTTATATAAGTTTTGCAAACAGTACCGTGTGACATATCAAATGAAAGGACTTCTTGCGAGGATCTTAAATATATTTTTTTATATAATTTTAAAATAAATACTTTTAAAGATATTTAAGAAAATCAATGAAAATTTACCATTCCCCCTTATCTCCGAAACTACTGGGCCAAAGTTAAAAAAAATACGTAGAATGGTTCTTTACTCATAGATAACAGGAAAACCTATAAGAAGTCTATGGTTTTAAAATAACGTAGTAAATCTCTCAATATTGTGCGTACAAACTTATATTTGCAGTTGGAATGTATGCGAGAACATGTATTTCAACTGCAATAGTAAGTTTGTATTTGAGATAAATTCATCCCAAGTATGGAACCCTTCATTGTGCGTAGTCCGACATGCACTTGGCCGATTTTTTTGGGATCAGGACACTACTTCTAGAGACTACCTTTTACAAACATAAAAATAAACAGTTTTACATCTTTATAATGTTAGTTTAGATATGTGGTTATAAAATATAAGTACCTGGTCGATTAAGCTCTGCTCGAATAAAAATAGATAAACATGTCTTCCAGATATCACATTCCCGATGTTGTGAAAATAGAGAAAACGAATTTTCCCAGATATAAGAACTAACTAGATCGATTTTTCAACCCCGTAAACCCCTATATTTCTACTTTCACCGAAATCGTTAGAGCCGTTTTCGAGAACGTGATTACAAATATATATGATACTGATATACAAATATTGCTCATTTAATAGTATAGGATAGCAAGGCTCTTTTTGAAAATCGTCATTTGGGGTTTACCTTTAATGCTGCAAGGGCCAATAATACTACGGGCACATAAGTTTTATGATATCTACCTAAATACCGTAGGTTATCTCTCGTCAGTTGAAACGGGGTAGGACTGTTACCTTACTAAATGATCAATTCCTTTGACTGAGGAAAAGATGTCAAAGATTCACATACCTTTATCTTATTTACCTACCTTAGTTTATGATCCATAAAGGGCCACTTTTACCCAACTTCTCCATAAACTGTCAAACATACATCACTCCCATAGATTGATCGTAGTACTACTATTCGAAATGACGTCACTTGTGGCATTTTACTGATACACTTCAATTTGTGGTCGACTCCGTGAAGATACTATCAAATAAATAATTTAATACCAGACTGATGTATCTTATTTTTATGATCTTTTGATCGTTTCTAGAGAAAGTTGGACTGTACTTCTCCTATCGCTTTCCTATTGTTTTCCAATGTTCAAGTCTCAATTTACGATATCAGTAGCTCTGTAATGATATAGCTGCAAATTAATTCTGAGGTATTAGTACTGAGGTAGGTACAAATTTTCTAGAAGATTAATAATTCCCAGAAATTTCCTTTAACCCAACAGTACCATCGATATTCCTTTTACTATATAGGTACTTAACTTTTCCATTTATTCTTTATGATATTGTACAACATTTAAAAGGGACAGGATAATCCCGGATTGTCCCATAAACCGACAGAAGGCTGTTTTCCGCTATAATTGTCGTTCATATCGATGGGAACTCTTCCATGGCATTCAATGGTGTCCTAAAGCGTTATGTGGGATAATAAAAATTGCTCTGAATGGTGTTTTGACCGACAAAACTCAGTTGAAAGGAATGATTATTTTTAGATGCTGTGAGTTGGGACGGAAGTCGGTATTCAGTAAGTGTTTACATCCCTACTTTTTCTTATACTTAATTTTATTTTGTTGATAGGTACGGTACAAAGTTTTAGGTTTAAGGACTGATATTATGTTTATTCTTGGTAAAGATGTTTGGTTTATGACTTTATCATTCTTGCAAGTTCTTTGGTTTGAAATGGGAGTGTTAAGATAAATCTTTTATTATGCTTATAGATTTAAAGTTCGATATAAGAAAGGAGAGTAAACGCAGGAAACAAAGTGAATGGATACATGCGATTGTGACCAGCCAGTCGATGTATAAAAAGGCTCGACTGGCTGTTCACAATGGTGTGCTGGTGCCCACGCTTATGTATGGAAGTGAATGTTGGGTGTGGCAAAAACAACATGAAAGTGGAATAGATGCTGTGGAAATGCGTTCCTTGCGAAGCATGTGTGGTCTGACTATGAATGATAGGCTGAGGAATGATGTGATAAGACAGCGGTGTGATTTAAAAGAAGATGTAGTGACAAAAATTGAAAAGGGTATGCTGAGATGGTTTGGGCATGTTGAGAGGATGAATGAAAGGCGACTAACAAAATGTATTTACGAGGCTGATGTGAAGGGAAAGGCCGGGCGGGGACGCCCTAGGAGGACATATACTGACCTTATTGGTGATGTTCTTCAGAAAGGCCAGGTGCGTAGTACTCGCAACCGGCGCCGGCGTGCGTGTATGACCAGATGTATGAACGTAAACGAGGCAAAAGGAGTATGTAAGGATCGTAGCAGGTGGCGTTCTGTAGTTTCTGCCTACCCCCATGGGAAGAAGGCGTGAGTTTATGTATGTATGTGTGTGTACATCACAAATACTGGTATTCAGCTATATCTGGTTAGACTGGAACCCGACCCCAACATAATTAGGAAAAAGCTAGCAGATGATGATTATGATAACACATCACTTCTAGAATAACAAAATTGATTCTAAAACGGCATCCAAGCGTTAAAGTGATTCCCCGAATAGGAAGGTAAGAGTCCAAAATTTGTAGGTAGGTACCAAAGCTTTCTGAATTGTAAAATCACACGGAAAACTGATTCAGTCCCATCCAGCAACACTCCATATTCATGTAAATATTTTTCTTGCACAACTTTCAACGCTTACAGAACTATTTGGTTACAACAACTCCGTGTGCCTTCTTAAAACTTTCGAATAAACTTTCAACGCCTTTCAACTGTGAGCTGCAAAAATAAGACCGCTGGTGTGTCCATTGTTGAATGCAACACGATTTATTTTTGAAAACTATCATGTTGCAGAAGTTTTTATTATTAAAATACCACAGATGCAAAAAAAGGAATAACAAACGCTGAGGACCTACCGGTAGTTCGTCAAACTCAAACCATTTATTTCAATTAAACCATTTTTACAGGCATTTTTGAATTGTCAAAGAGTAGGTCAAAGAGAAAGTTGAAGCTAGTTTCCCATTCCAAAACGTAGATCGTATCGTTAGTATCAGTCGTAATACATAATTATATCCATTTTAAATTCCAGCAGACAATAGTTACTAATTTAAAAGAAATCGCAAATATCACCTACGACATAAGTATACATTATGTGACAACCCTTTGTGATGCGCCATAAAACTATAAGAATTTACGAGAATTTATGGAACCACTAAAGAAAAGCCTCCCATGGAACTAGATTGCTCCTAAACTATCCTCCCTTTAAAAGATAAAAATTGCCAACGCACTGTCAAAGTCAGAAGAAAAACCGAGAATCATAAAAAATCACATCAATCCTTTGGGCCGCGTTACTTCATAAATCATTCCTCAAACTAGGGGGCGTGTCTGCCTCATAACATCCATTCCTCATAACATATAGCTTATAGTTCTGTTGCAACCCTATACCACAGAATAGACAGAGCGTCGAATAATAGAAGGTTGGCTCCGTACAATGAGCGAAAACAAACGCAAGGTCACGTAGCCGCGTACGTACGGCGATGTCGGTCTGATGCCAGTCAGTCGTGAGAGCGCTTGCACTTGGTGAATGTAAATCGTCTCTATGTGTGCGTGCATTTTCGCTCGCTGTATGGAGCTGAGCTTCTGTACCAGTCTATTCTGTGTCAGTACTAACCGGGTGGAGGGAATGATGACGTGACCACATGACATCTGAATTACCTCCCCTCCGGTTTGTGAAAGGATTCCTTTATTGAAAAACATTATATTAGTTGTGATTGCGACGGGATGTCAGCCAAGCGGAATGAGGGGTTCTGGATTTTCTGTAATGATAGTAAGGAATATAATGTGATTTTTGGAGTTTTAGGCTGAATTTTTAAAGGTAGACAGTCGTGGTGGTTCTGAGATAAAGGAACACATTTTATAAGCCCAGCCGGAAAGAAAGAAAAACATTTATTTGGACACAGTTTAACAAAGTGAAAATAACGTTTTAACAACAATAGTGTGTGCCTCACGGCTACGCCAAAAAGGTTCATTTCAGCATTAATGCCAGACAGATGCTGTCTGACGATGGTTTTCTAATGAACCCCTAAGGAAAAGTGACGAGGAGTACTAACAGTTTCAACATACCTAATACATAATTTGTATACTTAAAAACTAAATAAATAAATAAGCACGTAATCAAATATAATACAAAAACAAAAAACATACGAAAACAACAAGAACTGTCCCAGCAAAAACCTGTTCTTAGCGAGCTGTGTAGATTGATCCGTGCACCGGTGCACACACAAAGCACTAGAAGCCGCCGACCGCAGCGGACAGATACCGACAGGTTTACGATAAAAAATACTGTGGGTTATTTGAATAAAAATAAGAATAGTTATAAACGAAAACAAAAAACCAGATTTCTTTTAAATAAAATACAATAGACGTGGATATATTTAGTAACTTGTTCCGCTTAGCTATTTCTAAAGAGCCATAAAAAACTCCTGAAAGAAATCGACACGTGTTTTACCTCTCAACGAGGCATCCTCAGGATGACGATGGACTTGTTACGAACTCGAACACGGCGTGTTGCCACACCAAGCGCTGAGTGCAGACTCTGTCGAGTCTGTCGATTTCTTTCAGGAGTTTTTTATGGCTCTTTAGAAATAGCTAAGCGGAACAAGTTACTAAATATATCCACGTCTATTGTATTTTATAATGGATTTCCGCAAGGTCACGCCTGAATCAATTAATTTCTTTTAAAAAGTTAATGCTGCAGTTTAATATAGCAAGTAACCACTATCAGATGAGAAATTAATGTTCTAGCATAACAAGAGACCATGCCGTTTGAGGAACTCTCAACTATAACCTTAGTTAGAGTTAGAGTTTGCAACTAATTGTAAACTAAAGTCATCATCTGCCTAGCCTTTTTCCAACTATGTCGGGAAACTAAAGTATACGAAATAAATACGTGACGAATGACGATCAAAAATAAATAACTATTATGGTACCTATTGCGTCCAAAAAAACCTTTCAAAATAAACCTTGGTTTAGAAAATTTAAAAAAAAGACAGAGAGAAAGTCGCATGGGGGGAGTTTACCGCTTTCTCCTTAAGTTACGATTTCTACCAGTTTACTCCAACCGCAAGACGCGTTAAAAATCTGCCCAGCCTTTTCCCAACTATGTTGGGGTTGGCTTCCAGTCTAGCCAGATGCAGCTGAATACCAGTATTTTACATGGAACGACTGCCTATCTGACCTCCACAACCCAGTTAGGTAGGTACTGGGTAACACGATACTCCTTCAAAAGACTGGTTGTCAGACTTTCGGGCTTCTGACTACAAATGACAGCCGGGACAAAGTAAACGGCTTAACGTGCTTTCCGAGGTACGGAGGAGTCTCGGTATGTAAAGATGGATGCGTTAAAGAACTTCGTTCCAAAAATACAAAGTAACAAGCTAATCTTCTATAACAATGGACACAAACACAGAAAAGTAACAAACAAACAGAGACACAGCGAGTGTTGCCACAACTTGAATTCGACAAATCTCCGCCAGTCTGAGGTTAATCTCACATCAAGCTGATGTAGGCCGTAGTCCTCCTTTTTGTTTAGTTTCGGGAATTGGAAGGTGTATCTTACAAAGAAAAACGTCTATGAAAAAACGACAATTTGTATATACTTGATCTGATGCTTTGACATACCTACTTAGTGGAAACAAACTATGTTTATTTAAACAATATTACAGATGAAATTTCTATGTGAAATGAAATTGTTTATTCTGTAAATAGGATATCGGAATCAATTTTACACGTCATATTAAAAATAAGCTAGATGAGTTCGGCGTTTCCTATCTGACTATTCTGAGAAGAAAGGCCGAAACTAACTCAAAGGTCGCAGTCTCTTTTAAAGTCCAAACATAATCTTGGTCAGGCCATATGAGGGCTAGATTAGTGTCTGAAATGGTCTTTTGAGGAAAGAACCACACAGATTTGAGTGGACCTGTCCAGTCAGTGCAAACATTTGTCAGTAATCGTGGAGCTCAATTCGACGAACAATACCAAAGAAAGGACATTTGGGTAGGCCGCATAAACTACTCAAACAGCCAGACCATCATTAAAACTAGCAGAGAAATGTAAATATTATAAAGTGTGTTGAATTTGGTTATCAAGTTAAAGAGGAACCTGTTTCAAGAGAGAAAGAAGGTAAAAAAGAGATTTTGCAAAACCACAGTCATTAGCAGTTAATAAAAATCAAAATATTTTATTTCTCATAAACTTACAAGGGCACTTTTGTAACATCAGAAGCTAAAGGTGCACGGTTTCAATTGGTCGTTCCCTATGGAGAAGAGTCAGCAACAAACTCCTCGGTTACTCTTTTCAAAATAAATGGCTTTTACAACGTTTTCAAATTACAGTGTTGTGCCACACACAGACTAAGGATAGATCCTACCCATGTAAGTCAAATCTATGGGAAAAATAAACATCCCATCGGTCCGAACCCAAGAACACCTTCACAGGATTACGTTAAACTCGGCACAATATAACTACCGTGACGTATGTCTATGATAAATCCCTTTCTTACGGAACCCTTTAGAAAATCCGAGAGACGACCCAACCTTCTTTGTATAGCGGAACCCTTTGAAGTTCAGAGAATAAACACGAAGATAATTAGGAAGGTCAAAACCTTGAGGAAATTTTAATTTGAAGCGATGACTTGAGATATTTTTAAAGGAAACTGAAGAAATGGTGCTAAATTAGAAAGTTTTTGTTTTCTTCGTTAATAGGCTGTTCACGTAGAGCCTTGGCTTTAATCTCGAAGTAGTCCACGTAGAGCACCCGTCCGAATAGCACCTGCGCGAATAGCACCTAGCCTAGTCCACGAAGAGCACCCAGATTACTCGTTTCCCTTTCTCTTGGTGCAATCTTGTAATAATAACATAATTAGTTTTTAATTTGCACTCCTGTTTTATCTGTTATTATTAGGTAAGATTTAATTAAGGCTGATCTTGCAATAAATGTGATATGTGATGTGATATTTTAAAAATAGGAAAGTGTTATTACTAGGTAAGATTTAATTAAGTGTCTTAGTAATTTTTATTATTTTTCATTTTTAAATGTCGCCTAGACCAATTTCGTATGATTGTACTTAAGTATGTGTAATTAATAAACATACTAGTGATTTTTATCGATATCTTTCATTTAATAACGTTCTGTAAAACAAATACATCCCAGCACTAGGTTACTGAGTCGTAGGTGCTCTTCGTGGACAAAAATATAAAATAAATGTGCTATGTGCTATTCACGCAGGTGCTATTCGGACGGCTCTAAGTGGACTACTTCTTAATCTCGGCCATTTTAAATGTGAATGGGCCGCGCTACCTGATTTAAATAATATCAACTTCTACAACCTACTGAGATTTCTTAATTATAATAACTTCATTCCATAGTCGATCTTTAAAAAATCAAAGAAGGAATTGACTGACTTTTTTGTGTGTTTTAAGGTGAAAATATTGAAATAATAATTTATCTATAGAAATAAATACAATTGAAATGTCTGTTTGTCAAAATAACAGCTTTTAACTAAATGCATCAATCAATCTGCCTAGCATTTTCCCAACTATGTTGAGGTCGGCTTCCAGTCTCACCGGATGCAGCTGAATACCTACCAGTATTTTACATGAAGCGAATGCATATCTGACCTCCACAACCCAGTAACTAGGTAATACGATACCCCTTGGTAAGACTGGTTTGTTTGGTTTGGTTTTACTAAATACATATGAAAGTATAAACGGTAATTCTATAAAAATAAATTAAGTTTTTGTCTCTCTGTCTGTCTATTTATTCCGGCTAATCTCCGAAACGGCTGAACCGATTTTGACGGATTAGAGTCCGCGCGGGTGAAGCCGCGCGCAGCATCTAGTAGTGAATAAAAAGAGTGTATCTCGATATCCGAAGAACCTGTAGTATCTCTAAAAATTGAAAATGTTTAAACAAGTTCACATAGAAGCACCAAGCAATATGCACTTAAAATTTAATAATCGTCGAATTGAGAGCAAAAATTTTATCGTGCTCGTATACGGGTCAAGTCTTGTACTTTTTTCACCAGAACGACTCCAGAGTTTCAAAAGCGTTAATCCGATTTATGTCTCCTATTGTCGGCTTTATAGGGTGTCCACACTTTCAATTTGTGGCGTAATTGAATTAATGGCTATTTATTTTTGCTGGTGTGTTGGAAAATTGAGTTGGTTTTTCTATTTTCCGTAATAATGGAGAGGGGTATAAAATTATAGCTCGTAAGTGGTTTGTTTTTACGACTTGCGTGGTGATAAAATGTGGGTTCCAATTTCACGGGTTGGTGCTGCATTCTTGAAGTTCTATTAATATGGGCAGCATCCCAAAGCTGTGTGCTGTTCCTGTTCCATCATATCACACTTGATTGTGTTTCAAGTGTATTTCAACCACCAAACTGCCAAACATAAAATATCATTATCACTTAATTGCTGCAATCATATGCTATTGCACTAAGTTAGGTTAGGTTACGAAGTATGCAGAAGGAGGCAGCGGCAAGGAAGAAGGAGATTTCTAGTGCTTTCCCTGCCCGCAGCAGGTGCACCGGGCGTCGGCAGGGGGCAGATAATGCCCTCTTCCAGCCCTCTAAATGGGTCCAGGGACGGTGGACTCGTCGTCCGACGCCCCTATCATTTAAGATCCGAGGTGGTGGCGCTTAATGTTTCATGCGCGCCACTCTTAGACGTCGCGGGGGGAGTCGACCACCTCACTTCCCCCGCTTGACCAGATGGAGCACGCAGAGGTGGGCTGGCACCAGTCGGGGGCTGCGTTGAAGAGTGCTTAAGTGCCTTCTGTGGCCCCCGGTGCAAGTGTGCGAGGGAATACGGGGTGGTTTTAATCAGTAGAAGTCTGACAGACGTCCCAGGACGGAAGACATCCATGAGGATTTCCACCACATTACGAAAAAAAATTTCTTACGAAGTATAATTATATCCATTCATTAAAAGGAAAAACCACTACTAAAGTAACAATCACTATCACATTAAGAGACGACAAGGACCCTCAGAATCAGTAGGTAAACACCAAAAGTTCGTAAATTACAAGACACATTGCTACCCTACCTAAAAATGAAGCGGAAGAGATTTAACGCTTTATTTTATCGAGAGAACTCCATCCTTTCCGGATGCTTTGCTCCATTGATCTACTGGCGTTTTCTAAACATATTTATTTACTTTGTGCTAAACCTAAATGGGGTTTAGAACCTTCGGAGAAACAAATTTGGGGCTATTTTTGGCTTATGACTTAAGTTTTTTCTTTTGTATGCCTCAAGGGTATTCTATGTATATGAGTGTATTGACGCGAAAAAGGTACTTTAGGTTAATGCATGGGCTTTGAACTTGAGGATAAAAGCTTACATGAACGTGATATTGATGACAATATACGAAAGATTCAAGAGTTAGATTGGCGAGCTACAGAATTTGTTTAGTTTGCATTCCTCACATTTAGTTTACATTTCATTGTTCTTGTCATGTACCAACGCTTACACATAGCTACTTATCTATTATTTTTTTTGTACTGAAAGGAAATATAATGTGCAAAGCAGTTCGATGCAGGCTCTTTGAAAATAAATAAACGATAAATCCTTTTATCCACAATCACCTAATATTCTACAAATCCACTTTAATATCAATCCAATACTTCACAAAATTTTCACCTTCAGATAAATCATTCTGCGACATCAACCTGTCTAAAAAATAATTATTTCACAAACAACAACAAAAAGGAGTTTCTTTCGCAAACAAACAAAAAACATCTTTCCGGTTATCCGTTATCCGGTTGAATCCGGATAAAACTGGAGCTCCGATATTTTTGTTTACTCAAAAAAGTAATTCGTTCCGACTTAAGATAAATAATTAAGTAAATTGACAGCATTTCTAGGCGGTCGAGATCTCTTAAGTTATCTTCCGATGGTTTTATGGCATTTCCGGGTGATACTTTTTATAACCCTCTTTTACTTCGACGACAATTTCAGAAGTAATTTTGGTATTAATTTTATGTAGATAAAGGTTTGTTTCTCTGTTTTTTCGGGATCGATTTTTATATCCAAATAAAGAGACTGTTGAAAACAATAATTAATATTGTGATTCTCAAATTAATAGGCAGTAGTATCTTATTTTAACTTCACGTGACAGAAAAGGTTAACGAAAAATTTGAAACCACCCCAATATATATTTTTGTGATAAATCCACTTACTTAAAACACCTCTATATTCAAACTACCTTTTAACCAATTCGCTAAATATTCTATCCAAAACGTAAAACACGATGCTAAGACAAACACACCCAAAATAAAATTAAAATTGTCACAGAAATACATGCACATAAAATAAACAAATTATATTATTACACATCATAATTATTCCCACCGATGTGTAAACGGCACAAAATTCCGCCCAACTTCTTGCATCCATCGTTTACAATTAAAACTTCTCGTCGCTTTTCCAATTAAAAATCCCCATACATTCGTATGAGAACAGCTCCTCACACGTAGGTACCGATGGCCCAATTAAATACGCCATTCACCAGAGGGTTAATTAAGAAGAAAATTATCTCCTCAAACAGTAGGCGGGCGTGACATGCGAAAAGGTGTTAAGTGGTGAGATGATAGCGGAAGCGATAAGTGGTTTGCTCAAATCAAATCAAATCATTTATTTATTTGCAAAAATGGGTATAGTACATAGGTATTTTTATAATAAAGTTCTCCATATTTTACCGTCACATGGGCATGCAAAGGTTTACAATTCCAAATTAAAAAAAAATTGAAATATGCAGATCATTGGAATTACAAAAAAATAAATAAAAATGTCAGTGTGGTCATAGCAATAACAAAATATAAAATAAGACTAAGTAAGCGAACCAATAATTATGTCAATTAGGGTAATAGTATGTCAATTAGTTAGTGAATCATCATTAAGAAAACCGTCAATCGTGTAATAAGTTTTCATAATTGCTCATAATATATGGGTAATGGTGAATGGTTAAAAAATTGCAGTCACATCTTGTTATTTCAAAGATCATTGAAAACACGATAGAAAAATTTGATTTTATTATATAACATAACGTCACGCCTGTATTCCTGTAAGGGTTGGCAGAGGTGTATCTAAGCTTACCCATATTTCGCCATTTTATTTTTTACGTTGGTCCCGGCTGTCATTCGTGGATCTTTGATAGTCGGGTCGTCAGAAGCCCGAAAGTCGGACAATCAGTCTTACCAAGGGCTATCGTATTACCTAGTTACTGGGTTGTGGAGGTCAGAAAGGCAGTCACTCCATGTAAAATACTGGTATTCACCTGCATCCGGGTAGACTGGAAGCCGACTCCAACTTAGTTGGGAAAAAGCTAGGCAGGTTAATTGATTGTGAGGTTAATATACATTTTCTGGACACGACCCAAAAATCTGACAACGTTTTAACATTCATTAGGCATTGGACTGTTGTAAAAGTTCTAAAACAGTTTGACCATCACTTTTTTAACCGACTTCCCAAAAGGAGGAGGTTATATGTTCGACGCGTATGTTTGTTTGTTTTTTTTTTTTTTTTTATGTTTGTCCACCGATTTCTCCGTCATTTGTAGACCGATTTTGCAAATTCTTTTTTTGTTTGAAAGGGTATGCTCCCAAATTGGTCCTATATAAATTTTATTAACTTTGCTTGGGTAGTTTTTGAGTTAGCTACAAAATACGTATTTTTTTCCCACTTAGTATGTAGATGATATGATAAGTTCCTGTCACTGGTAGCAGGTAGTGGTATTCAAATGTGTGTGGGGTAGGTACCACAACTAAAAAGTGAAAAATAAAAACTTTTTACAAAAAAGAAACAACCGACTTCCAAAAAAAAACACTACAAAGTGAAAAATAACTTTAATTTCGGAATTCGGTGGCAAAAAACGAAAACACAAAACCCAAGACACCGACTTCCGAAATTAAAGTTATTTTTCACTTTGTAGTGTTTTTTTTTGGAAGTCGGTGGTTTTTTTTTTGTAAAAAGTTTTGATTATACGCAGAAAATGCATTTGTCCTGACACCAATAATTAACTTTACCAAACTGGGTCAAACACGATCACAAAAGAAAAAAAAAATTGGAAACCGCTTTCAGTTCCTACCTTGCGTCACATTATAAACTGAACGACCGCTTGAAGCTGAAATATGGCTGAAATTCCAACAGGAATGCCTACTCGTACTGAATTATAGCTAATGAGACGAATATTAAAGGAATTGATGGTGCGTCGAGTATCTTGTTTTTTCTCAGTGTTATTTTGATAAGAAACGAGATTGCAAATGGGATCGATTTGTTCAGAGCAGACTACTTTGTAGTGGTAATGTGTTGTGATATTGTGAGTCGAATTGAGTACAATAGAAATGGAATTGTAAGGTACGGTGAAATAAGACTCCATTTGAATTGCAGCCATTGAAATGCTGGAAAGTCTGAAAGCTGATTTTTACATCAAGTTTATTTTCGCTACATTGAAAACACAACACCATATCCATATATATTTATCCTATAGATAGAGTTAGATATCTAGTAATATCAAATACCCTCAAAATACCAAATAACCTTAACGCCAAATTTTTAACCGACTTCCAAAAAGGAGGAGGTTATATATTCGTAGCGTATGTTTGCTTGTATTTTTTTTTGGTATTGTCCACCTATTTCTCCAATAATTTCATTAACTTTGCTTGGATAGTTTTTGAGTTAGGTTCAATAATACGTTTTTTTTCCAATTAGTATATGGATGATATGATAAGTTTCTGTCACTGTTATTTACATAGCAGTTAGTGGTATTCTAATTTGTGTGGGGTAGGTACCACAATTAACAACTGAAAACTAAAAAACTTTTAAAACACCGTTTTTAAGACACCGACTTCCAAAATTAAAGTAATTTTTCACTTTGTTGTGTTTTTTTTTGAAGTCGGTTGATTTTTTTTTTTGTAAAAATTTTTGTTGTTAAAATAGGTACTTAAAAGATTTTTCATTTCCTAATGGGTTGCCATTACTAAATATCTTCGTAAAAAACAACTCACAAATTCACCCTTACAGACATTTTTATAATTAGGTTTTTTTGTCCCATAGCGTAAAAACCACAGGCAGTTACAAGATACAAGACAGACGCCAAAAAACAATTCAATTATACAAAGTGAGTAAAAACAACATCGAACAGAATGTTGCCATGCAAATCTGGCAATAGGGAAGATGAGTAAATCAAGTGCCACACTCCGGCAGTTATTAAAGCCATAAGGAAAATGAATTATTTAGCCAAAGTAGACAACAGATTAGCCGTTTTGATTGTTTTTCTTGTTTCGATTTACAAGTTGATTAAATACTTTATGGAGACAAATTTATATAGATTAAGGTAGCGAATTTTGTAAAGGAGGAAAATTGGAAACGTGGAGGTTTTCACTGAAAAGTTTATATCACAGTAGACATGTCATGTTATAATATGCATTGATTGAAAATATAGACAGACCGTGGAACCCCCACAGATCAATATATTTGGGGCATTTTTATTTAAACACGATTTTAAATTTTTCGTCTTTATACAACATGTAAAAAAGCCCTGTCCGATCCGTGAGGGTTTTGTTAGGTATCGTACTGAGAGTCTATTTATGCGGTAATTTCAGGAAAATCGAAAAAAAATATTGTCTCATTGTTTATCAATGGCGAATTTTACCGGGTTATTACATGGGGCGCGGGCGGCCGTCGTTTAGCGGGTGTCTACAAGTCATAACTTATGACCCCTGTTGAAAATTAGATCATTTTTAATGAATTCGGCGTAGTTTTGGTACTAAAACTGTGATTTTTAAATAGCAATAACTTTTTATTTTCAATAATAATTAGATTTTTTTTAAATTTTTGGTAATGTTATTGCAGTAGTACCGATGAGCCCCTTTCGGATAGGACAGCGTTTTTTACATACTGTATGTCGGAGACTTTCGTTATCATCAGCGATATTTTAACTACTGTGGGCGTAGTGTGGGTAGTGTTGGTTAATGCGCAATAGAAAAACAGTTTGCAGTTCAGATCACATTATAATTTAACAATAACTGAGCACCACGAATCGAGAACAGTTCCGTGACGTCTTTACTCCAATGCGACCAGAGGTTGAATGCCCTCCTCGCCGTGGCCTTAAAACATTACGACTCTGTAGAAGCGCGCCTTTTTTGGTGTAGGTAGATCACTCTTAATGTCGCCAGTGGCGCGTTTGCGATTCGTTTCGTGTCCATACTAATGACCGGATCCGACATAAATATATAATTTTTAAGAATTTATCGTCATCTCTTTTTATTTTTTTGCAACATTTATCATAAATATGTATTTATAATAACTAATAATTATAATTACTCCCCAAAAAATTCTGTTAAATTAAGATTCTGCTTATACAACTCACCGAACAACTAATAGTATTAATTTGATAAATAAATGAAGAGATAATCTTAGTGCAACGATAATGGACTATCAGCTGTCTATGTGATGACTTTCTGTTAGAGCCCGTAAAACAGCGAAAATTCTTATTATAAAAATCATGATTTAGGTCAACTGCTACGTGATTTCTAAAGCTATATAATGAAAAAAAGGACTACCATTTTAATAATAATAAATATTATATAGGTACCTACGTCGTAGCTTATCGCATTATGCCGCTTTGTAAGATTCTTGCAAAAACATTGCAAAATCGACTTAGATATCTCAGTAATTTAACGTGACATAACATCACGCCTTGTTTCCCCGAAGGGTTAGGCAGAGGTGTCCATGCAGCAGGTATACCCACATTTCGCCAGTTGTGTTTAAGTCCCGTGTAATAGAGGGCGAGCCTATTGCCATCAACCGGGCACAAATGCAGACTCCGAGCTGCTACTGAGAAATTTCACATAGAAAAACCCAATAACACTTTGCCCGACCCGGGAATCGAACCCAGGACCTCATGCTCAGCATAAGCGCATGCAACCACTAGACCAACGAGGCAGTCTCTCTCATCTCAGTAATTTCTCGCACTCAAACTCACTTAAAACAAAACATTTCGCTCTCCACCCAGTCTATCGCCACAAACCAACACAGCGCCATAAATTACCCTCGAAATCGCCAATAAAACTTAATTCTGCCAAAAGCCGTTATTATAGTATTAAACGTAAATTAATAGCTGATTTTATAGCCACAACACACGCCTACTCTACTGGGAGGTTCTCTGGTCAGCATTTCTTGGAGATGTCCTCAATGAGCTGAGCTCTTCAATATACCTTAAGAGAGCTATCATGGGCATTAATATCCGATAGTGTGTATACGGCTTCATTGAACAGCTGACTTGTTGGGTGACTTGCTCGCCAATAGTAATATGTTCCACGGCTGCCTATGGAGATCTGTATTACCAGCACCCTAATTGCGTAACACACAATCAACCACAATCGGTTTCATTCTGACAGTTCAACAACATTCATTGCGTTATTTACGTTGCGAGCAGATAAATTTTTCGAACATATTAAGCAATGGATTAGTAATATTCTTCAAAATGATGCAGATTATCATTGATCGCGTGTTACAAAATTAGGGTGCAGAATACAGAATCGTATGCTCATAAAGTACTCTTTAAAAAATCTGAATCTAGATTCATGCTCAAGTATAAATCACTTCTCAAATACAAAATGATAGTGCAAGTTTTATTATTATCGAAGTTCAAGATTTAGATTGAACTAGAATTCAAGAAAATAGGCAGAGTTAATGAGAAACGCTCGTACATTAGGTATATATTTTCTAAGCCGCAAGTATTTCATCTCGGCCAAGTTAATGTTTAATAACTTAGGTATCTTTGGTACTTTGCAAATATCATAAGTTAATTTTGCTGTTCTAACACGTGGATGTCTGTAGCAAAATATTTTTAATACAAAAATCAAGTTTTATTACTTCTTACAGGGTAAACAAAATGAATATGATGATATGGTTGACTCATAGGTAGAAATTATTTCAAAATATGACAAAATATATAAAATATAGCAAATAATGTTAAAGTCGAGACGAGTGTTACAAGACGCTTGTTTATTACATTAGTTTTTTAAAAGAGTCGAATAATCAATTAGATAACTAACTTTTGATTAATGTTACAGTTAAAGCATTTATTTATTTATTTTCTTTGGAAGACTTACAACTAAACAAAACAGACTGAGAAATTGAAAATGTGACTGATAACCAATTACAAGTCTTCACTTAAAATTTATTAACTGAACAATAAAAGAAATCTGTGAACAACACAATACCGCTGCCAAAAACAATAAACCGCCAAAGCCAAATAAAACTAATACTATGTAAAACAATACAATATAGGTGGTAAAACTAGGCTAACATAATTTGAGCAATATCAAGCATCAGGCGAAAAATTTAAGGCTCAAGCACTTTCTAGCCACCGACACACCTGTTGTAAAAGGATTGAAGTCTTAAGAATTTAACATACTTAATTATAATTATGTGTCGGATCTACTACTTATTTTAAAAAAAACATGTGCGGTCGGGTCCGTCAGGATAGAAGTTCCTTACGCAATACTTGCACGCACACACTCATATGTAAAAGATAGATACAGAGAAAGAGAGAGAAAGTCACATGGAGGGGTCATAACGCTTTTTCCTTACGTGACGATTTCTACAAATCAACTTCTACTGCAAGGAACTTCGTTCGAAAAAAGTAAAACGAAAGAATTTTTGAGCTATGATATTACACGCGAACTTCGATTGTAAGCAATAATAAAAGATAAGGAGGGAGGTGTTCTAAAATAACATGATAATATTTGACAATGCTCGTGCCAGTAAATCACAACAATCTCCAATAACAAAACTTTTCATCCACAACGGTCGTATGTCACGTGCAAACAACCCAAGCGATGCAGGCGAAAATTTTCCGATAAAATTATCATAATTATACCTAGCAAGTACCCTGGCAATGACAGGATAATCTCCCGCACCTAGTACGTGCCTCATAATAGAATAGCTTTTTAGTCTTTGTTAGTTTACTTAGTCTATTTTTTAGTCTCTGTTACAGACTTGCTTTGTTGCTCGTCGATAGTGAAAATGAAGGCGTGTTTTAAATCGTTTGCGAGGCTAAGATCTTGAGCAATATTTGTTAATTAACTTAAGTGACTGCAACGATAACACTAATTATTCTATTGGTTGTTTTTAGAGTGTTTTTAGGGTTCTGTGCCTCAAAAGTAAAAAACGGAACCCGTATTGGATCCCTCACTCTGTGTCATGTGTCTGTCTGTCCGTCTGTCATAGCCAATTTGCTCTGAATCTAATGGACCGATTAAGTTGTTTGGTACACATATGTATTTCTGTGACCCAAACATGGACGTTTTACGTAAATTAATGAATTTTGAATTTGAGGGTTACTTTTTGAGGGCAAATTAGTTAATTTTTTTATTTTTTTTATTTATAAATACATTTAAAGATTTTTAAGAAAGTAGATGAAAATTGACCCTTATCTCCGAAACTACTGAGCCAAAAATGTTGAAAAAATACGGAGTATGGTTTTTACTCATAGATTACAGGAAAACCTATTAGAAGTCTATGGTCTTAAAATTGTACATGTACATAGTAAATCTCTCAATAGTACGCGTACAAACTTACATTTGCAGTTGGAATATAAGGGAGCACATGTTATTATTTAATATAATTACAATGTTAAGTTTGTATTTGGGAAAAATTCATCCTAACTACGGAACCCTTCATTGTGCGTGGTGCGATACACACTTGGCCGTTTTTTTTCTTCGATTTCATAGTCACGGTTCGATTCACTGTCAAATTGTCTGTTAATTAAAATGGTCAATTAGGGATCTCGCACTCTAGACGGCCTCGACTCCGTCCAGTCGTGGGCGTCTAGTGGTATTGTATGGTGTGCGGCTAGTTGGCCGTTGCGTTGGTCGCAACGGCAAATACCACTAGACGGCCACGACTGGATGGAGTCGAGGCCGTCTAGTGTGCGAGATCCCTAATTCAGGGTCGCATTAGAACTGTAATTCAAATTCGAAAATATCAAGTTACCGTGGGTTTTGCACTGGCAAAAAATTCACACTAAAAATCACAGTTTTATTCATCATCATCATCATCATCAGCCTATAATGTTCCCACTGCTGGGACACAGGCCTCCTCTCTGTGAGAGGGAATGGGCCATAATCCACCACGCGGGCCCAGTGCGTGTTGGTAGATGTCACATGTCTTCGAATTTTCCGGTTTCCTCACGATGTTTTCCTTCACCGTATAGTTTTATTGGTGAACTGCAACTTGTTTTATGTTTTAAAGTATAATTTGACATATTTTATTTACCCAACAAATCTTGAAATCTGTCTTAAAATCGGTTTCATATAGTGTGAACACAAATTAATTTGAGATTTGTTTCAAGTAACAAGTTTCGAAACGTTTGCATGATTAATGTTTTCTAGCACGTTTTAAGTTACAAATAGCAACTACTTAAAGCACTCACAGTACATCACAAAATGAGCTAAAATTTACAAGTTATAAGCCATATATTTTGCCATTACACCTAATTATTTGTTACTCAGACAATTACCCCGAATAAAATCTACATTTATGCTAAAAGCTATGCGACAATTTTTTCACAGTCGACCTCAAATTCTGGACTAAATAAAGAGGCATTCTTGAGCTGTCATGACGTAATGGCAGATGCGTCAGCATCATTAGTTCATTACGTCGCGGTTACGCCCAATGATAGTGCTTAAGGAGAGACGATTGTGATGAGCGGAGCGGGCAGCGAATCTGACTGTTACTAAGAGCTCCATCCGATTTCGGAACTAGCTAGGCAAGCCGAAATAAATTTAGTAATGAAACCGTGAAACGTAATATACAGCAATACAACCTTTTGGCTGGTTTAATCTTTCTTGATCTCAGAAGGAAAATTCCTCGCATTAAGATCTTGAAAGTATGAAGACTGGATCACCAAAATAAAAACAAAAAACAGTGGCACTCCGGGAATGCCGACAGACGTAAAAACTTGAAAAAAAATCGGCACCACGGTAATCAAAGCGTTGATGTCTTTTACTCCACAGTGTCAGTAAATTGCGTTACAATGTCGCGAAATCAATAAACTCAAAAAACTCAATCTCAAAGCATTTATTTCAATTAAACCATTTACAGGCACTTTTGAATTGTCAAGGAATCGGTCAGTCAGAAATAGGTATGAAGCTAGTTGCCCATTCCAAAGCGTAGTAGGTACTTATGGAGAAGAACGGGCAAGAAACTCCACGGACACTCTTTTAAATAAAAAATTGTTACAAAATATTGGTTACATCATTCATGTTGAAATTATACATGTGAGAACAATGTAGAAAGACGTGCACGTTAGAAGCGTCCGTAATAAAAAGATAAAACAAAGAACAATACAAAAAATTAAAATAAAATAAAATATAGTCCCATCTCAAAAATTTATAATAGTATAGTCCCATCTCAAAAATTCCCAACGCGCCTAAAGAAGTTTTCACTTCAAAAATGCATTTCTACCTCCAGATACAAAGCAACTGTTACCAATACGCCTTATACTCCAAAAATACTAACTCAAATACTAAGGAATCTCGTGCACTAGACGGCCACGATCACAACCAGTGGTCGCAGCGACCAGGTAAACTATAGAAACTAATACGAATCGCGCACTTGGTCGCAACGGCCAACTAGCCGCATATCGGGCCACGGACCATGACTGGCTGGAGTCGTGGCCGTCTAGAGCGCGAGATACCGCTGTAGTACTTCGCCGGTAACCTCTCAATCAGTCTCCTGTCACAGTGTCTCCGCCCTAACAAGTTAATGGCGTCTGTTCCACTGAGATACGGACGAAACACTCCGTGCCTACGACACTATTCCCACGTAAGGCCCTATATAACCTGTGCCTGGTTTTTATATTACTGGCTTTATTTTAAGGTTTATGTATGTGGGGTTGTATTTTAAGGTTCCCGGATTTCGATTGATGATAATATAATCCCGGAATTGATTTAGGTACTGTCAGGAATGATGTTGGGTCCACTTTCTGACTGAGACGTACCTTCTCTAGGTACCCAGTCACTCACTTCTGAGAATGTCTAGGACTGTTACAGTCCTAAGCATTCCACTGAAAATCAGCGCTGTGCTGTGGGTCCCCCATAGCACAGCATCATGCTGAGTGGAAGCCTTCTTGTCACAGTCATGTCGTGCAGCTGCCGACTAATTAACCGACTTCCAAAAAGGAGGAGGTTATAATATGTTCGTAGCATATGTTTGTTTTTTTTTATGTATGTCCGCCGATTTCTCCGACATTTTTAAACCGATTTTGAAAATTCTTTTTTGTTTGAAAGAGTATGCTCTGAAATTGGTCCCATATAAATTTTATTAACTTTGCTTGGGTGGTTTTTGAGTTAGCTACAATAATACGTATTTTTTTCTCACTTGGTATGTAGATGATATGATAAGTTTCTGTCACTGGTAGCAGGTAGTGGTATTCGAATGTGTGTGGGGTAGGTACCACAACTAAAAGTGAAAAATGAAAACTTTTTACAAAAAAAAAAACAACCGACTTCCAAAAAAAAACACTACAAAATGAAAAATAACTTTAATATCGGAAGTCGGTGGCAAAAACAAGTATGCACTTGTTATTTTTATACCATGTTTTTAAGCAAATAAATATTATTCTATTCTATTCTATTCTAAAAACTAAAATACAAAACCAAAGACACCGACTTCCGAAATTAAAGTTATTTTTCACTTTGTAGTGTTTTTTTAGAAGTCGGTTATTTTTTTTTTGTTAAAGTTTTTATTTCTGTTTTATGCTAATGATTTAGTATGTACTTTTAGTTGTTTTCGATTACTCTTGTCTTTTATGTATGCACGTGTTTTTGTGACAAATAAACCTAATTTTCTTTTTTTCAGAAGTTTATTTGTTCTTATCATTCATCCAGCAATTCCGAGATCAGTTATTCTTATGGCCGACAAACTGTTTTGCAGTTTGGTAAATACCGATGACTGATATATCGTGTAATTGTAATTTGGGAAACAAAGCAACACAAATACGAAGCCAGTTTTTAAAGAAAAGGGACCTTTTCTTTATGGAAATGCTCACAGTTGCCCTTATTTAATATTTTATGGTGTTATACATGCATATGTATAATCAGTCTATAATGTTCCCACTGCTGAGACACAGGCCTCCTCTCTGTGAGAGGGAGTGGGCCGTAATCTACCACGCAGGCCCAGTGCTGGTTGGTATATGTCCGATGTCTTCGAATTTTTGGTTCTAGGACATGCCGGTTTCCTCACGATGTTTTCGTTTACCGTTTGGAGAGCAGTGGTGATGAAATTATTTACACAAATTTTATAGTGTTACGACCATACTATTATCAAAACCTGTTACGAAATAGATCTTTTCTCAAAGTGGCAATTTTATTTCACGAGAAAAACGCTTTTGGATTTTCCGTAACTATAAGGTGACTGCTCGTGACTGTACAGAATTTACGAATTAGGTACAAACCTCGTTAAGTTTAAAATGATATCCTATACTATTAAACGAGCAATATTTGGATATACATATTTGTAATCAAGTTCTCGAAAACGGCTCTAACGATTCCGATGAAAGTTGCAATATAGAGCGAAAAATCGATCTAGCTAGATCTCAAATCTGGGAAAATTCGTTTTCTCCGTATTTTCACCCGAGCAGAGCTCGGTCGCCCAAAGGTCAGAACAAGATTTTTGACCTAGAATAATGACATGGTACCATGAATTAGTATGACTTTCCTATAGTATTAAACGAGCATTCTCTATTTTCAACAGAGCAGAGCTCGGTCGCCCAGGTGCTTTTATATGATAATCCCTATTTATTGTCGTCATAATTAATCAAAATCCAGCGTGTCATGCATTACCAAACATGTTATAATTAGCTATGAAACGCTAAACCAGCGTATGGCACGGTTGCTACGCGATCGGCGTACTACGTGGTACGCCGCAATTATTGGCGATTAATACGCCATAACTATGTTACTCTCTATTTTGGATAATGAACCCCATTCTTGATAAATCATCCGCTAATTAGTGGGTATGGTAAATTCAGTGATCTGAAACAATGGGTTATTATTTGAATGAAATGATGTACCTATTATTTTGTAATAAACAATAACACGACTGAAGTAATTACTCGTATTACATGCTATTGATATCTTTTTATGTGTAGGTATATACCTACACATAAAATGTAGGTATGTGCAAATGTGTGTCTGGATTTGTGCTCCGTTTGAGGCTCGCCGCCTTAAAATGTAGGTATGTGCAAATGTGTGTCTGGATTTGTGCTCCGTTTGAGGCTCGCCGCCTGTTACTGTTACAGATGAACCTAGAGTACGGCCACATTTCGCCAGTTATGTTTAAACATAACTGGCGAAATGTGGCCGTACTCTAGGTTCATCTCTGCAACTTATAAACCTAACCTAACCTAATCCTCCGCGGAATACAGTCATGTTATGTTATGTTTCTGATTTTATAACCCCCTGTGTGTTATAAAAAGCTACTTGACTGGCATTTCGTCAGCAAAATGCTTATATTGCCCCCAAAACTAGGTACTTCTGGATCATAATCTGTAAATTTGTGAAAAACCCTTTTTTATGAATAGCTTGTAATGTAGCTTTCCTAGAAGCATTCCATTTATTTTTATTTATTTATTTATTTATTTAAACTTCTCACACACAAAAAGGTACAAAGGCGGACTTAATGCCATAGGCATTCTCTACCAGTCAACCAAGGGTGGTGAAGAGATAAGATTCCATTCTATTCATAAAACCAATTGACTATTTAGGTACAAAAACAAAAACACAGATTCTCTACTCAGTAAAAAAGTGATGAACACTTATGCGTCTAAGTACTTCTCGACATCGCAATCATGCTAGAAATTAGTTTTTCCCATTTTAAAGTTATTCCCATGTATATATTCGATGTTCAAATAATTCCTACTTTACTTTCCTAATATACCTATTATTAAACACTCAAATAAAATGATTGCGCCTCTTTTTGTGAACATCTTGGTCAGGATGCTGAGCTTAGTTACTGCGACCAATTCGGCTTGCGCTAGGTTGGTCACAGTTCCCACCTATCCTAACTGCGATCAACTGTGAGAAAAATCCGGAAATTTAAAAAGAGGCTCAATTGTGAAAAGCACATTGGAAGCGTTAAAAGTTTTTACTATGTCATTAGTTTAAAAAAGTGCCCACCGTCAGGTCAATAAGTATCTAGCGGAAGTAGCGGATCAGTTAAATATTTCCCAAAGTTAGTCATATTCAAGTATTACCCCTAATCTCACCTCCCCTTTCTCTCACACATTTTAAATGCACTACGACCACTTAAAATTGTGCTCACCCCTGTAAGTGAGAACAGAAAGGTACATAAATTGTGGGAGTCAGGCGCCTCCATCCCACGCATTGAGTGTAGGCGTTTCTTTATGCAGTAAAAATATCAGTGGGACCAGCAAACTTCTTGATGGAAAATTCTGGGTCAGAACTGTTGAATATTTAAGAGTGAAGTTTAATTGCATATTGTTCGGCGTACTAACCAAACATTAACGACAATGCAAAATGCAAGGACGCAAAAAATTTAAATTTTACACATAACATAACATCACTTGTTTCCCCGAAGGGTTGGGCAGAGGTGTCCCTGTAGCAGGTACACTCACATTTTGCCAGTTATGTTTAAGTCCCATGTAATAAGGGCGAGCCTATTGCCATCAACCGGGCATAAATCTAGACTCCGAGCTGCTACTGAGAAATTTCAGATAGAAAAACCCAATAACACTTTGCCTGACCCGGGAATCGAACCCAGGACCTCATGCTCAGCAGTAGTGCTTGCGACCACTAGACCAACGAGGCAGTCATTTACATAATTAAATGATTGCATATTTATCTAGCAGAACTTTTTTATTTAGTTACACACACTTATATACATAATTTTAATAACTAACAGACTTAAAATACTAACAATAATATGTAGGTACAAGAATATAAAAAGGGGGGGTGAAATAGTCATAGGGCATCATAAAATTCGTCCGCATCGCTGTCTATAGGAAAAGTGCCCAAAAGGCTGGCAGCATTGTATGGCAATGCTGATTCTTTGGCCAAAGAAAAGAATATTTATCTAGCTAAATATTATTTTGAAGATTTATAGAGAATTATTTCTAACACTACAATTGTTTTATATCAAAAGCAATTTGATGCCGCTATGTTTTCGCACGTTATTCACAAACCACAATTTGGTAATTTCCAAAACTTTAATTAAAATAATCTAATCACACACGTCCCTACCGCAGACAAATTCCTATTTTGATGAAACTATTATATATAATTTAAATTCAAAGTATAGTCATTAGTTTTAAACTATCTCTAATCTAAACTATTTCGAAATAAGATATTGAGATTTCATTATAGCAGTGGCTAAAAGTATTTGTTTAACTTTGAACAAACTAATGAGTCCTTTTTCTTCAAATATGGGTCAGTTCAACTACAAGCAATGCACTTTCCGTAACTACTAGAGTTTCCTTAGCTTTATGTCTAAAACTTTCGCAACTTAACAGAAGTCTTAGAATTTTTATATCTTCTTAAGTGCTTATGACCTGATTTCAAAGTTTTCTACCTACTTCGGAGTTTGTGTAGTTAAAAGAAAGATAAAAAACCGGTTAGGTGCATGTCGGACTACGCACAATGAAGGGTTCCGTAGTTGGGATGAATTTATCCCCAAAAACAAACTACGCCTCGCCCGTACATCGAAATACGCACTGTCAATTCTCCAACTACAAATGTAAGTTTGTAATCACTTTTTTTTAATGTTTTAATACTACAAATTACCAATTTTCAGACTTTTTCCTTTACTTGTGCTGACACCTTGCTTCTTGCCAAATTTCATGATTCTAGGTCAACGGGAAGTACCATAAAGGTTTTGATTTATTTGCGAGTATGAAAATATATCGCATAAATGGCCATATTTTTTAATTGCCTTGACTAGAAGCTTGATTTTGTAGAGCTCTAAGGGACCGTAGACCTACGTATTTGATATAATTTCAACTTGATACCTCCACACATTCCTGAGAAAAAGTGTCTTGACAGACTGACAGATGGACAAGGAAATGATCTTATAAGGGTTCTGTTTTTCCTTTTGAGGTACGGAACCCTTAAAATGAAGATCTTTGTCAGCAAAATTAACTTTTTTCTTCTTATTTTAAACTGATGGGCTTGCCATAGCGTTGCAATGCGTCAGGGATGTTTGCGGCGGCGCGTTTCGATTGTTTTACATAATAATGCGCAAGCGCGCAGCATCGATTATGGCTCCAGTCATGGCCAGCCCTAACCGGGTTCTGAAAAGGATTGCTGACAGAGTGGACTCTGCCTAGCCTTTTCCCAACTATGTTGGGGTCGGCTTCCAGTCTAACCGAACCGATGCAGCTGAATACCAGTATTTTACATGGAGCGACTGTTTATCTGACCTCCACAACCTAGTAACTGGGTAATACGATACACCTTATTAAAACTGGTGGTCAGACTCGATCTTCTGACGACCCGTAACGACTGTCAAAGATCGACGAATAACAGCAGGGACCAACGGCTCAACGTGCTTTCCGAGGCACGGAGGAGTCTCGGTATGTAAAGATGGTCACCTATCCACGGACCCCGGCAATCGTAGCTTAACCTGATGAATCGATCCGTGTGGCTGTTATTACTTAGCCACGAGCTGACAGAGTGGACTGTCCGTATGTAATTCACTGCTGTGAGTTACATGTACCATCGTATAAGTGTTGTTAACTCACACTCTTAGACAATGTTACTAACCCTTTATGAGTTGAAAGATTTTGAATTTATTTTCCACTTAGTACTTCTAGCACTTTTGTAGAAATCTAACATATTTTTTGTGGTCTTAAAATATTACCTAACCGAAGTTTATTTTATTTTATAGCCCTTAGTTAGTGGCAAAGGAGATGAAGTGTCTCTTATTTCACTGAACTGAGTTATTACTTGATTATCACAAATTATTTTAGTACTTAAAAATCACAAAATTGACGAGAACTTTCGTGAACATTGCCACTTTTTCCGAGCTTGTCTCAAAATATGCCCTGTTTCTACAAACATAGCTACTTCCCAAAAATATGGCTTGGACCCTAAAATATGGCCAAGTCTTAAATTATGAGCCGGTCTCAAGCTGTTTGCTCCTCTTAAAGCAAACAAATATGCGGCTGAAGATACGTTCGCACGTAGAAGGTTCTGCCGTTAGGGCTGTCTCATATTTTTGCCGGAGCTCAATAAGCGTAGGCGCGCCCAAGTTTGCCAACCTCTTCTAATTAATTTCTACTCCGTGCCGGTAAAGTGGGAACTTTGTGTGTGGCGCGAGGTGTGAGCGACTGTGGAAGGCAATTTTTACTATAATAGTTTTTGTTTTTATTTTGTCACGTGGACTAATAATAAGTGGTTATTATTAGTCACCTGACACCTGAACCTCTGACTTTGGCCTGTAGATGGGTGACCATCTATTACATACTAAGACCACTCCGTATCTCGGACAGCACGTAAGGTCGTTACGGATATTCAGAAGACGGAAAATCTGACAACCAGTCTAACGAAGATCATGATACCGTTGTGGAGGTCAAATAGGCTGTCACTCCATGTAAAGTACTGGTATTTAGCTGCATCTGGTTAGACTGGAAGCTGACTTCACATAGTTGAAATAGGCTACACAGATAATTTTCTATACCTACCAATATTTTCGATAATTTCACTCATGATTTCAATTGTATATTGTACGGTTGATTCCGGTTTTCTCAAGTACAACCGCTGTAATTTTGTACCTTCCACCACAAGTTTATGGGACTTTACACGGGCGATAGTGTAACTTTACTGAGCTCCGAATTGGTGAGATTAATTCTATAACAAAAGCGTTTGATCTGGCCGAGTGGCACTCCTAACTGTTGTATGTAAACCGTTGAGGATTGTGTGTCTTAGTTCCGTTTACTTTGTGAATGGCGGAAGATTTTCTTTGTGTCTACCTATGATCGTGGTTTTGACTGTGGATCAAATAGCAGCTGTGACATTTTAATTACCATTTAGGTAAGTGCCTATGTAGTGACCACATACATAGCGCATCAACACGTCTGACCGCGACGGCGTGCGGCCGGGCACCAGTGTTGCCAACTCCAAAAGTTCAAATTATCGAGATCCGACGCCGAAATTATCGTTTTTTGGGCAAAATTATCGTACAAAAGAAAAAACCAAAGAAAAACAAACCTTGAACGTTAATTCAATTTGCTATCAAAAGACAAATAATAATTCTATACTAAAGTCAAGGGGAAGTATATGCCAAGTTTTATCACTAATGGCGCTAGCAGCATAAACCGTAAACATTTTTGTCATAGTTTTAAGATGATATTTTTGTGTTTTCACTGAAAAATTTAATAAAATAACTCGGAAGGGAAAGAAAGAGATACCTACTTACTTGTTGATGTTGACTTTGACAATTAACATTGAATTTTTTTGGTTATTTATCTGCGTTTAATTTTGTCTGATAAATACGTTTTGTTAAGAGGGCCCTTCCCGAACAGTCTATCGTCAACGCAAGCATGGTCAAAAAGCATGTTGTTTCATGCAAGTGAGAACGCGATAACATTGTACGAAAAATTGTGTGCGGAAATTTCATAAAACTTGTTTCAGGAAATACGTGTTATTGAGTAAGCTTTACTAGTTTGTGAAATAAATGTTCATCATTTAGAATCTCCATTACATGTGGAAGGTTTCTATGCAAATGTTTTCTTTACTTTTACAATTTATGAGTATATTATGAACGGCCAAAGTTCGGGTAAAAATTGTGCAAAAATGCAGATTTTCGGAGGCTTGTACTGAATTTATTTCTCGACATATTAATTTTTTGGTTTCATAAAAACCTAGAAATAGTGCACAAGATACCTATTAATTAAAACATTTCAAAGAAAATTGTGTTACGACGCCATAATCACGTACGAGCGTTTGTATGAAAAGTATGACGGGTTGGCCGCTCTTAATGGAACTCGTTTTTTCAGCAAATCGCAAAATTATCGTACATTGGACATTCATTATCGTACATCGTACCATTAGCCAAATTATCGTACGCCCCCATAATTATCGTACGGGTTGGCAACACTGCCGGGCACTGAGGGCCGCAGACATGGCCGCTGTCTTAGAGAATTAGTTAGTGATAAATATTTAAAATAAGTGATAGCTTTTTTTTCATATGAGTCGTCGTTTTCTGAACATTATACAGACAGATTGATGACTCCGTGCATGTAGTTTAGCTCGCCAGTTTCTCATACATGTGCGTCCACCCACATGTATGAAAAACTGGCAAACTAAACTAAACTAAATGCAAACTAACTTAGTTTAGCTCGCGGTGGACGGCTCGCTTTTAGCCGATCGTCCATCGCCAGCTAAACTAAGTTAGCTCGTATAGTTGCTCATCCACCGCGGTGGACGCACATATGTATAATATATGAAAACTGGCTTAAGAACGACACTGGTGACTCAAGACTTTTTACTTTACCCACGTTTAGAGAAAATAGTAGCCTTTTCATATGTGGGGTTTCTTATGACTAAACTCTTTTTGTATTGCTTTTGTATGTCATATTGCCAAAATTAGCTTTCTTAAAACAAAAACACACAAGATAATAATAACATAAAAATTCAAATTCAAATAACATAACATAAAAAAGAAAAAGTAATTTAACAAGTTATTTTTATGCAACAAAAACTTAACATACAATTCCTACATCATTTCAGTATTTAAACCAACAAATATTTACCATACCTCTAGCCTACATTTTATTCCCAACATCAAAATTTAAGACACGCCTCCTAGATTTATTTGAACCCTAGTTATGAAAGGTTCCTACGTGGTCTGAGAAGTTAGGCAGAAACCAAGACAGACTGAGAAAATAAGTCAATATTGGTCTACCGAATTTAAATATTGATCAAAGTGAAATTGAATATTATTCTCAGAATATTGAGTTTAAAAATAAAAATAAAATATTCACTGATTCTAGACTCTCTTTTTATAAATATTTACCAATTTTGGCGTCAGTTTTCTTTAATTTTTAGAGATATCTTCTATATTGGTAATAGAAAACAAGTAATTTTTATTTTGGTTTCTATTTTACAAGGATTACATTGACACTGGCAACACCAAAACTTCTTCACAAAGAACGAATCGCCTGATTCTATCCTGGCTTTGTTGCTTTAAAATATTGACAGCTAGTAAGTAACTTAAATCACTATAGGCTTTGTTTATTTGTGTAAACAAAGAATAACTTATACCAAGTGTAGCGATGACATTTATATTCGTACAACCAAGACATTTTGGTTATTCTTAGTTAATTCTCGAATATAACTGTTATAGCACGTTTATTTGTAAGTCTATAAATATGTTTAGTCAAGTTAAGTTAGGTATTCTGAACAGTTTACGACAGAAAATAAGAATAAAGACTCATAAATTCACTTTTGATTATTTTAAAATACAAACTGAGTTTGAAAAACTTTCATGTACTTTTACAAAAGTCAACTTAAACATTTCAATAAGTTAGGATTAGTAGCGTTTCAGAATCTGACAATCGTGCATAAACTAACCTACGCCTTTTATGTAAAATATTTTATTTCACATAAACCTACAAGGGCACTTATGAAACGTCAGAAGCTAGGTGCACGGTTCCAAATGGTCGCTTCCTATGGAGAAGAGCCGGTAAGAAACTCTACGGTTGCTCTTTTCAAAATAAATGGTTTCTACAATGTTTTCAAATTACAGTGTTAATAGGTATGGGAGGACAGTGTAGGCCTATCAACAAGTACCAGGTACTTAGTAAAATAGAAAATGGTCCACAAGTCTACAGCCTACAACGTATAAAGCATAGCGTATGCCTATGTAATCTACTAAATTCTTGATGAAGTCACGTATACACCACACGTATAGTCTACAAACAGTTATAAGTGTTTATAAACGCCTCCACAAGGAACTATGGTTGGAAATATCTTTCAATACTAACTACCCACGCAACCATGAAAGTCTTGTGGCAACATTGTCATTGAAAATTGACTGGTTCGGCCCACGCTGTGACAACAGCTGAGAGTCAATAATGCATGCTGGGTAGGAAACTGGTTTGTAGAGGTCAGATATATAGTCGGTCCATTTAAAAAACTGGTGCCTATTTAGCTGCATCCGGTTAGACTGGAAAAACCCAACACAGGGAAAGGCTAGATAGATGATGACTTGTAAGTAAAAAAAAAAGAATAGGCACTCCGGGAATGCCGACAGAAGTGAAAACTTGAACAATATTGCCATAAAGAGCACAATCGCGTTTACAAAGAAAAAAAAACAACCATAACCTTTAAAGTAAAAATACTTGCACAGAACATTGATCCGTAACTTAATATAAATAAAGAGCACAATCTCGTTAAAAAAATGAGGTGTCGGTAACGGTGTCACGAGTTCAATTGTTTTTCCCATCTCAAAAATGCCCAACACGCCTTAAGAAGTTTTCACTTCAAAAATCTTTCACATTTTGTTTTAATAATATTATGTAAATAGGTATATTATTAAGAGAAACCCTATGTGGAGCCCAGAGACAACTAGAAGGCGTCGTGGCAGAACCCTTAGAAGATAGCGGGATGAGCTGAACAAAACAAAAGGACCGGTGGTCCAGATTAACACTGGATCGCAAGCACTGGAAGTCATGGGGAGAGGCCTTTGCCCAGCAGTGGGATGATACAATACAATACAGTAATCTTTATTGACATAATAATTACGTAGTTACAGAATTATATGAAGCCTCTGAATCCCAAACTAGGTATAAACCTGAATGTCAGGAGTCAGCGCGTTCTCCCATTTTCATTACTCTAATTGTTATGCCAAAACAAAAAATACATTTTAAATTTACTCTTAAATGAACAAAAGAAAAGAATAATAAAGTTTAAGGATGAGATCTTGCAAAAATACAAAAAAAAAATAGGCTAACAGTATAAAGAGAAAAAGATAAAATGCAGTATGATGATTATTAACAGTAGTACGATTTTCTCAGATGCAGGACGGGGTCGATCCAGAATGTTCTATGGAGAAGTGTGAAAAAAGTAAGAAAGATCATCCAGCTCAAGTAGTAACAATACCACTAACAATGCTCTTTTATTTTCAAGTCTTGGCCAAAGGCACACGAGCACACAGTTGGAAAAAAAACTGAGCAACAATCGAGTTAATGAGGTGTTTCACTTCCAGCGCCGATTTAACTGTTGCGAAAGAATGGGAGAAGACATTCTAGATCTAATTTTATTTACACTAACACAAATAATAATTTTCTTGCAGGGGCTCTTTAATATACTTAGATAATTCTTCCCTAACCCAGTGTTTCTCAAACTTTTATCACACACAGCAGAATACACAAAACTTTATCCAAATTACCTTTCACATTTCATAAAGGTCAAAAACACAGAAAGATACAATAATTTACTGCGGGCAGCCACTTTTGAAGTATTTTGGAATACCCTTCAAGCTTAAAGCCTCTCAAGTGACAAGTCTAAGATTGAGAGACGCAGACAAGAATTGAAAGAGCTTTTCTAGTATTAGTTGACTTTGAAAGTATTGTTGCACTTATAATGGAGTTTTTTTTTCGGAAAAATTATCAATTAGATGTAAATAAAGGGAAGGGCATTTCCTTAAATTTACGACTAAATCAGTGGCTACGGTCTTACAAAAATAAATAATATAAAAAATTAATAGAATGAAAATGAAACATAACAAAATATGAACCGTGCAAAGATAAAATACTCAGAACCAAAAAGGGAACTTATCATCCGTAACCAAAACATTAGTTTAGCAGCCCATAAACCTGATTACCCGCGATTAACCCGTATCAATTAACAAACGCATGTAAACACGTTTGTGGTTTGCGTTAAAGTTAACTAGTTAATGTCACATGAAAATGAAGCTAACGTAAACTTGTGCGCAATTACCGCAGTGGCTAAAGTTAATTCGCACATATATTAGGAGAACGATAATGTTAATAATTGGACCCTTTTCACGGGCCGTCCGCTAGACAGTTTAAATTGTAGTTGACAATTGTTTAATTAAAATTAAATGGTACAATGTGGCCATACTTCACTATGCGGTGTGCTTTCTATCTTTAGGTGATTAACACACTGTCACGCACCACGCAGCGTAGTGCGTGAATGCTTGTTTTAACGTTGCTTGTAAGTATCTCCGTTTGTATAGAAAACACGCACAGTCCAACACACACAAAATGCATCCACGCGCGTTCACTCAAATCGTTGACACGCAACATGCAGCGTGATGCGGTGCAGTGTGATAATCGCCTTAACCGCTCAAGCCCCGGTGTCAACTTACAAGTTTTCGCGAAAATCTAAATTTGCCCATATCTTTTACCAATAAAAATGGTACCAATTTTATTATGGCGGTATAATGGGTAGGTACGGAACCCTCGGTGCGCGAGTCCGACTCACTCTTGACCGGTTTTTTATCATAGGATATGTATTTTATCACTAAAACAAATATCAATTGAATCAGCAAATGCATAAGAGTTACGTTCCTTAACAAATTATTGTTCATAGTTATTAGGTGTAAAAAGCTACGATTAGACTAAAACCTATTATAGTATACATTAACTCCGAAATAAGTTACAAAAATATGTGTAATAGGATCTAACTTACTCGTATAATTATCGATGTTTCTGCAGCGCGTCTACAAATGCTCCGCTCAGCATTCCCCGCATCGACGAGTTATATCCTTTCTCACGTAAAATGTAAGCAATTCGTAGGATACAATTATAATTATATCAAATTACATTAATTAATTTCACAATAGCATATGTGATTACTGATCTCAACCGAGTTATTTTCGATTTTTTCCCTTTATTTTGGTGAAAACGGATTTATGTCTAGTAATATCATTACTCACTAAACCATTTTTAAGGACTAGGTGTTGTTGTATTGATAAACACCAACCAAATTAAACTGTGGGTAATTTAAGTTAATTTAGATTAAAATCCACAAAATAAAAAATAATAAAATCCGTTTAAAAGAATACAAAAGTACTTGAAACCAACTTTTGTAGTTTTTTTTTGGTGTCAGTTGGACCCTTTTACACAAAGTAACTTCTTTATTTTTAGAGATAGCTTAGATCCGTTTTCACCAAACGATAGAGCATTTTTTTCTGATCATTTTAGTATTCTTAACTCATTTTCGACAAAATTGGACTTATACCCCTTTTCACTAGGGCCACAGAAATAAGTAAACACACACACATAACATCACGCCTTGTTTCCCCGAAGGGTTGGGCAGAGGTGTCCCTGTAGCAGGTACACCCACATTTCGCCAGTTATGTTTAAGTCCCATGTAATAGGGGGCGAGCCTATTGCCATCAACCGGGCACAAATCCAGACTCCGAGCTGCTACTGAGAAATTTCAGATAGAAAAACCCAATAACACTTTGCCCGACCCGGGAATCGAACCCAGGACCTCTTGCTCAGCAGTAGCGCTTGTGACCACTAGACCAACGAGGCAGTCAATATAAGTAAAATGGGCAGCGGCTAGTCTTGCATATATAATTTAATTATCCAAGTTTACGATATTATTTTTAATTTTTTTAATTGTTCTTTGTTTTATCTTTTTATTACGGACGCTTCTAACATGCACGTCTTTCTACATTGTTCTCACATGTATAATTTCAACAAAAAATTATGTAACCAATATTTTGTAACAATTTTTTATTTAAAAGAGTGTTCGTGGAGTTTCTTGCCCGTTCTTCTCCATAGGTACCTACTACGCTTTGGAATGGGCAACTAGCTTCATACCTATTTCTGACTGACCGATTCCTTGACAACTCAAAAGTGCCTAAAATGGTTTAATTGAAATAAATGCTTTGAGTTTGAGTTTGAGCTATGAGATATTAAATAAAACACGAGTGCTCGCTACGTCACAATTCATTATAAAATCTACCGAACAGTGACGTTATGCCACATTTTAACCCAATGTATTGCCATAATCTTATGGTTACGCAAAAAATTAAAAAAAATGTACAATATTTTTTTATATCTGACCGACAAAAAAAAATTTTGTCGTCGTCCCTGTTGTTAGAATTGTTAAACATGTTTATAGATATTTTTTGTGTTGTAAATATAATAAATGAGTAATTGTTATAATTAGCAATTAATATATAATAAAATTACCTAACCTTAATATTAGCTTACCAGCCGGCGGTGTCCGCTGTCCACAGCATTGAAAACTTGATCAGGAAAATTTTATCCACATCCATGGTTGACTCTGCAGTGCCGTGTTGCTGTGGGGAAACTTTTGTTGCTCTTTAGATGAGAAAACTATGAGGAATGAAGTAGTGTTGTGACTTGATGGTTGTTAGTGTTTTGTTTTTAACGCGTTTTTGTTTTGTTTTGTTTTTGGACATGTCTGGTGGGTCAATCGACGTTTGCCTAGGTGGTCAAAACCAATGTTCAGTAATGATTGTTATATTAATATAATTGTCGTATTTTATAGTTTATCAATTAATAAGTTTCAGGAGTCAAAAACTTGCGAAAACTGGTCAAAATCAGGTTTATACGCTAGGGATTTCTTTATTATAACGCCACCTGTGAGTGAGCACATGTACTAATTGGTGTATTTAATATTTTGTTGATCTGAGATCAGATTCTGCAGTTGTTTTTGGATATTTTTAGTTGCGTAAGAAAAGTGTAAATCACCTTTTAAATAAGTGCTTTACTATTGTTTTATTAAATCCCAAATTCTTATGTATATTGAATACATAAATACCTACACATAAAATGATATTTTTATCTTCTTCAATTCCGTATTTTGGCGTCTATCCTCAATACCCATGATATTATTTATATTTACCTACTTGTTGGTATTGAATTGGGATTAAAATAAATAAAACTATGTATTTATTGCCAAATAAATTATTTTATTGTAGGTATACAGATAAGTACGCTTAAATAAAAAAATAGATGATGCAACAGAATGTCCCCAACTCCCCACTGACCAATAATGACTGGACTCACTAGCACTCATTACCCCAGAGCGCTGGGCTTATTTCTACATTGATACATATTTTTTTACAGCAGAGTTCTAACTACAGTTTGCATAAGTACGATAATCTTGTCAAACCTTTCGTGATTTGTTCCTGCGATGGACATAAATAATTGATGTTTTAGGGCCATATGCTGCTATACAAAGCGATGCTGACATAATAAAAAGTTTATTCGAAATTAGAGATAGTCCGTTTCGTATCTTAGGCCAAACGATATTTGTATACTAGATAGAGGATCCCAGGATGCGATTCCATTTCTAGAAGGTTTCAATGACAAAGTATTTAAACCAGAGTCTTTATATGTGGGGCAACAGCAATTAACTTACTCACAGGCCAATCAAAGTCGAAAGGTTACGTTATGCAGATGGATAGTTGAAATCATAAATGGTCGCTTCAAAAGAGATTTTAAAATATTTCGCCAAAGATATTTTAATATTGCTTCTCATAATCTCATGATTGATTTAAGAATAGCAGGAGCCCTCCTAAATATATTCCACCCATTTGTTCAGGATAGTCCAGACGTTCAGCAAATAATAGAGCGTGTTCACCGATACATGGACGAACCCAATCATTTGGGAACTTGTGTGAACAATAACAATTTAAATAGAAGAAGACAGTGGTAGCGGCGGTATTGTTTGTAAAGAAAGTGGTGGCGACGGTGTTGATGAACTATGTTCCATGGATGGAACAAAATCCTGTTGCAAGTCCTTTGATGTGTCATGAATCAGGCGTCGATTCGCTCGAACCCAACAGGCATGAATAACTGTTGCCATAGCCTGAAAATATTATTAAAATACATTTTATTAAAAATGACATGACATAACTGGCAAAATGTTAGATGAGTTCACCTCGCCCAACTCCTTCGGAAATCGCTGGCGTGATGTTATATGTTCATGTTGAGTTTTACATGACGAACACTCCTTTAATCTTTCATGATCGTCGTTTCTATCGTTCTATCGTTCGTTGTTCCAGTTTTGAGAGATCTGTCCAATTCATTTAGCCATTTTCTTTCAAATACTTTACATAAATATAATAAAAACGTAGTTGGGGAAAAAAATATTCACCTGATAATTATTATCATTGGAAATAAGGGGTACTAAGGGGCCATCCACTGCAACAGTATAAAAACGTCGGCGTCTTGGATTTCTGAGTCCGACTGACACACCACATCCACGGCAGACCATTGTATGGCCTAGTAATCTCCCACTGTCAGCAGCTTCGGTATTTAATCAATTAAAACAATCGTAACAAGCGTATCCATCTAATGGGAGCTGGAACAATAGCAAATATCATTGTATTTTTCAATTTATAACACAACAGCTCAAAATATTGCCTTTACTGCATGGTTTACGCGACTGCCGTAGTATAGATAACTATCGAGTGAGTCTCACTTGCAAGGGTAACGCCAGCCTCGACACGATATATCTGCGAATCCACTACACAGCGATGCCACAATTGATGCACCTCATCATAATATCCAAATCAAGTAGCAAAACAGAATCCTTTATGAGCAGCAATAGTAATCGTGTCTAGATGATATCAGTCCGTGTAGAATAAATAGCAATGGTCGTTATAAGAAAATATCAATATCATAAAATAATCGCACAGTAAGCAAGGAACGCAACGCAACTTGGAACTGCAAAGCGCTTAGATTATATATAATCTAAGGCAAAGCGAGCAGAAACTGGTCAATTCAAAATAATATGTCAATGTCATGTCAAAGAAATAATAAATACTTACCTTAATTTTAAGAAGTGGGTAATTAAAAAAAAAACACTTTTTGTGTACACAAAAACATGTTAGTAATGTTGTCGTATTTTATACGCAATTACATTACAATAATTACATAAATACCTTAGATCTAAAATAAGCGGCTTATAATTATTGTTCACACTCTTTAAAGGTAATTATGGGATAAAAGGGAACGTCAAAAACATTTTTAGTACTTCCCGTTAAAAATGGCGAGGCGGAAATTATATTTGAGTACTGTTTTTTTGAGAATTATGTTACGCAACCTCTACTGAATTTATAAATACATAATAAATTAAATCAAAATTTTTAAATCTTACTGTAAAACCTTAGATCATGAACATTATCGTTTCAGACCACGACCAGAGGGCAGAAACTGGACATGTCATTTCCCATTGAAAAAAAGGGGTGCCTTGTTTTTAATGTTCCCGAAAATTACCACATAAGTGGACTCTCAGTATGATTCTTTACAACAACCTCACGGATCGGACACGTTTTTGTTACACGCTGTATATTCCACGCTTACATTATAATAATATTATGCAAGTACAGCAGTAGACGCAGCAAAAGGATAATGTAAGGATTGTAGCAGGTGACGTTTTGTATTTTCTGCCTACCCCCATTGGAAGAGGCCGTGAGTTTATGTATGTATGTGAATGTGACAGCAGTTGGTAGAACATTAAAAAGGTTATCCAATGTACCAGCTTTTCTAACGTTTAGGTAGGTACTCCAGGCCTATTCTGTCAATTGGATCGGAGGTTTCATTCCTCGCCAAGCTATACTTAAAGGTTCATAATAAATTCAAAACGTGAGTGCCACCATTGGTCACGTGACGTACCGAAAACGTGATAGTATTAAGTTATATAGATATTCCAACTAGACACTTGATATTTTGCGTCTCCGTAAGAAAATATCACTTTCCTATTTTCCATTATCTTTGAATGATGTCCATTATCTTTTCTGGCCTTTTTTATTTTGTTACCAAGGGGCCATTTTTGTGTTTCGCTACTGCAAAGTGCCAGTGAAATTAAAAGCATCAGTGAATTTCAACTTAAAATAAAAGAGCATCATCAACGGAATTTTTACTGATTTAGGGTTCAGACAGTCACGTCAACGTCAATTCGCCGATCAGTCACGTCAGTAAATATAGTCACTAAGAAGTTGTAGGACGTTGGTTACACACATCAGTCAGGTCAACGTCAAGTCATCGAGCAGTCACGTCAATTTCAGGGATGTGTGAACAGATAGTAAGTCAGTCAGTCACATAGCAGCGCCTCGGTCACAAATTGTCTTTGTCAAAATACCGATATCGCGTCCCACAACTTCTACGTAACTATATTTTTGACGTGACTGATCTGCGACTTGTCGTTGACGTGACTAATGTGTGTGCATGAAATACCTACCTTTCTTTATTTTTGTTACCTACCTATTTAATAAACAAATCACTGAACCTGACCTGATTTCCGTACATCATCTTTTTTTCGGGTGACCACTGGAAATCAGCGCTGTGCTGTGGGTTCCCCATAGCACTGCATCATGCTGAGTGGAAGCCTTCTTGTCACAGTCATGTCGTGCAGCTGCCGACTAATTTCTGTTTTATGCTCGTGATTTATTATGTACTTTTTGTTGTTTTCGTTTACTCTTGTCTTTTATGTATGCACGTGTTTTTGTGACAAATAAACCTATTTTTCTTTCTTTCATATACTTTTAATAGCCGTGAGCCACTAAACAGACACATAGTATTTCCGTGATGTCCCTTGAAATAATTGAATGGGGAGACATCCTTACTAAAGCTTATTAAAGCAAAGCAATTGCTTTTTAAAAACTCCAGCTTTAGCTCCCTAAGATTTAATGTCACTTGCACGTCATATAAGGATAGGGACTAAATTTAGTCTTTGTTATAGTTAGATAACAAACTTTGTGAAGTTTCAATTTTATGGACATTGTTGTCAAAACTGGTTAATCGAGAACCAATGAAAGGAAATATCTCTAAAAATGTTAAGATGTGACTTGTGTTATCTGCAGCTGTAACAAACTAATAAAATCAATGTTATCTATGTTTGTGAAGATGAGAATATGCTAAGAAGAATGTGTGATGTTACGTGAATGGACAGAATAAGAAGTATAAATGTGGATGGGTTTATGGAGAAGACTAAAGTAACTATAGATGGACTGTAAAAGATGATAATGCGAGAAAGGGAGTGACATGACGACTAAATATAGAGAAGTCTGCACGGGGAGCATGACCATAGTAAAAACGGGTTGTTGTCGACGGAATAATAGACAAAATGACAGATTGTGATTGTGAATCTGTAAATTTTTCTATTCTTCCGTCGACAAAACACGTTTCTACGGTGCGTCGATTCCAAATAAATCTGGATAAGGGCAAGAAAATGGTGATCTTTGTACGGAAAAGTCAACGAGTAAATTGAGTACGGTGTATTAAATTTCAAACTTTATAAGATTAAATGTTTAAAGGTCAATATTCTTTATACCGAGCATGCAGGACGGTGCTATCACTAGACGACATTCACGGGTCATCCACCTATGACTCATGTCAAACAAATGAGACTGCAAATGACGGACTTTCTAATTAACTCCAACCTTTTGTTGGTTTCAGTCATCTTAGTTGAATATATTATGAAGCATGATAATATGTGTGCTAGTACTGATTTTAATTATGTGAGTTATGCATATTTACAAGATGGCGTTTTTGATCTGTTAAAATTGGATTTACTTAGTATAATAGAGTTTACACGAGAACGTGGTAGTAATTATTTTTGGTATACGTCTAGTATTAATTATTTTCAGTAATGTTGTAGTTAATTAAACCCTGTCCTAACATAATGTGCCGAAATTATGCTGAGACTTGAAGTTATACGTTACGAAATTATATGGTACGTTTGTAAACATGTCGTGTTTCTCACAAATACATTAAATGTTCACGATCAATTACTCAATCAATCTGCCTAGCGTTTTTCCTTCCTCTCCGGGTCAGCTTCCAGTCTAACCGGATGCAGCTGAATACCATTATTTTTACAAAGAGCGACTTCCATAACCCAGTTACTGGGTAACACGATACCCTTTGGTAAGACTGGTGGTCAGACTTTCGGGCTTCTGACGACCCGTAACGACTGTCAAAGATCCAAGAATGACAGCAGGGACCAACGGCTTCACGTGCTTTGCGAGACACAGAGGGGTCTCGGTATGTTGAGATAGTCACCCATCCACGGATTGACCGCGGCAAGCGTAGTTTAACCTGATCGATCGACCTGTGCGGCTGTTATTACTTAGCCACGCCCTCCTCGATCATTATTCGGATACCTGAATAAACTTTTGTTACATTACCAGCACTATCAAGACACCATGGAGCCTTAGTTTAAATATGACAATTGACATTTGATAATTTCAGTACAAATAGTGTTGTCAGTCAGCTTTATTTATGCAATGGCCGAGTTAGTGTGGTAAAGGTCTGGTTCTCACACTATTTTCTCTTAAAAACAGGAGATAAAATTATCTATTCTACTATGTTATACTTTTCGAAGCGAAAGCTATCCATTCTTGTCAAGATTTTTTTTGTTTACACAAATAAAACGATAGACTCGAAGACCTGCAGCAATCGTTCCAATGACACTGCAACTCGACAAAAACTATCCTGTTCAGAAAACAACACCGTTCTACGAAACCCAACAAATTCGCGTCACAGCGTGCATTCGCTTGCCACGTCATCCATCAGCAAAATGTACGATCCAGCTCGTTTTCACGCCTAGCGGTCCTATACCAAATCTGCATACAGTACATTTAGGTCAAAGTGATAGATTATCCAAAGAAAACCAGAAAACACCAAAGACTTCGAAAGAACAATGCTTTCTTTGTTTGAATTTATTTTTTGGGAACGAAAGCGAAGGAAAAGTCACCATTTGTTTGAATGAGGGTAGTTACATTTTGATCGTGCGGTAATGTGACAATGAGATTATTTATTGCTTGTTTTTTCTCGGATTAGGACGTGATCTGAGTAGAGATGTTTAATTATTATTTGCTTAGTTAATAACGTTTATTTGGTCGTGATATCCATGTTGGTATTATGTTGTGTCCCTTTGTGCTCAAAGGGAATTTTTCTTCTATAGTGGATAGAAGATTTAGGTACACGATTTGTGTTATAATATTGTGACATTTTCATCAAAATTCTTTTGGGCTTGCCGTTACTTATAAGAGTCTTGAGATCAATCAGGTTATAATACTTTTACAAGTATTTATCAAAACTGTCAGATTTAAAAGAAAATTGAGAAAATCTAGAAAGTTAATAGGCAACAGCACAATAAATTCGCGCTGGACAATGAGTGACATTTTCCTAGATCCATCACATGGGAACTCGCAGTGCCGCGGGCAGTGGAGTCTTACACACAGCGTTTCTGATTGGCAGCCACTGCTTACTGCATTCTTAAGACCTCTTTCAACTTTAAGCCTATGTTACCCACATGGAATGGCAAATTGCAATCTTTTGTGCTTATTTCTTAAAGATGGTTCTTCTCGAAATCCAAAGAGCTTATTAAAAAAATAATCTTATTTTCAAAAGAAAATTCAAAAGGGTTTATTTATAAACGTTGCTTCAAGTTAAGCAATGATTACAAAACGTCTGCTTAACCATAAATTTTTTGACGTTTAACTGTCTCTTAACCTTAAGCAAGGTTTAAAAATAAACCCTTAACTGGTTATCGATATTAGGTAGGTAAAATAAATAGAAGAGTCAAAATCACAAATGCAAACTAAATCGCACTAAATCAAAACGTCTAACACCGAAACCTAAATCCGACCTACATCGACACCCCGTTGGACAACTTCGACGCCCGTAGGTCACACCCCTAACCTGCAACTGACTTTGATTGATGCCTCAACCCTCCGCCAGGGGCGCCAACGTTGCACTCATGGGATATTGTGACCAAACCCTGACTATGAATCTTGAACGTCTCTCACACTTTCATATGCATGACGCACTAAGCTACATTTGTACATGTCTGTCGCTAATCGCACAGAATCGTGATTTGTACGGCATGAACAAGAATGACGTGTGACAAGGATTTTATGGTGAAATCCTATGGGAAGGAATACATTTATCATCCTTATGGGCCTTGCTTGTAGTTGAGGCAATTTAATGATATAAGAATATCCTTAACCTTTGAGTTCCTTTTGGGCTGAGTCGACTAAAATGAAAGAATGGTCTTTGTTTTAAAATATTACTATGTAGGTTTAGCAAAAAAAAAAAAAACAATGTTAAAATTTAAATGGATTGTATGATTGATGTTCGAATGCTAAATATGGATGTATGTAAATAAAATAAGCTTTTAAATATGGAAGAGGATTAAGCAAACTTAAACAGGACTTTTCTGATTTACTTTTCTTTTTTTATTTATTTATCACAAAAAATATGCAATATCTTGGTAACATATTTCTTGGTAACATAAATATAGCAAGAGAGAAAATATTTCTTTTCAGTTAATTTCTGTTATAAAAACCCTGCTTTCTCTTTAAAAGCATAAAAGCGAAGGAGACAATAAATCTAGCTGAATCGCTTAGGCTAATAAAAAGGGTCATAACGGAAGTCTAGAAAAAATGAAAATGTAGTCCAAAATCCCCTGAATTTAGTCAGATTTTATTTAAGATAGAGTATAATAATTGAGGTTGTTTTTAGGGTTCCGTACCTCAAAAGGAAAAAACGGAACCCTTATAGGATCACTCGTGTGTCTGTCTGTCTGTCTGTCTGTCTGTCTGTCTGTCTGTCTGTCTGTCTGTCTGTCCGTCTGTCACAGCCAATTTACTCCGAATCTAATGGACCGATTAAGTTGAAATTTGGTACACATATGTATTTCTGTGACCCAAACATGGATGTGTAACGTAAATAATTTAATTTTGAATATAGGTGTCACTTTTGGGGCGCAAACAAGAAAATTAAAAAAAAAAGTTTTGCTAGCAGTACCGTGTGACATATCAAATGAAAGGGCTTGTTGCGAGGATCTTAAAGATATTTTTTAAATAATTTTAAAATAAATACTTTTAAAGATATTTAATAAATTCAATGAAAATTGACCATTCCCCCCCCCTTATCTCCGAAACTACTGGACCAAAAATTTTGAAAAAAATACATAGTATGGTTCTTTACTCATAGATTACAGGAAAACCTATAAGAAGTCTATGGTCTTAAAATAACATGGTAAATCTCTCAATATTGTGCGTAAAAACTTACATTTCGTCGCTCGGCATCCAAAAGGCCCATCTCTCTAGCTACTATAATATCAAAATATCAAAAGTGTTTGACCGTCTGCTTAATACACAAATAAATAAAACTGTAAATGTTCATGACAACCAATTCGGGTTTCGGCGTGGTTTGACAACAGAAAGTGTTGTTGTGCCTTAAGCATACTATCACATACTTACTATACACAGCGTGGGATGCCGATTTATGCTAGGTTCATCGATTTATTCAAGGTTTCTGATCTGGTTGCTTATGACGTATTGTGGAGAAAGATGGAGAAGGATAGGTTGCCAACGGAGCAAACATCATTTAAATAGTGGTATGGTAACCAGATCAATAGGTTGGAATGCGGGGTGAGGCAGGATTGGCGAGCTCAGCAGCACCAGAGTGGGTTGCTATATAGATGGTATTTGTGTAAATAATATTAGCTATGCAGATGATATGGTGCTTCTGAGCGCGTCAATCTGTGGTCTCAGAAAGTAATTGGTCGCCAAATGTGAGCAGTATGCCAAAACACATGGTTTGATGTATAACTCCAATAAGTCGGAGATCATGGTCTTTGAGGCTGGGGGCAGACCGGGTTATGTACCACCTGTATTACTCAATGGGACTCCACTACAAAGAGTATTTACGTTTAAATATCTTGGTCATATATTGACCCCTGACCTCAATGACGGACTCGATATTGAGCGGGAGCGAAGGGCGTTGTCGGTAAGGGCAAACATGCTGGCTCGCAGGTTTGCACGCTGCTCACTTAAAAAGCCAAAATTACTCTGTTTCGAGCTTATTGTACAACGTTTTACACGTGCAGCCTGTGGGCTAGATATACCCAAAGGTCATGCAACGCCCTTCGAGTCCAATACAACAACGCTTTCAGGGTATTGGTGGGGCTGCCCCGTTTTTGTAGCGCATCGGGAATATTCGCGGACGCACATATTAATTGCTTTTACGTAACGATGCGAATGAGGTGTGCATCCCTGGTACGCAGAGTACGGGCCAGTTCCAACAATATCGCTAGCAGTCTGGATTGCATGTACATCAATCACTGCAGTGCCATCTCCCATGGGGTGAAATAAATTTAAACTAGATTACGTGGGGCACTCAGAAAGTTTTGTGATACTAGAAAAAAATATACTACAGGTTATAATTTTTTTTATTATATCTTTTGAAAGAACTCTCCATTGGCGTCTATACACAGTTTTATACGTCTAAACAAATTTTCATAACACATTTTCCAGTCCGCATCAGACACCTCTCCAATCTCCTTCTCAAATGCACCCAGTGCATCTTCAGGTGATGAAAACTGTTTTCCTTTGAGTTAATTTTTTATTTTGGGGAACAAGAAAAAGTCGCACGGAGCCAAATCGGGACGGTAAGGAGGATGACCTATAAATTTGACCGGTGTGCTGTCCAGAAAGTCCCTTGTTTTGAGCGCCGAGTGAGCCAGCGCGTTGTCGTGGTGAAGCAGTAGCCCACGGAGGCCAGTGTTCGGTCGCTTGCTGCTTGCAGTAGTAAAAACTTCTGGCAAACATTTGGTAACATACCATTCAGCATTGATGCTTCTTTGATCTCGTCAGGGTACTGACACCAGATAAACTGGTAGAAAAAAAAAAAAACTTGCGGTCAACATTTTGCCTGCACTTCTGGCTCGCTTCACTTTGGTAGGCGTTGGTTCATTTTGGTTCAACAGCCACACGGTCGACTGACGCTTCATTTCTGGATCATATTGAAAAATCCAAGATTCATCACCCGTAATGATATCTTAAACGCGCCGAGACGAGCCTGCTACCAATTTTGCTATCATGTCTCGGCACCATTCTACCCGAACCTCCTTCTGACCCTGCGTTAGATTTTACGGTACCAGCGTGAAACTATCTTTCATAACCGAAGATGCCTGTGTAGATTTTCATGCAGTATGCACACTTCCCGATCCAATCGGCAGTATACATCTATTTATCTTGACATTTTAAACTTTGCTTTTTTTGTGTTTTTTCAAAAACTAATTATGTTTTTTTTTTATTGGATGCTGTAGAATGGTAGTAGACCATGGTCTGAACAACGTTTGTTCTAGCAAAACTGTGATTCAAATTTCACGGTGTATGCTGAACCTCTTCATATGTAATTCGCCTATTCTCTTGAATTACATTTTTCCCAGCCAGCACTTTTTGTTATGTAACAACCGTCATAGGGCGGCCACTTCTTTCTTTGTCTGCCAAAATTACTAGACCACCCATAAATTCGTTGAACCAGCGAAAAACAGTCGCTTTAGAAGGGCTTTTTTCTATGAACACCATTCGAAGTCTTTCAAACGATTCTTCTGGTTTTAGTCGACATTTGAAATCGTACAAAATCATCGCGCGAAAATGTTCTCGTTATAAATCCAGTTTTCAGCAAGACAGAGTATTTTGATTTTGCTCGTAAAAAAATGTGGAGGGAATTTCGAATTTGGAATGTTATGTTTTTTTGTAACAAGTAGTCATCGTTTTAATTGACATCAAAACCAGCCAATATTCTATAAGTAGACAAAAACTGTTAGTCGCAAAACTTTCTAAGTGACCTCGTAAAATAAGTTAACATAGTTCATAAGTTTACTAACACAATGAGTCCTTGTTACTTGAATAAAGAAAAATATCTGGATGATATTTTTTTTTTGAACGAGACGTTTTCTAAAAATGAAAAAAAAATCAAAAACCAAATCAAATCAAACTTTATTTGTGAACATAGGGGTACAGAAAGGTTTTAAAAATATACATTTTAGCGTGATCTCACCTAGCTAGATCGATTTATCACTCCTGAAACCCCCCTGCATACTAAATTTAATATAAATTCTTGGAGCCGTTTCCGAGATTCAGATTATATATACATAGGTATATACAAGAATTGCTGGTTTAAAGGTATTATTATTATATTAATACCGCGAATGTGATTTTTTTTACGAAAATCTGATTTTTGTTTTATGTCATTCTACACGTTCAAATAAGTGACACTGCAATTTAATTTTTTTTTTTTAAATGTCACATTCGCGGTATTGGATGCCGAGCCACGATTTGCAGTTGGAATGTATGGGAGAACATGTTTTTCAACTACAATGTTAAGTTTGTTCTTGGGATAAATAAAGTCATCTCAACTACGGAACCCTTCATTGTGCGTAGTCCGACACGCACTTGGCCGGTTTTTATCTAAATTCTCATCTCTACGGAATTTTATGTTCAAAAAGCGAAATCTTAATAATATTCCTTTACAGACAGCGGGAATTGTATCGTTCTTGAGACTTTTCTTAGAAAGCGAGACTGTTTCTAGCAAGTTTTAGCGAGTTTGTATTTTAGTAAATGATGTACAGAATCCTTTATCGAGACATACTTTTGTGAATGGGTTTTCAGGTGTTAAAATTAGTTTTTCTTGTGAAACATTCTCTTTATTTTTGTTACTAGCAACCCGCCCCTACTTTGCACGGTTTTTACGACTTGACGAAACATCGAGATTTCTTCATTTACGTAAGTTTAATATTAATGTACTAAACATAAACCTTCCGGAATACATTTTCTAAATGATGGTGAAAACTGCATCAAAATCCGTTGCGCAGTTTAGAAGAACAACGTGGTCACACAAACAGACACGAAAAGCAACTTTAATGTACATATATTAAGTATATAACGGAGGACGGTACGTCTCTTTCGTTATTATCAGCCATATTTCAACTACTGTGGGCGTACTGTGGGTAGTGTTGGTTATTGCGCAATAGAAAAACCGTCTGCAGTTCAGATCAAATTATAATTTACTATCAAATTAATCACACTAGCAATTCACACACTGTAAGTACACGACACGACTATTCGGAATGCGCGACAGTTTCTAAACGTGTTCATTGCTTGACCGCCATCGACGAACCCTGCCCAGCTTCGGCCGCCGGCCGATTCGAGCGTTATGTTGCAGACGCGTAGAACGCCGCTAGACGGCGCTGGCGCTCCGATTAGTCAATTCATTGAGAAATTTCCGACATAAAATATATTGACGTCATAGATATTTCACTTTATCTTTGGTTAGTAATGCATCGGTGGAGATTGACGATTGTCTCTTTTTCTCTGATTGTTCCAATCCTCAATGCATATGCGGCCTCTGCCCGCAGAACACGGGCCATCTTTCATCTTCCGCCGCATGTCACCTGTACACGTGAGGACTTCATGTTTGCGTCAGCAAATGGTCTTCTTCTTTTTGTGTGATTTGTGACTAACCTGGTGTCGGAATTTTAAAGTCACCTATAGGCCTCTGACTTAGCTTCACATGCCGACGAGAAATATCTCTCAGGCATTCCGGTTTCCTCACGATGTTTTCCTTCACCTTTTTTGAAGCAAGTAATAATTTTATGAAACGCACATGAATCCGAAAAGTCAGGTGCGTGCCTTGGGTTCGAACTCAAGACCTATGACTTGGCAGTCTGACGGTCACATCACTAGGCTATCACTTCCAATGTTTAGCGTTGTCGAGTTCTGGGCCAAACATTGTATAGAATTATTTTTTTCTAACTTGAACAGACAGCTGTGCTGCTGGGGAGTTTGTTGCGCCACTTCTTCTTCCCAGCGAAAGGCACTAGGAAGTGGTGAAGGGTGGGCGTTTTTGGGGGACTGTCTTATGTAATTTTGACGTTCGAAAAGTGCTGATTCTCAGCCTAATTTGAATAAATGACTTTTGAATTTTGAATTTTGAATTTTTTGAAACAGGAAATTTAAATTAGGTATATTTGCCAAGGAACAGAAAGCATGCATTGGTAATCTCTAGATGTAGCAAGTGTCCATAAGCGATGGTATGATGTCCATAAAACGGACCCTCACGAACGAACTTTAAAAATAATACTCCCATTTTATATTTTTATGCTTCTTAAAGCGTAAAGTAAACCGCGGTCATATGGAGCCACAAAATGGGCCATCAATTTCCGGTTCCTGATTGATATACTATGGCCACTGATATTATCGACAGGGTATTAAAATATCGGGAATTTAAATTATGACGTGAATTTAAAGTTTGAAATGGTTACCTGGAGCACCTGTAAGGCTCTTTGTATACACACGCTTTTCTTGCCGTGAAAAACTGTGATTTATTCACCGTGTGGAGACACGGTCGTCAGTGTAGTATGGATCATTATGGAAACTTGTTGACGTTGGCAGACACGTTTTTTCTACGGGCTATCAAATGCAAAAAGAATTTTTCAAAACCGACTGGTAGTTCCAGATATATGCGCGATCAAAAAAACGAAAAGCTTGATTATTGGTATATAGATAGATTTTGCATCATCACAGTGACCTTTATTCTCGTTTGAATAAGGTTCATGTCAGAGGAAAATAATATTGTAAAAGGACTACTTGCCCGTTTCACTGAAATCGCTATGAAACTGAAACGCACTAGAAAAGTTTCTAACTTTCACTGGGAGATCGAATTTTTTCTCACTACATAATCTAAAAACAACCGACTTCTAAAAAAACTACAAAGTGAAAAATAACTTATATTTCGGAAGTCGATCTTTGTTTTTTTATTTTCGTAATTTGCTACCGACTTCCGAAATATAAGTTATTTTTCACTTGGTAGTTTATTTTTTGAAGTCGGTTGTTTTATTTTGTACAAAAGTTTTTATTGCTCGCTTTTTAGTGGATCAGTTTGTAACTTATCTAAGTTACAATAGCTTAATGTCAAGTACTCATCACCTTTTACAAAATATTGCTTATTCCGATGCAGGGATGTTAATCGTTGAGGAGTTCTCCTGGTACTTCACCTTCAGCTCCACTTCTTCATATGCATTGTAACGAGCATAAACTTCTTGGCAACCATATTAAAGTAATCGAATTGCAACCCGTGAAATACTAATTACTGAGTAGTACCGGTGGTCATCTGTGGTCTTCATCATCAGTTCCACTTCACCAAATGGTGCTTTCCGAGAGCAACTGCACGAGTTACTATAAAAAATACGCGAATCGTTATAGATGTGCCTATTATATTTGAAGAGTTCCCTCGATTTCTCCAGGATCCCATCATCAGATCCTGACCTGATGACAATGGGACCACCTCGGAAGTATACCTTTTGAAACCAAAAAGTATTTTGAAAATCCGTCTATATAATATGACGGAGTTATTTATGCCCGACCATATCGTCGGCGTAGGTGGAGAACTAAATAACTGCGATTTTGGTCAAATTGACTTTTCACCATTTTCGTAACACCAAAATCATGCTGCATACCTAAATAAATCGCAATTTTCTCCAAGCAAGATTTTTTTTGTTATTTAGTTCTCCACCTACGCCAATGATATATATAAAAAAAAAACATCCGAATTGATAACCTCCTCCTTTTAGAAGTCGGTTAAAAATAAAACAACGTACATTTTCCAAGTGAAAACTACCGCAAATCTGCTCCACAAAGCCTTGGTACAAACTAATTCTGGGTTTCTTACTGCCTTGTTGTAATTAACGACACAAAGAAGAACTTTATACCTACATCTCTGGCCGTTGTGGCTGAATTTATATTTAAAATTGTAGTTAGAGTAGCATTTTATATTTAACTGGACTCTATAAAGGCGTTGGTAAACCTGAGTATTTATTTGTTATGAGAATTACAACAAAGTGCTCACACGAGTTGAGTGCTTATTTGATTTAATTTGGACTTGAGTATTCTAGATTTATCATTCATGTATTTAGTGTTTTTTAAAAGATAAACGGTTTGGTATGTACTTATCGTCGTCTCACTCTATTCATTATTAATTTAAATAATATTTAAAAAACAGTGTTGTTGGAAATAAAAACGCTGTTAAAAATGTTAAAATAACTCATTTTAATTAGTACCTGGAGCACAATGTACTCATAACAAAAATTAATGTAATTTTTCACTTTGTAGTGTTTTTTTGGAAGTCGGATGTAATATTTACAAAATTTTTAGTTGCGGTACCTACCCCACAAAAATCCGTATACCACTACTTGCTATGTAAATATTAGTGACAGGATGTTATTATTATTATAACATCATCATTATACACTAAGTGGAAACCATAAGTATTATTGAAGCTAACTCAAAAACTTCCCAAGCAAAGTTAATCAAAAATTTATGGAACCACTGTGTAAGCTTCATCTACCAAATGAAAAAGAGTCACGTAAATCGGCCCAGTAATTATGGAGAAATCAATGAATATACATAAAAAATTTATACAGACGAACTATAACCTCCTTGATTTTTGAAGTCGGTATATAGAAGATTGGTAGAAGCGGTAAGTCGTGAAATATAACAAATTATCACGCCTGTAAACTACGAAGGGTTAGGCAGAGGTATACCTATAGTACATCTACATTTCGCCAGTTATGTTTAAGTCGTGAAAGGATAACAAAACAAAAATACATCATAGTCAAGAAGTCAAAGAAAATTTTGTTAAATAAAGGAAATTAATATTTTTATTGCAAGTGTAAACTTACCTCAGAAGGGAGTCATAGAATTTAAAAGAAACAATTAATATCAACGCAATAACAATATTTATTGAAATTTACAGCTCATTACAATTTACATTTTTACTAATCTTAAAACTTTACACTCCGGTGCCTCGTTCAAGACTCAATAATGTTGGTAACATTATTAAACTAACAATTCACTTTAATGTCAAATGTCTTGAAAACTGACTGACTTTTAAAGGGTTTAAAATGACAAAACAAAACTTGAATATAACAAGACTTATTCATGGACTGTTACTAATATAAATCTACCTTCAAATAGATAAGTCTTGTTACACAAGGTTTACAATCATCGATCAGCGAGACCAACTAACATATCCCAGCAACAAAGTTAAAAAAGCTGCAATTTGAATCACTCCCCGAAAAATGTAATCATTCGCACTATCGCAACAGTGTCCCATAAGTCGCTGTACCCATGTCACCGTTCAGTTAATATTTAAGGGCTGCGATAGGATGTAAATCTTACTTATACCCTCGTCGGCCTGATTACTTGCTAACTGTCGTGTTTTCATATACGCTGCTGTTTTATTTGTAAAGGATTTTTTAGTGTTTTATTTTGTTATTTGGAATGAAGTTCCTCATAGCACGTTATACTCTGTAAACTTTACGTAACTAAAGTGCCGTGACGGTCAAAATATACACTGTTATCTGTTGAAAAGGAACTTTTTACTGAAGCAAGAAAGTTTTGATGATGCGTTTTGAAAAATTAATCCTCCACGAGACTAGTTATTGTATAGTCAACTTCGTAATTTGTTTAACACTTTCGACAACATTTTCACAGTAAGTTGAAACTATCTTACCGTCACATAGACACATAGTCACACCTTGTCGTTTTAAGACGATCAAATGACATTTAACCTTGGTCCTCACCGGACACGGCTGCTTCGGGAGATTCCTGTTCAGGATAAGGCGGGAGGAAACGCCCGGGTGTCACCATTGTGTGGAGGACACGGTGGAGCATACGGCGGAGGTTTGCCCGGCTTGGGCGGAGTATCGCCGTGTCCTCGTGGAGGCGATCGGCGGTGGTGATCTCTCGCGTCCGGCCCTGGTTCAGGCCATGGTACGGAGCGAGAGGAAATGGCAGGCCGTCACCTCCTTTTGCGAAGCGGTAATGCTTGCAAAAGAGGAGGCGGAACACATGAGGGAGAGGCAAATTTCGCGCCCTCACGCCCCTAACCACCGCAGGAGGAACGCTCGGGGCGGGAACTACGAGCCGATTTCCGGCCACCGTAGGTGCAGGCTTGCGGACGGTGAGCAATGGGTAGCTCGCCGTCCGAGAAGGACCAAGCCCGGGTCGACGGCGCGTTGTCTTCCACGCGCGCCTCAAAGAGATGTCAGCAGAATTGACGGGTTCCGCTAGGGCCAATGCCTGCCGGGGCTGCGAATATGAGCCGAAAGGGACATCGTGGCCCCTGGCAACAGGGCAACCGAAGGAACACGGGTGGGTTTTAGGCAGTAAAAGTCTGACACGCCCTCCCGCTCTAACCAGAGCGGGAGAAGTTATTCGATAAGCTCCCACCAAAAAAAAAAAGGTGATAAAGGAATTATGAGGTCGACTGTACGACAGCATGCCTGACGCATTCTGTACCCTAATTACGTTATACATGATCAAGCACAATCTGTTTCGATTTGAAACAGATTGCTAATCCATTGCTTCATAAGTTGGAAAAAAATCTGCTCAACAACGTAAATAACGCAATGAATGTTGTTGAACTCTCAAAATGAAACAAATTCAGTCATAATCGTTTACGAAAATAAGTTACGTAACTAGGGTACTGGTCAGTAAGCTGTAATGGCGTTTGTCCACTGTATCCGTCTCTGATCCGAACCTGAGAACGAAATATCGATCCCGAAGTTGCGACACTTTTCTCTCGGATGTCGGACGTGCGATCATAGCAATATGTGTATGGATACGTAAGAAACATTAACGACTTAATTCTCAAATTCAAAGTCGTAAAGGGACTGGTGGACAAGGGCCGTAATCTTAGTAATAGAAATTGTTGCCACAGCAAAAAAAAAAAAGAAAGTTGTTCAGCATAATTCTCTTGCCCGTATTCCAATTTAATTTGGGGTTGGCGCAGCATATCTTTTTCTACCATACTTCACTATTAGCATTATGCTCTTTTTTAGGGTTCCGTAGTAAACAAGGAACCCTTACAGTTTCGTCATGTCTGTCTGTCTGTCTGTCCGCGGTCTAGCTCCGAGACCCTTAGTACTAGAAAACTGTAATTTAGCATAGATATACATATTAATTATGCCGACAAAGTGGTAAAATAAAATTATGAAAAACATTTTTTTTTAGGGTACCTCTCCTACACGTAAAGTGAAGATGTTTTTTTTTAACCCATGGTGTGGAGTATCCTTGGAAAGGTCCTTTAAAAACATTGTGAGTTTGGGAAAACCATTTTTGGATTTAGGGATCCGTTTGCGAAATATTAAGCTTTAAAGTGCAAATTTTTGTTAGAGTCAAGTGTCCCCTGCCAGCTAAATGGTTGGTTTTGGATGTGTGGAAAAAATCACAGTAGTAGTTTATATAACGAAATTAAAAGGAAAACTATCACAGCTAAGTAGGCTCTACAAGTTAATGAGTAATAATCGACCAACTTAACTTTGCAGTTGCAAAAACGTATTTTCCCATACATTTCGTATGGAGAACATGTTTATAAACTACAAAGTTAAATTTGTTTTTGGGATAAATAATCATCCCAACTACGGAACCCTTCATTGTGCGTGGTCCAACACGCACTTGGCCGGTTTTTTAAAGAATAAAGTTGTCTTCTAATCTTCAAAATCAAATCTTTATTACATGTCCCATGTGTTTACAAGGTCTTAATCATAATGATTAAGTTCACATGGACCCGTCGTTCACAACAATCACAAAAAATATGAGAAGTAGCACGATTCAAAATAAATGCAGTATATAGACATTAAAAATAATTATCATTAAAAATCTAATAAAATTACAGTATACATATAATATACAAATTTAAATTGACCACACACATCACATTTATCACATTTATATCACATCTTGTTTTATCATTACGGTAAAAACCTGCCTAGGTTTAAATATTACTATTTTTCATCTACTATGAAAAATACTATGTTTATATTTTTTTATAGTAAAGTTGTTTGAATCAGCCAGCCTATTGTTTAGAAACAACTTAAATATTTGAATTGCCACGGCATTATTCATCTCAAAAACTCCCTACCCGGATTTGGTGAAGTCAACAAGCAAAGCCTGCTTGTATCACTAGTCAATATGCTTTGCAAATTCTCACAAAAGGCGTACCAACCTTGCATCATTTACTTAAGCCTGGTGGTGCCATAAAAAACTTGGTTTTCATAAACATGATCCGCTTCGGTAAAATTGTTTCAGCATAATTCATGACTAGCTGATGATATATTTGCAGGAGCCGCGAAAAATGTAACGCTATAAGCTTATATATGAAGGAAGTATTAAAAGTTTGTGTATTTATATGTTCTGGGTATTGCTGACTTGATTTATGTTGGTCATTATTTTGTTTACCTTTGCTTTTTTAATTTATTTCAACAATATAACACCTTTAACGCTCGGGAAATTAAAATAGCCTCTACCAGCGGCGATATTTAAATGAAGGTACTTTTGGTACAGCCAGGGCATTCAGCCTTGATAATGGTCGTTGACCTTATACCATGTGGCTTCCCTGGTACCTCTTTATCGGCATAATTATGTAAGAGTATGTTAACTGCTCCCAAATTACCATGTTTATTTTAATCTTTAATTTTTATTTTTTACTTTCGTCCTTGACATAGTTATCCTATTATTTGACATTATATACCTACGATTTAATTTCAACTCTTTATTGACGTGACTTGACGAGTGACTTGTGGACATGACAATTATTATTGAGTTTGAGTTTGAGTTTGACATGACAATTATTCAGATTGATTACAGTTGTAATAGCTAAAATATTTTGAATTTGAATTTATATTATTTATTTATTTTCACGACATTCTTAAGACACAAACATCTGTGTAGCCCTGGCTCTTGTACTAGGAGTTCCTGTATCAGAAGAGCCAGATCAACTTTGCTGACTCATAAGGCTTGCTGACTTTGTATTAAGTAGCGGGATAATTGGAACAATTGTTTGTTCGTTTCGAAAAATCATTCCAAAAAAGAACGGATTATTGGAAACTAACAAAGATTATCGTAATATGAAGATGTTTGCAAAAAAAATCTGTATTTAGGGCGTTTGGAAACTTGAATACTGATCATCGCATCCGTCAGTGCCAAACGTTGCACTACAAATCAGCATTTATATTCACCGTCGTTGTTCGCAATAAACCTAAGATAATATGGTTATTTGAAAAAATCTGGATATTAATTAGTTCGTATTATTACGAGAATCATTCTTATTTTACAATAATCTGGCAGTGGCGACATAAATAATTAAAATAAATATATATAGCTTCTATTTAATCAATACTCCGATGAGCCACAATGAGACTAGTCACTGCTACTCACTAAACTGATATTAAATATATTTAGAATCATAGACACGACGGCACATCATTAATAAACAGTGACGCGGTAGGACTTTAGGGGTATGAGGAACAGGGTGTAAAGTTCACTCATCCACCATAGAAAAGGGAGGATCCTCCGACCAGACGGGTGTTGTGTCTGGCCGGCAACTGCCCAACGGTTTGAAGTTGTAATCGCTCGGTAAACTAATTGCGCGATGCAGGATTTGTGTGACGTCATGTCTATGATGCGTACTTTGTATATGGCGGTGTAACCGCTACAGGACCAAGGTGACGGCGGGGCTAACTCGACTCTTTTCAAAAAGACTGGTGGCCAAATACAGCAGTAGATAGGGATAAGTGGAAGGAGGGGAGGCTTTTGCCCCGCAGTGAGACACAAACGGCTGATAATAATAAAAAAAACGTGTGCGGTCGAGGGAACAAAATTTCGCTGCCGCCATCTTGGATTTTCATTTTATATATAATCTTTATTTCATAACAATGACTTAAAAACTATGTTAGTAAACTTTTACAAAACTAAAACGACTAAAACTGACGTGGCATTTTGACTTAACTATCGGCTTAAGCACCCTCGAAAACCATGAAAACGACGACCATGATGAAAAATTTGAAAATTTTCGCAGCCGCCATCTTGGATTTTTATTTGACCAAATTCATAAAGTCGCATGGAGGCATAATGCTTTTTTGTAACATGACGATTTCGACCGTAAGCCACGTTATAGAACTTCGTTCCAATAATATCGACACGACAAAGAATAGGATTTAACCTATCATTATGCCAAAACCCTTTTGTTACCCCAAACACGATATTTACTATTTAGCCCCAACGACCCCAATTTCAACTTGTCAGTTTAATCTTATCAGCCTACGTAGTATGCCTAACAAAATAATGTAATATAATGTTAGATTTTCATCTTAAAATCCCTGTTTGATAAATTTACATGTATTTGAATATATATTACGCTTGTAGCTAAGGCTTAATGTATATTAATTGTAGTAAAGGCTAAGGAACGAACCTGAAAACCGTTAATTAAAACTAAGATAAAATTTTCTTAGTAAAATTTATTATTAGAAGAGATCCTTGATATTAAAGGGGTCAACAAGTTAAGTATTTTGGTGATTAAAGAACATTTATGTAATAATAACTGTCAGCGTTACTGACAGTCAAGGAAAAGTTTCTGTTTTGTCTGTAGTAGAGTTTTTCAAGCAAAAGTAAATGGAAACCAAAGGCTGTTTTTCTCACAAAATAATTTGTTTACCAAGACAAGCCTAATATCTATTCTAAATAAGAAAATCTAGGTCGGCCTCAAGTATCAAGATATCTCTTGGGAACCGAATCAGAAATCCGATTATTTATGCTAGGTTGATTCCAAATATTACTCTTTAAATACAGGATGTTTCTGGGACATCTGAATAGATTTAGAACAATGATAAACTGAGGTTTGTAAACGCATTAAAAGATTATTTCACTGAGAACAGGCTTGTAGTTGTCATGCGAAATAAAGCTTCTTAAAATGTTTCGTAGGCATAGAGGCTACGCGGTTGTAGCACAGTGCTACGCCGTAGCTTGCTGCGTAGCTACCCCTAGGAGATACCTGCAGCTTTTACCTTATGTAACCGAAGGTGGTTTAAAAAAATATATATATATATATATATATTGTTAATTTTATTATTTTTTATCCATCAGCGAAGTTTGCATTTCTTATGAAAAAACTGATTCACCGAATTGCAGAAAATGTAATCAGATTCAGGGCGTGCAGCATTTGCTGATGGATTGTGTCCGCAACAGGCGTGAGAGGGAGTCACTTTTGAGAGAATTAGACTTGAATACGCTTAACGTGGGATTAATACAATCAATTTTATCCCAACCAACTTCAGAAGTTGCCAAAAAGTTATGTCATGTCCTTCATCGGTAACTTCTATCTTTATCACAAAGTATTTAGTATATTGTATAATTGTTTAGTACAGTTTATGTGTTAATTATAAGTGATAATGTTACAATGGTAAAAGGCACGATAAGGTTGACATATCTATTTATATAAAATCCCCAAAACAAACAAAGAAAAAAAAAATACATATTGACTGCATAGTGTTCGCAAACGCGACTGGTGAGTGAAGTTCAGACTTCGATATGTACAGAAAATGAATTAAAAAAAAATGTTTTGACTACGAAAGTGTTGTTTGGTTTTTCTATAAAGAAATTGTGTAATAGGCTCGCCTCTTATGACGTGGAAATTATCACAAAACCGCTACTAAAATTTCGCTGTACCATACCACACATTTCCTTTGTCTTCTACAGACGCGATTGAAAATTTTATTTATAGTGATTGAACTTCAGCATGATCACTCAATCTTCTTTGAAACGTCCGAAAGTTCAAAGGAACATCCTGTACAAATAGCTGATATATAAAAATATTCGCCCACTTGTTGGACCATCATCTGACGCACTAACTCGATGGAGGTAGGAGATTGAAGTCTGATTCGATTGAGGCGCAGACACTATAAGAACGCTTGGATTCAACGTTTTTCACTTGCCTTTAGCACCGCAAAGAAAAGTTACATCTATTGGATTTTATGGTTGAATTCACATAGAATTAAAAGAAAAATAGTTGTTGGATTTTTCTGAGTTTAGGTTTCTTTGTAATGGTTTATTTATTGGGGTCATAAAATACAATAGACGTGAATATATTTAGTAACCTGTCCCGCTTAGCTATTCTTAAAGAGCCATAAAAACTCTGAAAGAAATCGACACGTGTTTCACCTCTCAACGAGCAGCGAGTGCGTGTGTCCAACGCTTGGTGTGGCAACACGCCGTGTTCGGGTTCGCGACAAGTCAATCGCCATCCTTAAGATGCCTCGTTGAGAGGTGAAACACGTGTCGATTTCTTTCAGGGTTTTTTATGGCTTTTTAGGAATAGCTAAGCGGAACAGGTTACAGAATATATATTCACGTCTATTGTATTTTATAGTGGATTTCCGCAAGGTCACGCCTGAATCAATTAACTATTTGGCTCATATTAAGACTTGTACCTCAAAGATGAAAAATCCCATACCATACAAGCCATTCATGAACAAATCACAATGCCGCCAGGGTTTTTATAATAGGCTTGTAAAAAAAAAGGGGAAGTTTCTTAATGTATCGACATAAAAGATAGATTATGAGCAGTGGTGGTCCAGTTGTAACGGCCGCGACTAACGATTTGTAGATCGTAGGTTCGAACCCCAACAGACCCTATACTTTGTTTAAATTATTTCATCACCACTGCTCTCAAAACGGTGAAGGAAAACATTGTGAGGAAATCGGCATGTCCTAGAATAAAAAATTCGAAGACATGTGACATCTATCCACCCGCACTGGGCCCACGTGGTGGATTACGGACCACTCCCTCTAACAGAGAGGACTGTGTCCCAGCAGTGGGAACAATATAGGTTGATTATGATATGGTAAAAGATATATTGAATCTACCCGAAGTCAGTAACTTAATAGTAGGTGCAAACGAAGTTGAAGGCAACCACAGTTGACACTTTATTCGAGTGATAAATATGAGCTTCTGATTCCCAATAAACATGCTGCTCTGACACCATACGCCTCTTCACCCACATCTGTCCAGCTTAAAAACACGCAACATCGCACTAGCAAAAATTAAATTCCGCGATGTCGTCCTGAGTGCCTTTTTAAGCTCCGTAATTAAGAATTTCTCTTAGTTACCTCGCTTCTGATTTACGGCTTGAATTATGGCGAATAAAAAAAAAACTCGAAAAAAACGAGACGACCAAATTATTTCGCTGTTCAGTTAATTTAAAAAGGGACTCTTATCACTTAGGCCTTTTGAAGAATAATTTGAGTTCGCACTAACTTTTTTTAGGCCTAAGGCGTAGTGAATGAGGCTTTAATTTAGATAGATAGGAAGTGTATTTTTAGAGAGAAATTAATAGATCGTTCTTTTGTGAAAAGTTGAGAAGATGGCCTGGTTTTTTCTGTGTTTTGGTTTGGGAAATCAGTAAAATACCTTACATGTGTCTTTCGAATATTGAAGTGAAGGAAGATTAGCAGATCTTAAAAAACTTTTTAACGAGTTTCTCTTAGAGATTTTTTTAAAGATGTTGGTATTCTCACGGTGGCATCACAATTCATTTTCGCCAACATCTTATATATTAGGCAAAATATACACTTATACATTAAAAACAGTGATATTCACAATGTTAACACTCGAAATAAGGACAAACTACGAGCTCCCTTTCACCGGCTTCATAAGGTTCATAACTCATTTGTTGGGCTTGGTATAACCTTTTATAACAAGCCATAGACTACTATTATATACAAGCTACCCTCTTCTTTGCTAGATTTGCCTTTTAATGCGTTTAAAACTAAAGTAAAATCCAACCTTTGTTCAAAGGCATACTATTGTATCAATGACTACTTAAATGATAAGAATAGTTAGTCGCTGTGATTAACTCAAGACCATGTTTATGTTCTTTCTCCAGAATTAGCTTACCTACTGACAGTTTATATGAGTTTATATAATTGTTTATTTTATTTGAATTTATGATTAAATTTTTTATTTATTTTTTACGAGTCAATTTATTTTTATTTTATTTTATTGTTGACATAATCTACTCATTACAATGTTTTTGTTATGAGTTGTATTGCAATTTGTGGTTAGCTAGCGACCTCGACAATTGATCATAATATTATTTTTTGCCTGAGCAACCGGCAGCAAGTTCGTCATGATCCCTTAGATGTCACTGCTTGCGGTAGCGTCGGGGGTCGGGTTGCCTCCTTCCCTCAAATATGGCGAGGGGGGTAATGGCTGATCTTTGCGTTATGCTCGTGAACGGGTGCTGCTTGTGGTGACTGGTCGTCTTGCTGATCATGGTTTTGTTATTGTTACTAGTAATTAACTGTTCATTTATTTTATCTCGATGGTCCTAGTTTATCATTTATAACTGCCAATTACAGCTTTATGTAAGCGTGCACGCCCTTTATGACTGGAGGCTTTTATTAAGATATTTAGTTCTGTTTACGTTTAGTTTTATTTTATTTTTTAAATAATGCTTGAGTATAGTTCTCGATGTTTTTGGTTGGTATATTGGCGTGTGCTAGCTGACATATGGCCTATAACTTATCATTTCAATTATGTTTTGTGTTGCATAATGTAAGTTATTTTGTATACTATTGTATAGAATCATTCTCTAACTTGAACAGACAGCTGTGCTGCTGGGGAGTTTGTTGCGCCACTTCTTCTTCCCAGCTAAAGGCACTAGGAAGTGGTGAAGGGTGGGCGTTTTTGGGGGACTGTCTTATGTAATTTTGACGTTCAAAAAGTGCTGATTCTCAGCCTAGTTTGAATAAATGACTTTTGAATTTGAAACAAAAATTAAACCGACGAAAAAAAACTTTTAATGTTACTAAGTTCCTAGTTTCTGTAATTTTAAAACAAAAAAAAAAATACTTGTCGACTTGAGAACCTCCTCCTATTTTTTTAGGTCGGTTAAAAAAATCGAATACCTTCATCTAATTGGTGTGACTGATTGTTTCATCGATATCAAGATTTATAGTATGATAGAAGAGGTAACTTGTTTGTTATGAGATTTTTAGTCCATTAGGGAATTTATTTTGCCTGTTTATCTATCTAAAGTAAGCTTTACGTCCAACTGGATGGATTTCACCCTATGGATATCATCGTCTATCGGTCATTGAATTGATGTTTCCTACAATGTATGTTTACGTAAGACCGTCAGTCGCTAGATATCGCAGCAGTAGCACGCATTCCCACTCAATCATAGATGTCAACTTGACGTGACTCAACGTCGTCTCCGCGTTGTTACGTTATCACACGTCATGTTGTACAGTCGACAAAAATGTTTGGAAAACAAGCAGAAAATAAACATCTTGCTACTACGCTGTCAATATTCATAGTTTGTTGCGGGAGTAGTTACTCGTAGTTTTTTTTTAACTTTAGACAAACTTGTATGAGCGGTGTCTGTCTACTGAGCTCTCGCTAAACATGGATTAAAAGTACTTGTAATTGTTTTAATACTTTTTCGATTACCTAGTCTTTTTCCAACATAGGGTGTGTTGGAAAAAGACTAGGTAAACGTGGGTCAAATTTCAGCCTAACCGGATGCATAGACTATAATGTTCCCACCGCTGGAACACAGGCCTCCTCTATGTGTCAGGAAGTGAGCCGTAATTCACCACGCGGCCCCAATGGGGGTTGGTAGATATCTCATGTCTTCAAAATTTTGGTTCAAGGATATGGCGGTTTCTTCAATGTTTTCCTTCACCGTCTTGAGAGCAGTAGCAATGAAATAATTTACACAAAGTAAAGCGCCTGTCAGGGTTCGAACCTACGACCTACAAGTCGTAAGTCGCAGCTGTTACCACTGGGCCACCACTGCGCTTCACTGGGACACCACTGCGCTCCACTGGGCCACCGCTGCTCTCCACTGGGCCACCACTGCGCTTCACTGGGCCACCACTGCGCTTCACTGGGCCACCACTGCGCTCTACTGAGCCACCACTGCTCTGCACTGGGCCACCACTACTCTCCACTGGGCCACCACTGCGCTTCACTGGGCCACCACTGCGCTCTACTGAGCCACCACTGCTCTGCACTGGGCCACCACTACTCTCCACTGGGCCACCACTGCGCTTCACTGGGCCACCACTGCGCTCTACTGAGCCACCACTGCTCTGCACTGGGCCACCACTACTCTCCACTGGGCCACCACTGCGCTCTACTGGGCCACCACTGCTCTGCACTGGGCCACCACTACTCTCCACTGGGCCACCACTGCGCTTCACTGCGCTTCACTGGGACACCACTGCGCTCCACTGGGCCATCGCTGCTCTCTACTGGGCCACCACTGCGCTCCATTGGACCACCACTGCGCTCCACTGGACTACCACGGCTCTTTACTAGGCCACCACGGCTCTTCTTCGCAACCGGATGCGATTTTCACAATATGTTATTTCGAATATCTGCCATCTAAAACACAGCAATTACTACCCAAACCGTTATTTTGAGGTTGGATGCATAACTGCACACGACGAGGCTGTTGAGCATGCTTAACTAGTTTCGAGCAATACGGAAGCTTTCAAATTTGCATAAAGTCATCATAATTTCAGCCAAAAGACGTCCACTGCTGGACATAGGCCTCCCCCAAGCACCGCCACTTCGACCGATTTTGTGCTTTTCGCATCCAGCGGATTCCTGCGGCCTTCACAAGGTCATCGGTCCATCTTGTGGGAGGCCTTCCAACGCTAAGTCTTCCGGGTATACATAATTATTTAATTTAGTTCAATGTAGAGTTATGTCAGTTTTTATTACTACAGTATTCTGTATCTGTTCAAAATGATGCAAACTTATTTTAAACTCAAACCATTTCAAATTATCAAGGAATTGGTTTATTAGTCAGAAAGTTAAAGCAAGTTGATCTTGAATCAACATCAACTGCGTCTGTTACAAAATCATTATAAAGGTCCGTAAATGTAACTCTAAACAAAGCTATTATGGCTCTATATACAAACTGTACCTACCTATGTACCTACATGGGTTACACGCGACCAAACTCATCGACTCGCTCAAGTGTGATAAATGTAATTAGCCAAAGCAAATGTTTGCTCAAATGTTGGGCGCATACTACCGGTAATTATAGTTTAAATAAATACATTTATTCTGTTAGTTAGCCACAGTAATTATTAAGGATAAAGTTCTACGAGATATAATAAATGGAATAAAAACTAATGTTAAATACAGTATTTTGCTAGAATAAGCATTGATGTTTCCACGGAATAAACAATGTTAATTTATCGATAATTTTATAAATGCAATTTTTCATCATCGATGTGCAGAAAAACCGGCACAGTGCGAGCCGGACTCGCGCACGAAGGATTCCGTACATTATCTATAAAAACGGCAAAAAAAAAGATGTCTGTTGTATGGGAGCCCCTTTAAATATATATTTTATTCTGTTGTTTAGTATTTTTTGTTATAGTGGCAACAGAAATACATTAAATAGGAAAATTTCAACTTTCTAACTATCACGGTTCATGAGATACAGCCTGGTGACAGACAGACGGACGGACAGCGGAGTCTTAGTATTAAGGTCCTGTTTTAACCTTTGAGTATGGAACCCTAAAAAATAATTATACCTAAAAACATGATTATTTTTTAAACCTTAAGTACTCAAAATAATTAAAGTAAACATGCGGTCATTTAAATTAAAAACACAAAACCAAATAAATGGACATAATTCTCCAAATGAACCACCTACCGCAGTACGATTGATTGTACACCGAAAATAAAATGACTGTCACTAACACCAAAGACTAATATAATAAAATAACAAAAAGAGGCGATATTGCCTCGAACTCTTACCAACATCTCCTTTAATTATGCCTAATTTAATTCTGCTATAATTACCTACTATTTTCACAGGTCAGTCAGTCTGATCAACTGGAGCACAGTGCTGCCACGATCAAACTGAACGCTATCAGCATTTCTAAAACGCGTTCAAGAGTTGACAGTGTACAATATTCCATAACAATTGTGACACTGACAGCTCTTGAATGCTATTTAGAAGTGCTGATCACGTTCAGTTTCATTGGTGAAATGGACATTAAGAGTTCGAACCCAGATAGGCACTGCTCTCAAAACGGTGAAAGAAAACATCGTCAGGAAACCGGCATGCATGTCCTAGGACAGACAATTTTAAGACATGATTGTGACAACCACCAACCCACACTGGTGGAACTGATTGGTTGTGGATTACAGCTTACTCCTTCTCACAGAGAGGAGGCCTGTGTCCCAGCAGTGGGAATATTATAGGCTGATTGTACCATGCTTCGCTAATATACCCAAGTTTTCGATTGAGTTTGAAATTAGGTAACTGAGATAAGTAGAACTGGACTAAAGCTATCATATTAATGACTTATTTCGTCGTTGTAGTGCGAGAAGTCACTTAGTGACATTTTTTGCCAAAATGAGTTAATGATGTCAAAATGTTTTTAAACCTTTAGTGGAACACAGCAAGGTTGCAGGTATTCGACCTATAGGGTAGTTTCGGTTGACCTAGAATTGTCAATTTTGGTTAAAAGCAAGGTCTTACAGGATAAGTAAAGGGAAAATTCCAAAAATAAAAAATCTGAAAATTAAGGTAAATTGGTACTTAATATGGTACTTACAAGTTTTCGCGAAAATCTAAATTTGCCCATATCTTTTTATCGTGTTGACTCAGGACCTTGATTTTTATACATTCAATAGGGATTATAGATCTCAGTATCTGGTATAAATTTCAACTTGCTAGGTTCACCCGTTCCTGAGAAAATCGGTGGTGACACACAAACAGACAGACGGACAAGATAGTGATCTTAAAAGGGTTCCGTTTTTTACCTTTTGAGGTACGGAACCCTCGGTGCGCGAGTCCTACTTGCTCTTGACCGGTTTTTTGTAATAGCAAAAAAAAAACGATTATAAGAACACGAAAACTTTTAAACACGGTTATCTCGAAACTAGCTTTTTGCAACTGATTTCTCGCACTACAACGACGATTTATTGTGTTGCAAAACACGAGTAGCTTCTCCTCAATGTGTTTCTCTTTTAATTTGACACAAAAACGAACTTACCACCCAGTTCTTTATTATAAATTCCTTTTCCCACACGGCTCTATTACCAAATTCTCAGCACGCCCAAAATACTCAAAACAAAGAAAATCGGACCTAAAGCATCTCATCAAAAATCAAGACATTCGCCCAGTTTTGCTTTTTAATCCGCGAATTTAGTACATTTATTTAGTATCCCAAGAGAAATAGTCTTGGAGATAACAGGCGAATCCCTTCAGCAATTTACAAGATTAGCTGTATTATGTACGTGAAGACAGACTGAGGCCAAATAGCTGGGTTTTTTCTTGTATAAATCAAATAGATTGCTTCGTTGAATCTAAAATAAAGTGGGATTTTGTTTTGGTCGAGTGTTTCTTGTTTTGAGCAATTGTTTATATTTTTGAGTTATATACTTCAAGATTTCTGACGGCTGGCTGATAAACAAGTGTGCCTTTTAAAGAAATTGACAAGCACGTCTTTTTTTAATATGTGCCTAATTCTATCCATCGCTGTTACTAAATCATTGTTGATATACATTGTTGTGCGCAACTGAACACAATAAAAGTCTCAAGAGAGTAAATTAAATCTGAAATTCTGGCCTCTTCCGCCCCTCAAAATGTCTTACCTTCCAAAGATATCTAACGACGCGAAAAAGGAACCCCATATTTAATTTGATTAAGAGGACGATGGAAATGGCTGACGAATTCATAATATTTCTTTAACTTTCATTTTAAATTAGAGTAGAAGATTCATATCTTTTCTAGAAAATCCTCAATGAAAACGTAATTCATAACATGAAGGAATGAAAAATATTTTTCAAGGTAAAACTTCAAAGTGGTTAGACTGGTCGTTGAATTTTAAAACCTACTACTACTGGTAGTTTCATAGGTACTTAGTATTCGTGCCGTGGAACGACCCAAGCTGCTTGACCAACTTTGTCAATTTTATACTTCGCACGTGGACGGAATGGTACTAGTCAACTAGTATAGTGGATATTATAAAATTGTAAAAGTCCCCGTACTTGCAGACGGTTTAAAAGTGGTTACAGTTGTCTCTCGGGAGATTTCTGTATCCGTCATTTCTGGTTAATAATCTGACCAAGAAGAATTCATTAAGAGTGTTTATAGCAGCATTATTTTGCATGTTAAGTAATTGTACTGTAATCACCATTATGATCGCCAAAATCGATAATAAACGGAATTCAGTGCATAGTTACAGCTTGCGATTGTCTGTCACGTAAACTCTAATTTAATATCAATATATTATATTTATTTTAAAACCGTCACATATGGGCCAGCTCGGCTTCTTAGAAACACATTAAATCTCTATTTTATGGTCTGACAGCTCTACATGTTATCCTAATTAATGACAAAAGATCCTATTTCTTTGAAATTGTAAAACAATATTGAACCTCTTATAAACCCATTCCATTTATATTTTATTGGAAACAAGCCCTGCAAGTTCTAAGGACTTAAACCAAAGCAGGGATAAGATGCGGCTGCTGAAATACGTGCGATAAAGTCATGAACATTTATTTTTTATTTTAAGTTGCCATGTGGGTATCACATGAACATCGAGGCAATTCAGCTGCTAGACCAAACAAATATAGTGCGAAGACTAAAACGAACAAAACCTTTTGAGTTAGTGTAGTGTAAAAAGTGTAGAAATAATAGTGCCAATGACACACATATAACACATGAACAAAGTGTTTATATTAAAATATCAGACTCTAAGAAAGTGGAACGAACTTGTGTAAAGTACAATCAACATTCAAATTTTTAAAATAATCATTACGTAAAAAATTAAGTTAGATTAAAATTGCTTATTAGTCATACACGCTAGATGGTAATTAATTATTAAGAACCTGGTTCTTTTTAATAAAGGATAAAAAAAAAATGTGGGTATCAAATGAAAGTGCTTGATGATCACATTTCAAATATATATATATATAAGTATATTTATATTATAACCCCAAAATAATTTGAATAAAAATAATTTAAAAAAAACTAAAACCCAACTACGACAAAAGTCAACAAAAAAGGTATGAACAAGTTTATGCCCTAACACGTGTGACGTGGCAACAGATTCGCCATCTATTGCATGGGACTTAAACACAACTGGCGAAATGTGGGTGTACGATAAAGGTCACCTCTGTCTAACCCTTCGGGAAAACAAGGCGGCGTGATGTTATGTTATAAAATACAATCATTCGAAAGGTCAATACACTGACCTATCTGCTAAAACCTCCCCACATACTCCAACTGAACGAAACGAAATTTAAATCTTGTATAAAACGCACACTATGCTGCCAAGCATATTATAAGTTGGGGGATTACATCGCTGATAAAAATGCTTGGCTTAGCGCTGGTCCAGCTCCACAAGGGCACATAAATTAATTGATGAGCATTCGAAAGTGTTGTTGCGGCTGATGAAGATTGTAAAAACTATCTTTCTTTGTATAAATTCAATCTCTTTGTATTGTATAATTGCATATCACATGTGTGGGCATTGTGACCACGTACATTCCATAAAGCTACCATTACCTGGGTACGTCTTTCATTGACTTGAATGTGCCCTGGCGGCTGAGAGTGTCATGCTCACTCAAATGTCTCGCTGATGGTGGCGTGTGTGTTGGATCATTAAGTTCCCTTCAAAATGGTTGAGCTAAATGGTGCTGATCCATGCGTCATGTTCGTGAACGGGCGCCGTCAGTAGGGACTGGTCATCTCTTAGCTGCCACGGTTTGTTTTAATTTTTGAATTGTTTTTATTTTTGTTTTTAGTTACGGACGCTTTTAACGTGCACGTCTTTCTACATTGTTCTCACATGTATAATTTCAACATGAATAATGTAACCAATATTTTGTAACAATTTTTTTATTTAAAAGAGTGTCCGTGGAGTTTCTTGCCCGTTCTTCTCCATAGGTACCTACTACGCTTTGGAATGGGCAACTAGCTTCATCTTTCTGACTGACCGACCCCTTGACAATTCAAAAGTACCTGTAATTGGTTTATTTGAAATAAATGCTTTGAGTTTGAGTTTGAGTTTGAGTTTGAAAACATGATTTAATTATTCATTGGCCGCTCGCCCCACCCGATTTATGGGCGAGTTTCGATTTAATTAAATTCAATTAGTAGATACAAATCAAACAGACCACTCCGTGTGCATATCATTCAATGATACGATTAAACGGTATTTTAAATTGTTCATTTCCGTTTCCGCTCTCAAATTAAAATTAAAGGTTTAGTCTCAGTTCATTTCAAATTGGAAGACGGGAAACGCCAATTTATATATTTGATTAAAAGTATTAACTTTGATCAAGTAGGTACTCATTTTAAAATGGTGTACCTACTATTTCAAAGCGAATTATTATTTATTTTAATCGTGGCGGGGTTGCTACGGATGCTGGCAATAGGTAATGTAAGAATTTATAAAGCAGAAAGTAAATCGTACGACTTCGTATGTGTATGTATGTGCATCGTAATTATATGGAGCACTTCACCCAGAAAAGATTAGGAAAGCGACAGTTAAATACACGAAAACTTAAATTACGACTTTGTAATATGTTGATGATGATAACGGCATCATTTTCAAGCAACAATGAAAAATAATGAATTGACCAACGTAAATACTTAAAACTAGCAGCGCCCCAGAGTTTCATCTGCATAAGTCTCGACCCCGAATAATCTCAAACTCAAAGCATTTATTTCAATTAAACCATTTACAGGCACTTTTGAATTGTCAAGGAATCGGTCAGTCAGAAATAGGTATGAAGCTAGTTGCCCATTCCAAAGCGTAGTAGGTACCTATGGAGAAGAACGGGCAAGAAACTCCACGGACACTCTTTTAAATAAAAAATTGTTACAAAATATTGGTTACATCATTCATGTTGAAATTAAACATGTGAGAACAATGTAGAAAGACGTGCACGTTAGAAGAGTCCGTAATAAAAAGATAAAACAAAGAACAATTCAAAAAATTTAAATAAATTAAAAATAAGCCCTGGCAGCTAAGAGATGACCAGTCCCAACTGACGGCGCCCGTTCACGAACATGACGCATGGATTAGCACCATTCAGCTCAACCATTTTGAAGGGAGCTAAATGATCCAAGACACGCACCACCATCAGCGAAACATTTGAGAGCATGACATACTCACAGCCGCCAGGGCACATTCAAGTCAATGCAAGACATATTACCCGGTAAATGGTAACTCTTTAGTACATAGTGCTCACACCTGTGCTATGCAATTATATAATACAAAGGAGATTGAGTTTATACAATCCTATGTGTTAATCCGGATGATAAAATACCGGTGTGCCAAATTTCATCTAAATCAGTTCAGTCGTTTTAGCGTGAAAGAGTCACAAACATCCATCCATCCTCACAAACTTTCACATTTATAATATTATAGTAGGATGAAATCCATTTCCGGGTAGATATCCCAGAAGATTTTTGAACTTCATCGTTCTTAAAATAAATTATTTCTCATCTCATAACAATTGGAGCCTATCAGAGTTCTTGCGCCGGCCAGTAAACATGTAAATTTTCGACCCAAAGTCGGGTCGTCTGGAGGTCGCCTATCAAATGATAACACATGTCTGGAACACTCGACTCCATCGTTAGATAAGTTTACATTGAAAGGAGAGAATGTTGAACTAAGGCTTATTGAGTAAAGTTTAGTAGTATGAAAGGGCCTTGTGAAACATTTTGTCCTCATTCGATCGAAATCTCCATCAAACACCATTAACACTGCCAACCAAACAACACTTCCTTTCTTTTTCGTGTATTTAGTGCCTAACCTGGTGTTAGTTTTTATGCCGTCCATGGGCCATTTAACTTGGCTTCACATGTCATCGAGAAATATCTCTCAGGCATATATATCTGGACGGTGAGCAATGGGTAGCTCACCGTCCGATAAGGACCAGGCCCGGGTCGACAGCGCGTTGTGTTCCACGCGCGCCTCAAAGAGATGTCAGCAGAATTGACGGTGTCCGCTAGGGCCGATGCCTGCCGGGGGTGCGAAGAAAACCGATAGGGAAATCGTGGCGCTCAGAAAAAAAAGGCATATAAATATCTCTCCGGTTTCCTCATGATGTTTTCCCTCACAGTTTTTGAAGCAAGTGATAATTATAAAACCCTAAGCATAGCACAGCACTAAGGTATTTCGAAATTACTGTCACATAAGACTTTCAAATGTTTTTAAGGTTGGCCATGCATGGACGTAATAAGGTATAGGCTACTGCAATATCTACATCGCCATTCTTGGTAGTATAAAAAGTGAATGCAAAAAATATTGTCTCTATAGGACCAGCTAAACGTGCCATAGCCACAATTTTAATAACCACGCCATCCATCTACCCTTTTTTTTTTCCGGAAATCTGCTCGCAATTCCCGTCCCGGGCGTCTTCTCCTGCGGCAGTTAGGGGCGTAAGGGCGCTAAATTTGCCTCTCCCTCACGCGTTCCGCGATCCTCCTTCGCGAGCATTACCGCTTCGCAGAAGGAGGTGACGGCCTGCCATTTCCTCTCGCTCCGTACCATGGCCTGAACCAGGGCCGGACGCGAGAGATCACTGCCGCCAATTGCCTCCACGAGGACACGGCGCTTCTCCGCCCAAGCCGGGCAGACCTCCACCGTATGCTCCACCGTGTCCTCCGGGCGATCTACACAATGGTGACACCCGGGCGTTTCCTCCCGCCTAATCCTAAACAGGAACCTCCCGAAGCAGCCGTGTCCGGTGAGGACCTGCGTCAGGCGGAAGGTGAAGGCGCTGTGGCGCCTCTCAAGCCACTCCTCAAAGAGGGGTCTTATCGCCGAAATTGTGGCGTGCCCAGCGCTGGGTTGCGACAATTGCACTCTCCTTGACGCCATGAGATCCCGCCGGAGTTCTGTCCGCTGTGCCGCGATTTCTTCCGGCATCGGAGCTAAGCGCCGGCGTTTCGCCTCCTCGCGCCACTCCCAGATGTGCGCGAGGACCTTTGCTTCCAGATCCCATGGCGGTAATCCGGCAAGGAGGTTCGCCGCCTCGCAGGAGACCTTGCGGTATCCCCGGGCCAGCCGAATGGCCATGACCCTCTGGGACGCGTTCAACCGGCGGGCTGCCCGCAGCCTCAATAAACGTGCCCACACCGGCGCCCCGTAGGGGGCCATGGACCGCACGATCCCCGCGTAGAGCCTCCGGCAGGAGGCGTTTAGATCCCCTAGATAATAAGCTATAGGCTCCTGCAATATCTACATCACCATTCTTGTTAGTATAAAAAGTGAATGCAAAAAATATTGTCTTTAAAGGACCAGCTAAACGTTCCATAGCCACAATTTCAATAACCACGCCATCCATCTACTCTGCTAAGCAATTTGGTGAACCTCAAGAACTAATTGTTTTGGGGTCCTTAACTCTAAACTCCGAAATACTCGTAGGACCTATTAGTCGTATTATCAATTCCCAGAACATATCCTCTGATTAAAATGGACGGTACTGCTCCATGTACACGTTAGAACAGGCTTAAACAATACATTATTTCCGACATTGTTGCATGTTAAACTAAGTGTTATATCAAAAATCCACTAAATTATTTATTTAACTCTCATAAAAAGCCGAGAAGAAACCGAAAAAACATTTTTATCCAGTCGCAGATCAACATAAATTCAAACTACAACCACAATAATAAGTAAATACAAATCCGGAATGGAATTCGCAATAGGCTGGCGGCACACTCCGCTATGTTTATGCAAATACATCCGAAGTAGCAGGTGCTTCGACGAACTAGTGTAAAACCGCCCTACAGATCTGCATAAGTTTGTCGAAACGGAATCGTATTATGATTTTGAATAGTGATTTAGTTGTTACCATTAATTTGAACACAGGTTTCTTGTTTGTATGAATTATTTAGAATGTGTTATCTCAGTTTGCGAATGAGTGAACACTTGTAATTTAAGGAAGTGGTTTCGAAAACAGAGAGAAGAAAAATGTGGGACATACTGACAGTAAAATGTATTGTCTAGAAAGGTACCTAATAAACAAAGAATAGAAATACTAAGCTAGAAAGCTTAATGGTAGGTAGGAAAATAACGATGTACCATAATGTCCCATATTAATACACTTCTTCACGCTCTTCAGAATTTTAAATAAAAGTACCAACACGAGCGTTTCTATTATTTAACATAACATCACGCCTTGTTTCCCCGAAGGGTTGGGCAGAGGTGTTCCTGTAGCAGGTACATCCACATTTCGCCAGTTATGTTTAAGTCCCATGTAATAGGGGGCGAGCCTATTGCCATCAACCGGGCACAAATCCAGACTCCGAGCTGCTACTGAGAAATTTCAGATAGAAAAACCCAATAACAATTTGCCGACCCGGGCATCGAACCCAGGACCTCATGCTCAGCAGTAGCGCTTGCCACCACTAGACCAACGAGGCAGACAATTTGACGTTTTTTTTTTATATATAAAAAACAAAGTCACTTTACGTGTCTGTCTGTAATGTTGACGCGGGTTTCACTATCATTTAGCGTGTTTGTTCCGGAAGGTTTACTATTATTTCGTATTGTACATGGGAAAATTTCTAGTAGTAATAAGGATCAAATTCGCAAAACATATATTCGTTAGTATGAAACTGAGAGGTGTTACGAACGCATACTCTCAACAGCCGGACTGTGGTAAAAGTCACGCAATCTCAATGTTTTGATATGTCGTCATTACACCCGAGCGCAGGGGCTGGTCGCCAGTAGTTAAACAAACAAAATAACGGTAACTTTCTAAAACTAAGGCCTACACGTAGCCTACACGAATTTCACATGTCCTTCAACGTAATTTATGACTAAGGTAGTCCCTGATGTAATCCTAGCACAAGTAACTACAATATAGAGACGGACAGAAGGTCTGCGTTATTTCTAAATTAAGCACAGTGTAGTTGAAAAACATGTTCTCCCAAACATTCTAAATGGGAGAACATGTTTTTGCAACCGCAAATGTAAGTTGGTCGATTATTACTCGTTAAGTTGGAAAGCCTACTTAGCTGTGATAGTTTTCCTTTTAATTTCGTTATATATCCTACCGCTGTGAATTTTTTCACATACCCAAAACCAACCATTACGCTAGCAGGGGGGGGGGGGGGGGGACACTTGACTCTAACAAAAAAATCAAAATGTTTTTAAACGACCTTTCCAATGACACTCCACCCTATAGGATTATTGAGAGAAAAAAAAATCATCCTCACCTTACGCCTAGGGGAGGAACCTGAAAAAAAAAAAAAACATGATTTAATTTTACCACTTTGTCTGCGTGATTAATATGTATGTAGGAATGGTAGGGCAAATAAAACCATTTCTCGATAGAAGTAACTTAGGTATATTATTTAAAATATATAAAGATAAAAATTTTAAGCAAAAAAAAAAAACATCTCTCCTCGCAATTCACTCGACTGACAACCTCAAAAAAAAACAAAATCACCTCTTCTCCAAAATCAAATATGCAGTGAAAAGTAAATTAGTATCCTACATAGAGGATTTACTCCCCCACAACTCGGCCATCCTATTAAAAGTCTGTCCTCAGACTTCTAGTTAAATGAAATAAAAATAAAAATCATCACACTTATTAAATTTAAGTTAAACAAACACATTTCAGTTTCAAAACAACTTACAACAACCTACCTTATATCTAATTATCATGAAATACAAAAAAAATCACGAACTGCCAGAGAAACAACATCACATAAAATGATAACTCAATAATAAACAACTAACTTAATTTGCAATCATAGCAATCATAATTTGACTGAGCAGTTTAAATGAAATAAAATGCTAACTTAGCATTAGTCCGGCCAGCTTTCAATCTTTTTAGTTACATCCATCATCACTGTCTTAATTTTATTTTGCACCTCTAACATCTTACAATTTTTTGCACCTTTCAAATCCAACTTACTGTAAATAGTAGCTCCTGACAACTTGTCTAAATGATCATCAATATTTAGTAAAGGAAAGTAATCCTTCACCATTTTTTCATATATTTTTCGATAGTCAACACAAACTCGTGTTTTACCATTCTTCTTTTTAACTAACACCAATGGACTAGCATATTCAGAAAAACTTGGTTTCACAATACCTTTCTGGAACCACTCTCCTACTTGTTCAGTGACTTCCCTCTGCTCCTGTGCTGACAAGCGCCGAGGACGCTGTGCCACCGGTATATTGTCCTTCAACACAATCACCATCTCCAGCGGTGCTTCCTTGATTTGTGAGGGCTGGTATCCTTCAACCAGATTAGCCGCAGCTGCCCGAACACTTAGATGAATATGGCTCAACTCAGTCGAGCTTGAGCCTATATCATCTGAAAGCAAACTCAAAATTTCGCCCTCACCTTCAGGCATCACGCTCACAACACCTTTATCAAAAACAACCCTACTCAAATCTAAAAAAGGTTGACCTAAAATCATCTTATAAGGCATTGAATCTCTGGGCACAATATAAAAAGTTACGTTATAAAAATTAGCATCAATTTTTACTTCGTAGGTACACTTTCCGAACGCTATTACCTTGCTATAACCTAAACCCGTTAAAACTTTATTTTCCTTGGTGTAAACACACTTTGGAAGTTCAAAAAATAAGTCCTCCGTTACAAAATTGAGATCACTACCCGAATCGATTAGACTTTCGACACAAACACCACTTATTTCAACACATAATTCCGATTTACCCACTTTGTTTACATTCAAAACATTGTCAGTTTGACGTTTCGCATCGTCTTGACCACAACAATAATGGCCGCCGTTGCCGTCAGTGCTGCCAACCTCACACGTCAACTTCGCACACATAGAGTTTGGTTGTCTTTTATCACCGTTTGTGTTGGTAGCCGTGCACTGTGGTGCTACGTGCCCGAACGCACCACATTTAAAACACTTGATTCCCTTTTTACAGGATAGTGCCAGATGATCCCTATCCCCACATTTGTAACACCTCCGATCATGTGTTTCCATTTTCTTCTCATCACGAGACGACAAGGGTGTTGCTACGTTCCGCTTGGCCACCTTCACCGTATTTTTTTTCATCGTCTCATATAACAACAGCTTCTCCTTTAATTGACTATATGTAGTCGCGCCATAAAGTATGGTTTTATTACTCTCGTAATCTAAAATTCCTTCGACGATGTATTGCACCGCAACATAGTCGGCAATCTTCGCACGCTTTGCTATCTCCTTCATCGAAATCATGTATTCGTAAAATGACTCCTCCTTACGCTTCTTCCTTGAAGACAGCAACTCATGGGCTTCTTTGGAATTGATACTGTCTGGAAATTCTTTGGCGATTGCCGCCTTCAGCTCATCAAACGTGCGATGTATCTTTTCAGTTCTGAGCCACATAGCTGCGACACCAGCAAGTGAGCGCCTGGCCACAATCAGTGTTTGCGCCGGTGTCCACTGCATAATGTCCGCATGGTCTTCTACGTCTTGGGCCCATTTACTCGACGTGTATGTTTTGTCCGTCCCGTCAAACTTTGGCACTAGACCGTCGTACCACAACGACGCAGCAGCTGGAACCGCCGCCGTTTCAGTTGATCTGGACATCTTTCCGAAATTTGGACCAATTTTTATTTTTCTTATTTTTCTGTCACACCACCCACACCTTCACACCTTTATTACTCCAACTCCTTACTGCTTTCACCGCCACAAACACCACAAAGACACCTTTTATGGTAAATTTTTCATCGCCTCTACGTACGACAAAACACCACCATTTAGCTGTATTAAACCGCTACCATCCCGGACGAGCCCCCAAAAATTTGTAGGAATGGTAGGGCAAATAAAACTATTTCTCGATAGAAGTAACTTAGGTATATTATTTAAAATATATAAAGATAAAAATTTTAAGCAAAAAAAAAAAAACATCTCTCCTCGCAATTCACTCGACTGACAACCTCAAAAAAAAACAAAATCACCTCTTCTCCAAAATCAAATATGCAGTGAAAAGTAAATTAGTATCCTACATAGAGGATTTACTCCCCCACATGTATACCCATGCCAAATTACAGCTTTCTAGTACAAAGCGTTTCTGAGCTAAGCCGCGGACAGACAGACAGACAGACGGACATGACGAAACTATAAGGGTTCATTGTTTACTACGGAACCCTAAAAATGAGTTTATAAGAGGAAATCTGAAAGTGGCACCGGTGATTGAAAAGATGTGTGGAAATCGTCATGATATGGGGGATGCGGAGAAATGAGGAAAATATCGTGACGAAAGTTTTGAGTACAAATGTGGAGGGGTAGGTAATAGGTAATACGGGCTGGTATCCGCAACTCCACGTCAAAGCGCGTATTTTGCGTATGGGTGGGAAAATCTGTTATTCGATCCACCCCAGCTCCTCAAAGAAGGCCAGCAACGCCTTGGTGTCACTGACAATCTCACGTAGGGTACCTGGGTTACAGAAGTACTTTGCCCTGTATGTGGCGACCGCCGGGCAGTTTAACAGCACACGGGCTGCTGTCTCGTCGTCCTCCATGCAAGCTCTGCATAGCGGACTGTCTGTGACTCCTATGACAAAGAAGTGTTTATTAAATGACCCATGGCCAGTTAGGGCAGCTGTAACTGTGCGCAGCTGCTGTTTTGTTAATCGGAGAACCTGTTTCGTGAGGCGGCCGTCGATTGTAGGGAGAGCTTCCTTGGCCTGCCTGCACTCACCGTGGTCCACCCATAGTTTGTGATGTTGTTCCCTGGTTCGTTTCCTTACCAGAGTGCGTTGGTACCCGAAGGGGAGTGGCGTGATGGGTTCAGGCCCCACTGGTGCCATGCTCGACCCCCTTCTGGCAAGTTCGTCGGCTGCGTCATTGCCCCGCGAACCGCTGTGTCCCTTGATCCATTGAATGGTTATACCTATTATTGAGGTCACCCACCTGTGGATTTACTGTGTTAAAGGTGGTATGGCTTGAAAGGGAGTGACTACCAAGATGACGATGAATGATGATTAAGGCTAGAGAATAATGATGAGACAGATAACTATTTTATGCACACTGAAGAAAGGAAATCACATTCAAGTTTTATAATCAGCGTCGAATTTACAATAGGCGGTCTTATCGCAATCTCTGTCAGACACCTAGCTTCATCTTTCTGACTGACCGACTCCTTGATAGTTCAAAAGTGCCTGTAATTGGTTAAAGTGAAATAAATGCTTTAAGATTGAGTTTGACTATCCCTAGGATGAAAAGAAATTCCACATTTGACCAAGGCATATATTATGTCTTGGTCAAATGCGGAATTTCTCAAAATTTTTATGTGGAAGTTAGGATTAGGATTGGCCGTTCCACGGTGGGGAACTGTAGTCAATAAAATCCAAATATTTAATTTCCCATAAACCTGCATCGCTTGTGAAATTCAAAATTCAAAAGTCATTTATTCAAACCAGGCTGAAAATCTGCACTTTTCGAACGTCAAAATTACGGTTTACGGTTTAAGAACATTTATTTTACTCAAAAAGAATACAACTATTCACTCCTATGAGGAAAAACATAATAGGACGTAAGATAAACGACGGTTTCGCTTGGTAATAAACTAAAATAAAATTAAGTTATAAAAACGGTAAAAAACGTACAATTCACACATTTTTCAGGTGGTGCTTTAATAGCCTTTACATTACTTGAGACAGTCCCCCAAAAACACCCACCCTTCACCACTTCCTAGTGCCTTCAGAAACTTCAGAAACTAGGTGCACGGTTCCAATAGGTCGTTTCTTATTGAGAAGAGCTGGCAAAAAACTCTACGGTCACTCTTTTATTTGACGTTCAAAACAATGGCCAACTTGAAATAAATTATTTGCCTTTGACTTTGAAAAATAATTGTTTTTCCAATGAGCGGTTCTTTTGCTTTACATCTTATTGTGGTTACTAACTCCTAGTAACAATGATACATTATTTAAATTATAATTTACCTTTTGTTAATTCTTGCTAATGTTATTTATTATGAAGTCCAAATGTAAATGAGTTTCAAAAAGTTAATTGTTTTGACGGAATACAATAAATTATTATAAAATATACCAACTAATGTTAATAAATTACAGATGAGATACAGGTGAACATATTTAAAAAATATATGAGAAAAAGGACTCCCAACACATAGTATATAAATAGAATAATGATTACTAGCTGCGCCCCGCGGTTCCACTCGCATAAATCTCGACCCCGTGGGAATATCGGGATAAAAAGTATCCACGGTCTGCCCATGTTCCAAATTTCATCCAATTTGTTTAGCCGTTTTAGCATGAAACCGTAACAAACACACAAACTCAATTTCGCATTTATAATCATTATAGTTTTAGGATTAGAATTATGGATTGTTTTTACAATTATAATTTCTTATGACAATACTACCAGTAGACCTGAGCAATGAATCATATGCTGAAAGTAATTAATTATTAAATTAAATAGTTAATTTTAAGATCTTTCTGGTCTTACAGAAGGCCTTATAGAAGGTCTTATAGGTATTGAATAATGCTAAAACAAACAATTGCTAAAGTGAAAACATTTTATCGAGCTATCTAAATTCTCACAGGTCAATTTATAATCTGAAGTATAATCCATTTGATAGATTAAAATGGTCGGTTTCAAAGTAATCTTCTAAACGGTTTATTTTCATTAAATTGACGTAGTCAATCAAACTTTCTTGGAATTGTAAGCAATAAATACTGAAATGCAAGGAATTTATTCAAAAAACTTAATCCTCTTAAGTTATTAGATACTATAAAATGAGATGAGACGTAATCTTCGCCAATCAAGGTTATACGTTTCTATAGTTGACCTCGTACCCACCACCCTAGGGTCGAACGTCACTTGACTGTCATAAAATGACAAGGTCTATTTAATTTTGTCTATCCGACAGTTAGATAGTTTCAACCTTAATCAAGATTAAATTTACTGGGAATTGTTTTCAAAATGGTAACGCAATTACAACATCGACTATATTTATTTATTTATTCAGTAGTACACATAGATTTTATACATTTAATTTGGTACCAATATAAACTCATTGATTAGTTTTACCGTACACCAAAATCATCGACTACATAATTTAGAGAACTTAACAACTTAAGAAGCACAGAACCGGTCGAAGTGGCGGTGCTTGGGGGAGGCCTATGTCCAGCAGAGGGAGTCTTTCGGCTGAAATTATGAAATAAGTTACTTATGTAGGATATTTGCAAATAAGTGAAATAGTTATCTATTACTAAAGAGCAAACATTGGTGACTCACTGAATGCGCACTATCATTATAATTTTTCTTAATCATCATTAAATATACTTAATCGCCTTCGCTGTCTAAGATCAATATTTTCCAAATGACATCTGAAATATTGAGTCTGACGCTTTTCAGTAGCTTCATTTTGTGAGTGAATATTTTTCTTTGTGATCGAAAAATTCTTTCTTGATATCTCGAAGTTACTTATTTTTGCAGCGACAAGTATTTTGGAATCTCAAATAATTTTCACGAAATTATTTTTCGCGAAATTGTAAAACTTGTTTCGAAATTTCAGCTTACATGATAATGGAAACTTGAAAGAAATGGAATTACTGAACGTGAAATATGTGCATTAAGAAGAAAGGGTTAAAAACTCATTTCTTACATTATTTTATTAAAGACACGCCATACTGCAATACACAAAGCACAATGACTTGTACTACAATAAATCAAAGAGGTACCATCAAGAGAGATGAAGGCCAAGAGATTCCGCGTTGTGCTTAAAAAAAAAGTCACTTCAACATTTTATCTTTTGATTGACCTGTTTAGTCCCATTACTGGGCAAAAGTCTCCCCATAACTTTCCACTGTACCTTGTGTGTGGCATTCTCCGGCCAATCGCCACTTTCGCATTCTGCAGTCAATGTATATGTCGTGGCAAAATCTTAGAATTGATCATTTCATGAAATGAACATCGACCGTTGGTCACATCATGATGTGGTCTGGCCAGATCATTGAATACTCAACGTTTGACGATATGAACAGTTAAAAGCGTGACTACTTCATGATGTGGCCAAACATTAGTGACCATATCGTAAAATAGTTAATTATCCACCGGTAGAGACGTTGATGTCACTTTGGTTTTGTTGTGCATCATGGCGGCGGCATACAACAAATCAAAAAAAGTCGATGTACTTTTATTGGGCTACCAAATATGATATTATGGAAAGCGATCAACTTGGAAATAGCGCTCACCGGCCGATGCCGCGGCGTGAAATGCATTTAAAAGAAATTAAAATTTACGCCGCTTATGTGGCACCCCAACCGAATGGGTTAGGTTAGGTTAGAACTGTGAGAAACCGCGCGCGAGCCGAGCGAGCGTAGCGAGCGGTGCCGTGGCAGCGGCCCGCAAGCGCTACTTCCAAGTACCCTACATTAATGATACGGCCAAACGTCGACTGAAATATCATTGAAAGTTGACGTTTAAACGATATGGTCAATTTTAGCTGGCCATTTCATAAAATGGTCAATTCTAAGATCTGGCTACGACATTATACATAATTAAAAGCTATTCTTTTGCAGCTCAAAGTGAATAACTAAATCCCTTTCACATTTATGTTGACATCATTTAAAAATCCTGAAAAATCTAGTACAATCCTACCCCAAGCAAATAACATTGGCGCTTTACCTAAAAATTAGTCAATTTCGCTGGCCTAAAGCACAGCTCGCGTTTCAGTCTGCTTAGTTTTGGCCAATTTTCATAAAGGCTGTAGACGGTTCTTTCTCAAATTAAGTCTGTACAGACACCTGAACACCAAGGCCCAGCCTTTCTAGGCCTAATTTTAGATTTTTATTAAAATACCCCTCGGGTTGTCTTAACGCCTTTTATGAGACATTTTGCGGCAAATATTGTTTGCTTTATTTTATCACAGCGGTCAATAGTTTCGTTCTATATTTTTCAAGTATGTTTTAAGGCTTGTGCAGACCAGCGCGACACGCGACGCGACACAAAAACACCGCTCGTCGCGCGACGAGCGGTGCCTTTGTGTCGCATCGCGTGTCGCGCCTGTTTGAAAGAACCTTTAGTGGCGCAGTGATAGCCAGGTGGTGTAACCGTCGCACTGCTAAGTCATAGGTCTCGAGTTCGAACCCAAAGCACGCACCTCCGACTTTTCGGATTCATGTGTGTATTGTATAATTCGCTGTCGTCGGCGAATAAAATCGTAATCGTAAACACAACATTTTACAGGAAAAATAAAAAACTGTTTTTGTGAATATCTTATTAGCTAATGTGCCTACATAGCGGAATTGTTCAAATACTAAAAGAAAAGTGTATAATTACATTCATTACAATACACCTTAAAATCTCGTAACTTCTGAAATAACCGTCGGAAATATGAAAAAAATTGACAGAGTGTTATCGGACCTCTAAATATCGAATATGCAATAAAGTTAAAACTATCGCCATAGCACATTACTATTTTATTCGCCGGGGACGAGGAATTATCACTTGCTTCAAAAATGGTGAAGGAAAACATGGTGAGGAAACCGGCATGCCTGAGAGATATTTCTCGACGGTATGTGAAGCCACACCAAAATATTCTAAGTAAATTCTTTAATCTAGTTTTATTGTAGGTCAAAAGGCAGTCGTTATGCGGGTAACTAGAAATTCCTCATGCCATAAATTATAGAACTTTACCAGCACTTTGGAACACCCAGCTTCTAGTATTCCACACTTTAGTCTGAACTGAAGAACTTGTCGTAAAACAACGATTATCACTTCTCTCAAAAAAAGCAAATCCTTTTCATCTTTTTCTATCAATTTTATCTTTTTATCCGGAACATTGCTATAGAAAATCCCTTAAGTAAATCGAAATCCATACACCAAATCCACATCATTCCTATAAACCATTGTATGAAAACCTCTCGGATACGATTTGAATAATATATTGGATGTCAAAAGAGAATTTCGTTAACTGAAACAAAATATTTTTTCTCAGTAAATTATATTTCACGTCCTCCTGTATATCTGTGTGCTTTTATGATTTACCTGATCGTAGATTTTTTATAACGCAAGCGAGCGCCTGAAACGTATAGGAAAATTAAATTTGCATACTGCTGTAAAGGTCGACTGAAAATGAGGAAGTATAAAAATATCGTTACTGTACGTCTGTCGAATTAATTTGTTGGAGTTGACAAATTGGATATTAGAATTTTTTTGAATTCATTAGGCTAGATATTAATTATTACTTGTTTCGTTAGGCATAACAGCAATAAAAATATCCCTGAAATGTTACAATTCATGCTCCGTTCCTTAGGTTCTTTAATATTAATCTGATGCATGCACAGGTATAAGATTCGAACCTTATAGACTTTGGCAAACATAATATATGTTTAATTCCATTAAATTAAGCAGGAACATATATTATATGTAAATCATTTCATCCTTTTATAGTCTCACAAAATATCTTCACCACAAATGTAAACCAACCTTTTCAAGTGAATTTTCAACTTCAATTCACATAAGAATAAATCACGAAAGATTCAAGGCAGCGCGGCTGCGGTACGGAAGCGTTACGATGACGACACGACCCTGGCACGATGACGACACGACCCCGGCGCGATGACGACACAACACCGGCACGATGCCGACACGACTTACCTTATCTCATCATTTTATTTCGTCCCCCTTCACAGTTGGAGTCCGTACTCAATTGTTTTATTGCGTCGCTTTCTTTTGTATGGATTTGTGTTCCATCAGTAGATTAAATTAATTTCATTTTATTAGGGGACATGAATATCTGTCGAGTACATCCAGTTGCTGGAGTGTTATGGATAACTCCGTAAGTGCGTAATACCGTTGGTTTAAATCTTTAATTTGTGCTTTCTACTCACATGATTTCAGTGACCTGATAAAACGAATATTTTTAGGAACCTCTACTTAATACCCCAGATTTAAAAAATACTATAGACGTGGATATGTTTAGTAACCTAGTGGATATGCTTAGCTATTTCTAAAGACCAATAAAAAGCCTTGTAAGCAATCTACGTGTTTCACCTCTCAACAAGGCATTCTCAGGATGACGATTGACTTGTCGCAAACTCGAACACGGCGTGTTGCCACGCCGAGCGCTCAACACAGAGATATATCCACGTCTATTGTATTTTATAATGGATTTCCACAAGGTCATGCCTGAATCAATTAACTACCCCAAATTTATTTGAAACCACAGTAACCATCAACTTACTCCTAAAAAGGTATTTAAAATGAGTTTATTAAAACTTAATAATTATACATAATTTATTAAGCTCACGAGTAACTACTACGTCATTAGTGCGAGCACAGAGGGCATTTATTTTATTCATAACTCATTCACATTTTAAAGAAACTTGATTAAATTTCTGGAAAAATTAACTTTACTTTTAAATTAACTAATTTGCAAAAATCAAATCAAGAGTCTTAACAAAGAGCATACAAATAAGTGAAGAGTCCATTTATTTGGAACGGTAAATTGGTAGAAAAATGAAGGGCTCCAAGCGACTCGTTAAGAATCACGTTTTCGCCGGGAGACTTATAGGCCGAATAAATTACCATTTTATTAGAAGAAGGCGACTCCACTCGGACAGAGGCGTTTATTAATAGAAATTTTATACAATGAAATAGGAGAGCAGTGCACGGTTGGAAAATAAAGCTCTGAGTAAACTGAAACGAGTGAGCGAGCGGTATGCGGGACGCAACTGTGCGCGTCGCTTGTTTTAATGGCTAGGAAGACACGCGACCATTCGCGCCAGTTTGAACACCTCCATACAAGTTTTGTCCGCGAATTTTGCCTCGCATCCCGCTCACTCACTCGCTTCAGTTTTTCCAGAGCTTTAAGATGGTATCTACAGCAAAAGTGTTTGCAAAAGCTAGATTGGATGATGCCATAAAAATGACAATCCGACAATCTGACAATTTTGTAAGTTTTTTTCATTCTATTTTGCTTTATTAAACTGCAGCTGTCGTAAAATGTGCCAATTATGTAATTTTTTGACAAATATTTGACGGAGAAGGTAAATGTCTCTTTCGTTATTATCAGTCATATTTTAAATACTGTGGGTAATGCGCAATAGAAAAACCATTTACAGTTCAGATCAAATTATAATTTACTATCAAATTAATCACACTAGCAATTCACACACTGTAGGTACACGACACGAGTATTCGAAATGCGCGACAGTTTCTAAACGTGTTCACTGCTAGACTGCCACCGATGAACTCAGCTCCTCCGGCCGGTCCGAGCGTTATGTTGTAGACTCATTCTAGCGCCGCTAGGCGGCGCTGGCGTCCCGAATAGTCATCTCAGTAACGTATTTCCGACACACTTATGTCGCATTGTCTGGAGACTCGCACAGACTAGGAAATCATGGCTCCAAAGGGAGGACGCTCATAACTAAGTGAGTAGTTAGAAGAAGGCATCTAGGTACCTATATTATAACTCAATATGCTTGATAGAGATTGTGAAGTGAGAATGTGAAGTTTACTGACAGAACAGTTAGCCAACGTTCCGCACGGACGTAATAAAATCGCAGCGGGATTTTATCGCGCACTGGATTTTCAATCCTCGATGGGCCGAGCGTGCACGAAAAAAAATCTCCACGATTTTATTACGTCCGTGTGAACGTCGGCTTACATTAGCTAACTAAATCTAACTAAATAGCCAGTCTCGTGACGCTTTTAACCACATTCGTATACATTTCATAGTTTCAGTTCCTTGCACTTTACTGTTGCAATCCATTGCAGGTCTCAGAGCCCGAAGCTCACCGTTAACGGATGCGATCGCTCGAATACATTCGGGTAAAATGGAAATGCGCCGGGATAGTGGCACAATACAACTGTGTAATGTGGGTGATTCCTCTTAGTAAACTGCCCTACTAAAATATGGAAATGTAGGTACTCAATGAATGAACGAACTTTTTGGAATAAATGTTCGAAAGTTGTTTTTTTAATATGATGTACCTAACGTTTCGTTTTTATTTTTTTTAATTCTACTTAAGTATAGTTCTTGATGTTTTGGTTGGTATATTGGCGTGTGCTAGCTGACATATGGCCAGTAATTTATAATTAAAATAATGTTTTGTGTTGCATAATAATTTTGCAAACTATTGTGTAGAATCATTTTATTTTTCTAACTTGAACAGACAGCTGTGCTGCTGGGGAGTTTGTTGCGCCACTTCTTCTTCCCAGCTAAAGGCACTAGGAAGTGGTGAAGGGTGGGCGTTTTTGGGGGACTGTCTTATGTAATTTTGACGTTCGAAAAGTGCTGATTCTCAGCCTAGTTTGAATAAATGACTTTTGAATTTTGAATTTTAACACAAAATTAGAAACATGAAACTAGGACCCAATAAAATGTTTCCAGTTGCAAAGAGTTGTAAGATAAAGTTGGAAACCAACTACAGCTTTGTCGCAAACAAACATTTTCAGGAGTTTTAATAAATATTTATTTCAAGAAATAACTGCCACAGTCAAGCCCGAGTGGGCGTCGCGTAAATAATAAAAAAAAACTCGAAACTTAGTCTCTGACCGACGAAACACGTTAAATCTTAATTTTAATTTACAAACTTTACGAGAATTCAACAAAAGGTACTTTTTGATGCAAATTACTTTCAACTTTTGGCGTTTTCATTAAGGAATTGTGGATTAATGTTGTATTAGTCTACTGGTTTTTCTTTGATTAGAATTGGGGAAGTTGGTAAAAGTTTGGAGGGTCGCTCTCTTAATTTGAAACTAGCACTCGTCTGTGTGATAATTACTCGTGCGGAAAGAATAGGCGACCTCTCTTTTTGAGGACACACGGACGTCGTAAAAGTGGTTAACGAAATTATATCTGTACATATTTTTTTCAAAGGGCGTAGCTTTAGTTTTCTAAGCCATAAAAACACAATGAGGAAAAGTCCTTGGGACGTCCAAATTGCCAGTCCAATGCCTAAAATTTGTCGTTACACATTATGACACTAACTTAAAAGTAAGCTTACAAAGACGACCATTCTCAAAACACACCTAAATCTTATATCTAAGCAAATTGAAACACATATTAAACCGAATGCACACAGAACCGCTTCGGCTATAAATTTATTCGGCATAAAACGGCGTCAGCTGAGCTAGCTAACCGCATGCAGCGCCGTGTGCAGCCCGCCTAACTACGTAATAAAATTCGAAGCCTTAGGCCACGACGGAGGCCGCACACGTTTGTCAAGTAAGCGAATTTTGCAAAAGTGAATTCGTATTGTTCTGTATTTTGATTTAAAATAATGCTGTATTGTGAAATTTAAAAGTATTATTTTCGTTTATTTATTGCTGTGGGAGAAAGGGCAATAAAGTCATGAAAAGATTCTTTAATGTTCTTTGTCAAGTGCAGCTGCTCGCGATGAGTTTTTGAGATTTGTTTGATGTTAAAGTTGGTGTATACGCATTATTTTTAATAGAATTTCGAGGAGTTTGTGGACTAGACCAACTATTACTGACCATAAGTCGTGACAAACTTCGAATAAATATAAAACCTTGGCTGGTTTATTGTATGTCCCCAGAAAGATGAGATGGATACAATAAATTAATAGTTTAAAAACACTAGAAAAACACGCTTGAAACCTAATTGTGTTCAAAGTCCATTACGTGGCCTTTCTCACAAATGCAAACACGACTATGATACGATTTTCCATCATGAAGTTCCAGTTCATATCTTCCGACTCCATCATCAGATCAGTTCGACAGTACCATATTATTGTATTGTCATCAGAACTACATACAGCTGCCAATTTTCATTACGCTACAACCCTTGAAAGATGGTTAAATTTGTTACCTTTTTTTTTTTTTTTTTTTTTGGGTGGGAAATTATCAAATAACTTCTCCCGCTCTGGGTGGAGCGGGAGGGCGTGTCAGACTCTTACTGACTAAAACCCACCCGTGTTCCTTCGGTTGCCCTGTTGCCGGGGGCCACGATGTCCCCATCGGTTTTCTTCGAACCCCCGGCAGGCATTGGCCCTAACGGACCCCGTCAATTCTGCTGACATCTCTTTGAGGCGCGCGTGGAACACAACGCGCCGTCGACCCGGGCTTGGTCCTTACCGGACGGCGAGCTACCCATTGCTCACCGTCCGCAAGCCCGCGCCTACGGTGGCCGGAAATCGGCTCGCGATTCCCGCCCCGGGCGTCTCCTCCTGCGGCGGTTAGGGGCGTGAGGGCGCGAAATTTGCCTCTCCCTCACGCGTTCCGCCTCCTCCTTCGCGAGCATTACCGCTTCGCAGAAGGAGGTGACGGCCTGCCATTTCCTCTCGCTCCGTACCATGGCCTGAACCAGGGCCGGACGCGAGAGATCACCGCCGCCGATCGCCTCCACGAGGACACGGCGTTGCTCCGCCCAAGCCGGGCAGACCTCCACCGTATGCTCCACCGTGTCCTCAGGCCGATCCACACAATGGTGACACCCGGGTGTTTCCTCCCGCCTTATCCTGAACAGGTACCTCCCGAAGCACCCGTGTCCGGTGAGGACCTGCGTCAGGCGGAAGGTGAGGACGCCGTGACGCCTCTCAAGCCACTCCTCAAAGAGGGGTCTTATCGCCGCAATTGTGGCGTGCCCAGCGCGGGGTTGCGACAATCGCACCCTCCATGACGCCATGAGATCCCGCCGGAGCTCTGTCCGCTGTGCCGCGATTTCTTGCGGCATCGGAGTTAAGCCCCGGCGTTTCGCCTCCTCGCGCCACTCCCAGATGTGCGCGAGGACCTTTGCCTCCAGATCCCATGGCGGTAATCCGGCAAGGAGGCTCGCCGCCTCGCAGGAGACCGTGCGGTATCCTCGGGCCAGCCGGATGGCCATGACCCTCTGGGACGCGTTCAACCGGCGGGCTGGCCGCAGCCTCAATGAACGCGCCCACACCGGTGCCCCGTAAAGGGCCATGGACCGCACGATCCCCGCATAGAGCCTCCGGCAGGAGGCGTTTGGACCTCCCAGATTGGGCAGGAGCCGCTTCAAGGCAGCCCCGGCCCGGTCCAGTCTGGGAGCCAAACGTCGGAAATGTTCGACGAAATTCCACCGGCTGTCGAGGACGAGTCCCAGATACTTCATCGTCGACTCGACACCGATGTGAACCCCTCCCGCCATTACCTGGGAACCCGACGGTGGCGCATTCCGAGGACCATGAAAACCCATGGCCTCAGACTTGTGCAGGGCCACCTCGAGTCCCAGCTGCCGGATCCTATTTACGATTGTCGCAACCCCGCGTGTCGCTAAGTCGGCCGCCGCCTGGTACGACCCCCCCTGCGCCAGGACCAGCGTGTCGTCAGCGTAGCAAACGACGCTGACGCCGCTAGGGAGGTCGGCGCGCAGCACCCAGTCGTATCCGATGTCCCACAGATGCGGCCCCAGGACCGAACCCTGTGGGACACCGCACGACATCTCTTGCCGGTTCCACTCTCCTTGGTGACCGGGGTAGATGACGGCCCTGTCCGTCAGATAGGCCTCGACCACACGACAGAGGTAGGTCGGCATCCGGTGATACCGGAGTGCCTCCCTGATGCAACTCCAGGGCAGGGTGTTGAAGGCATTGGCGATGTCTAGAGACACCGCCAAGACGACCCCACCCCGGGCCACAGCATCCCCCGTCGTGAGGGCCCGCACGCGCATGATGGCGTCCACCTTAGAGCGCCCCCTGCGGAAACCGAACTGGCTCTCCGCCAGATCCGGCCCCACTCGCACCAGCTGCCCGACGAGGCGGTCTGCAATGACTCTTTCAAAGAGCTTGCCCACCTCATCGAGCAGCACAATGGGCCGATACGCGGACGGAGAGTCCGCTGGGCGCCCCGGCTTCTTGATGAGGACCAGTTTCCCCGTCTTCCAACGAAGTGGGAACTGGCCCCTCTCCATGCATGCGCTTAGGAGCCCCCTTAGTCGAGGCCCGAGAGCCCCCATGGCCAGGACCCAGGCTTTTCCGGGTATGCCGTCGGGTCCTGGGGCGGTATTCTTCGCACTCATCTTGCGTACCGCCACTCTCATTTCTACCTCAGTCACCTCTGGAGCATCGTCGTCGTCGGTGTGGTCCGCATCGGGCACCGCAGAAGGCGGAGCCATGGGCGGAGGGGTATGATCCCCTCTGGAAGGGAACAGAGCGCTCACCACGTCCCCCACAAGCTGGGGCCGGAGACTCTGCGTCAGCGGGGGGGCCCATGGGCGGAGTTTCTCCCGCACCATTTTGTATGGGCGCCCCCACGGGTCCCTGTTGAGAGTCTCCAGCATCTCCTCTCGGGCCAGTACCCTGGCCTGCAGGATCTCCGCTTGGAGGGCGGTCTTCGCCACTCTGTACCCCTAAATTTGTTACCTTAGATTCCATTACATAGTTAGTAACATACAAGTCGACCTAATAAAAGCGTGTTACAAATTGTCATGACCAACTGAATGCAGGTATGGTCAACAACGTGGTAAAAATCCCCGCAACCAATTACCCGATATTTATTTCCCCACAAATTGTACCGTTACGAGTTAATTAACTATATTAAGTACTTTATCAGTGAAAATAGTGCCTATAAAGCTTTCAATTCGGAGCGAGCCCGCATCGCGTAGTATTAAATATTCAACGCGAAGCTCTTTGTACCTGAACGATTTTAGTGAATTACGTTGCTCTGAGCAAATCATCAATTAATTTGTTTTCTATAAGAGATTTTGTTGTGGAAGAAGCTGGGTTTACTTGTGTTCCTTGATTTGAATAGTAAAAGCAATGGTTTGTTGTGATATAAATCATCATCTGCCTAGCTTTTTCTCAACTATGTTGGGGTCGTCTTCAAGTCTAACCAGATGCAGCTGAATACCAGTATTTTACATGGAGCGACTGCCTATCTGACTTCCATAACCTAGTTACAAGGTAGGTAACACGATACCCCTTGGTAAGACTAGTTGGCTTCTGACGACCCGTAACGACTGTCAAAGATCCACGAATGACAGCCGGGATCAACGGCTTAATGTGCTTTCCGAGGCACTGAGGAGTCTCGGTATGTAAAGATGGTCACCCATCCACGGACCAATCCTGGCAAGCGTAACTTAACCTAATGGATCGAACCATGCGGCTGTTATTACTTAGCCACGAGCTCCTCCTCCTTTGTTGAGAAATAAGTAAGTATTGTAAAATACCTTTTTGGTGTGGCGATTCATTTCCTGAGGTACACCTGAAGAGAAAGAAAGAAAAATAAGTTTAATTGTCACAGAAACACGTGCATAAAAGAAAAGAATAATAAAATAAAATAAAACAATAGATTTAAATATAATCACGAGCACAAAACAGGAATATGCGGCAGCTGCTGGCACGTCATGACTGTGACAAGAAGGCACATCCACTCAGCATCATGCTGTGCTATGGGGACCCACAGCACAGCGCTGATTTTCAGTGGTCACCCGAAAAAGTCGTACGGAAACCAAGTTAGGTTTAATGAATTAAATAAAAATAGATAACAAAATAAAATAAAACAAATAGTATAGTATAATAATGCCACTTTACAACGAATTATATGATTAAATAACACAGAAAATTATCCGCAGGAATTACCGTGCGTGTTTAAAAAAAAAACGCAATTATTTTAAGAGCTATCTGAACGAAAATAGCGTTTTCAGTGTTTTGGCCAGGTGAAAATTTATAATTGCATTAATTTGCTGGATTGTCTTCATTTTAAATACAGTACTTTAAATAATAAAGAAAGGACAAAGAACCAAATTCTAGCGGGAAACGAAATAAGACAATAGTTTTATTAATAAAATAACCATAGCCATAAATGTACCACAATTGTGAGGTTATTTGTAGTAAATAAGCAAGGGTCTAAAAGGCTGTAAAAGCTAATGGGAAACCTATTGGTAATGGTCACCGCGAAATCCGAAGGTCATTATTTTTGATTTACTCTTTAATATTGTCAACATTTATTGTGCAGTCATTTGTTTAGTTTGCTTTAGATGATTGAATTATGAATTTCAATACCTTTTGTAAATCACAAACAATAGGGTGTAACATTGTATAGGCGTCTTAAAAAGCTATTAATTAGTAAAATTAAATAATTACATTATTGAAAAGTTAGACAGCTGAGCAGCAGCCTAATAATGTGTGTAAATAATAATGTTAAGTTGAGATATTAGTTAACCGCTAGTCCATCTGATCTATTAGTGTCCATGTAGTTTCTGCCCTTTTTAACCGACTTCCAAAAGGAGGAGGTTCTCAATTCGTCTGTAGGTTTTTTTTTTTTTGTATGTTTGTTACGCGATTACTCCGTCAATTATGAATAGATTTTGATGATTCTTTTTTTGTTTGGTAGAGCATACTTCAGAGGTGGTCCCATATAAATTTTATTAACTTTGCTTGGGTAGTTTTTGAGTTAGCTTCAATTATACGTATTTTTTCCCACTTAGTATGTAGATGATATGATAAGTTCCTGTCACTGTTATTTACATAGCAGGTAGTGGTATTCGAATTTGTGTGGGGTAGGTACCACAACTAAAAAGTGAAAAATAAAAACTTTTCACAAAAAAAAATACAACCGACTTCCAAAAGGAGGAGGTTCTCAATTCGTCTGTAGGTTTTTTTTTTTTTTGTATGTTTGTTACGCGATTACTCCGTCAATTATGAATAGATTTTGATGATTCTTTTTTTGTTTGGTAGAGCATACTTCAGAGGTGGTCCCATATAAATTTTATTAACTTTGCTTGGGTAGTTTTTGAGTTAGCTTCAATTATACGTATTTTTTCCCACTTAGTATGTAGATGATATGATAACTTCTTGTCACTGTTATTTACATAACAGGTAGTGGTATTCGAATTTGTGTGGGGTAGGTACCACAACTAAAAAGTGAAAAATAAAAACTTTTTCCAAAAAAAAAACCGATCATTCAGAAATATCAAGCTAGTTGCCCATTCCAAAGCGTAGTAAACATGGAGAAAAAGGGCAAAAAAACTATGGAGAAAAAAACTTTTTCCAAAAAAAAAACAACAGACTTCAAAAAAAAAACACTACAAAGTGAAAAATAACTTTAATTTCGGAAGTCGGTGACAAAGAACGAAAATTCAAAACCAAAGACACCGACTTCCGAAATTAAAGTTATTTTTCACTTTGTAGTGTTTTTTTTTTGAAGTCGGTTGTTTTTTTTTTGGAAAAAGTTTTTTTCTCCATAGTTTTTTTGCCCTTTTTCTCCATGTTTACTACGCTTTGGAATGGGCAACTAGCTTGATATTTCTGACTGATCGACTCCTTGACAATTCAAAAGATTTTTTTATCTGAAATTCACGTTTGAATGTCAGAAACGCATATCTAAGCGGTTTAAAAACAAAATCCCATGCACACGACCTTTTTTTCGTAGGTAAGCGTTACTATATCAGCCAAGCGCTACAAGCAGAAATAGTCCTTACGGTGTATAGAAATGCGTTTCTTCGATGGTCCACAATATAATAATAGCTTGCAGAGTTAGCAAACTGAAGTAGCAGTATGCTGGCCATGTTTGTCAAAGGAACGATGGCCAGTGGAGCAGATGAGTCCTGGAATGGAGACCGCATATCGGCAACGTAAAGACTTTCAACTTATGTATACTCCCATGTTTAACATATGGGTGTGAGACATGGGCACTCACCAAGAGGAAAGCTTGCCAAGTATCAAAAAGCAATGGAGAGAAGTATAGTAGACTCAAAGAGACAGGATAGAATAAGAAACACACAGATCTCCGGTCCAGAACAAAACTGACCAACAGATATTCTAACAAGAATAGCCCAACAGAAGTGGAGGGGGACAGGACATTATGATACGAGACACTAAAGGAAAGTGGAGCAAGGTAGTGACAGAGTGGTATCCAAGGGATGGCAAAAGAAATCCGAGAAGACAGCTTTCCCGATTGGAGGATGAAATAAAGCTGACAGCAGGTCCAAACTGGATGAGGATACCTTACGACAGACAACAAAGGAAATTGTTAGAGGAGGTCTTTGCCATGAGGCACACCGAAATCCGAGACATGAGTGATTTTTTGTTGTAACCATCATTGTAAAAGAAAAAAGGCTTTATTATTAATATCATGTATTTCGTTGGCAAGCTTTTATATAAATAAACAAACAAATAGTATCTGTCGATGTAGATGTAGGGTACATTGTATAGATTAGGTGCCTACTTGGTAAAACTAGGCCGGATCCGTAAGTAGGTCGATACGTAGTTTGTAAATGAATAGAGACACTAATTGAACAAGGAAAATTGGGGATCGCGTTGTGTGGTAACTTGATATATATCACACCCTTCGACATAGGGGATGAACAGGAAACCAAGTCTATATCCAGCATGTGAATGTATGTGTTTGTTTTGAAGATCAGTGGTAAATTGTAGGTTAATTATTTGTTCCAATTGCTGAAAATCACAACCAATTAGATTATTTTTAAAGGCAGAAATCGAACAAAAAATTCGGCCTGATTTGCATCTTCAGCCGAAAACCGAAAACGAAATCAATTTTTTTATTTGTCTATACGATTTTCTTTGGTATAAAGCCATGCAGTGTTCATCTTTTAATAATTATTATTTCGCCGTTTATACTTAAACCATTTTACTTAAACTATACTTTTCTCAATTACATAATAATTACGCCTGTGATCTCCAAAGGGTTAGGCAGAGGTGTAGGTGCAGTGCGTGCCACGAAAGATGAGACACCACGTGGTTTGACTTGCGCAGTAGACGATTTATAGGTCTCTTTAGCGGTATGAGGTCTGCGCCGGGGCGTCATCGGGGCGGCGGCAAGAGCGGGAGGCGCGGTCAAGTCTCATCTTTCGTGGCGCGTATTGTATCTACAGTAGTACACCCAAATCTTTCGGGGATACAATGCGTGATGTTGTGTTATGTACTTATATATACATATAATAAAATAGTAACGAAGTCAAAACAGTACATTGAATATTTTTTTTAAAAAAGTCATTGCCACGAGGTGTGGGAACGAGTTTGATGCCAAAAGTATAGTTTTTTGAATTTTTGCCCACTTGCGCTTGTCTGTCTGAATGTATGTTCCGGATTGGTGCATAAACAGCTGAACGGATTTGGTACACAGATAGTTTATTACCTGGATTAACACTTTTAATTATTTTAATTTTGGTACTTTTAATTCTGGTAGTACGTTCCCGTGGGATATTTTCCGATATTCACGCGGGCGAAGCCGCGGGCAAAAGCTAGAAAGTTATAAAACACTTTTCACAAAAGATTTTCATTGTAAGCATACGAAACCGCCCGTGGTTTTCATTTCGCATAAGTAATGAGATTAAATTTATATAGAAAGCATCTGCGATTCATTTAAAATAATTGTGTTTTGTAATTTCCATTAGTGCTGAAATCTTATTAAATGTTAATCCAATAAAAATTCCAATCAGATTGAGAAAATGCTGAAAATTAATTTGAGATAAACTGATAAACAGAATTCATATTTCATTGACTGTGCCTTATTAACTATCCATAGCTTTTGTGAATAAACCAGCCAGAATCGAGTTCGACACTTAAGTCGGGTTCTGGAGGCAAAAATAAGGTTGATTTATTGTATTTTCAGAAAAATATCAGACTGTATTCAAACTGTTTGTCTGGTCAAGTCAGGTTACCTCGTGATTAAGGCGAAATGAAACCCAACAACCCATAATAGGTGATGTTAGTTTAAGAAGGTAATAAGTAATATTTTGTGGATAAGATCTTTTTTACGACTCAATAGGTACATGGATTATTATACTTATTAAAATTCCTAAAACATACTCGTATGTATGTGCAATAATATTTATATATTTTTTTATTGTATTCCGTTTACCTACGTTCAGCTAACCGGGATAAGGTATAAATTAAGTTACAAGGGAGGTGAAACTATTTTATGACTGTCAGTCAGACAGACGTAGGTATGTGTCAGCGTGTTGATAAAATACGGACATTTACTCCCTGTGGAACCCCAAAACGCTTTGAAATTCAAGAATGCAAAGATAAAATTTCATTCAGCGTAGACCCATTTTTAAAAACTAAATGGCGGTGATTTTGTTAAGAAAAAAACGCATTAAATTATAGCGGAATGAAATATGGGTAATATGAAATTCCAATAAAATTGATGGGGTATAGTAATAGCCATTATAAGGGTTAAGCTCTGCTGCATCTAAGGAGTATAAGTACCTACTTATATTGAATATGTGAGCTGACTGAATATCACTGCTTCACAAAATGATCCGAGATAAATATAATATCGGGAATATCAGCGTTTTGTGTTCAAGTGAGGAATATGGTTAATTAGCGTCTGATTTATCGAATAAAAGGTTTTTCAAATGAAGAGCTTTTATACCTGAATAGACTCTTGTATGTGCTTGTGCGCTAAATAGCAAATAAAAGGTTTACTGATGCTGGCGATCAAGAGGATTACGGGTTCGATCAAAATCAAAATATTTTATTTCACATAAACCTACAAGGGCATTTATGAAACGTCAGAAGCTAGGTGCACGGTTCCAATTGGTCGCTTCCTATGGAGAAGAGCCGGCAAGAAACTCCACGGTTACTCTTTTCAAAATAAATGGTTTCTACAATGTTTTCAAATTACAGTGTCAATAGGTATGAGATGACAGTGTGGGCCTATCAACAAGTACCAGGTACTTAGTAAAATAGAAAATGGTCCACAAGTCTACAGCCTACAACGTTCTCACATTCACAAAATTTTAAAGAAAAGAATCTATATAAAAGATAAACAAAATAATAAAAATAAGGACCTATTTAAACCAAATGACATGATTGCCACTACAGCTGTAACAAATCTAATTTAATTTTAAAAAAGTATAGACAATTGTAGGTATATAATGACAAATAATGAAAAGATTATGTCAATGATGTCCTCGCACATTGGACATGTGACGCTTATACACAGACGTAATATATATTTTCTATTTTCTCATTATTTATTTAGCAAAAAGCCGTACATTTTTTCATGTACATATGTTAGTTTCCTTAGTTTGTTATGAGTGCATTTTTTAAAGAAGCGACTTTGTCGTTTAATGACATTCATGTCATTAGCAGTGGTGGCTCAGTGATAACGGCCTCGACTTATGAGTTGTAGGTCGGTTCAAACCAAGGCAGCCGCTTTATTTTGTGAAAATAATTTTATCACCACTGCTCTCAAAACGGTGAAGGAAAATATCGTGAGGAAACCGGCATGTCCTAGAACCAAAAATTCGAAGACATGTGACATCTACCAACTCGCACTGGGGCCGCGTGATAGATTACAGCCCATTCCCTCTCGAAGAGAGAAGGCCTGTGTCCCAGCAGTGGGAACGTTACAGAACATTATTTCTTTAAATTATGTAGGTAAGTACAGTAGGCCCCATGTCACTGATTGGTTGTTTTTTTTAAGATCAATAAATACCTTTTTATGAGAGTAATATCTTATTCTAAACGCAAACTAGCATTATCCGAGCAACGATAAATAGGCTAAATCACCTCTTTTAATATACAACATGTAACTACTAATTATTTGATAGATACATAAATACTGTTTTGTTATGTAGGGTTTGCAGACCCACATTTTATTTAAGTCTTACACTACTACGCCGGGCCAGCTCAAGGCCAATGTGTTACCGACGTGAGGTTTCTGTCTTCTTCTGTCTTCAGTGTCGATGGGAATTTATATAGTCAGCCCAGAAATAAAGGGATTAAAAAATTAAAGGGATAACGTGGCCCCTAGCAACATGGCAACTGAAGGAACACGGATGGATTTTAGTCAGTAAGAGTCTGACACGCCCTCCCACTCCGCCCAGAGTGGGAGAAATTATTTGATAATTTTCCAAACAAAAAAAAAAAACAAAAAGTGCGGTGTCATCTGTAAATCTCCACCTGTGCAGGTTTTCCTTGCTTTGACCTCCCTGGGTCCGGAGTCTATTTAAAGATTTCCAGGTAAGCCAAGGCAACACATGTCCAGGTGAAAGATTCACAGCAAGTGGAACAAATGGGTTGGATAGGGAAGCACTGTCTCGTGTATCTTTATCCTTTCCGTTCACCAGTGAGAAGGAGGACACATTTTAAGGTGCCTGTTGTACTTTACCATACTTAATAGTTATGATTTTGCTCTAGTAATTCGTTGTTTACTTACGCCTAATCCAATAATACTAACAATCCCTAATCCATGATGTCACGGCTATTGAACACAACGTTATGCAGGCATCACACATGAATGCTTAATCAGAACTAGCTCTTAGTGGCTATCGATTATCTTGTCTGACTGCATTGTCGATTCTGAATCAGAGTTCAGTTATAAAAAAAACGGCAAGAGACAGGTGAAAATCTGACAATTTCGTAAGTATTTTTCATACGAGTAGTTCTGCGCTTTACATTGTGTAAATAATTTCACTACTACAGCTGCTCTCAAAACAGTGAAGGAAAACATCGTGAGGAAACCGGCATGTCCTAGAACCAAAAATTTGAATACATGTGACATCTACCAACCCGCACTGGGCCCGAGGAGAGGAGGCCTGTGTCTCAGCAGGCAGCACCTGTCGTGAAAATGTGATAATAATGCAGTTTTTTGACAAATGCGTCACATTATCTGATAAATTGGGTGCGGACTCGTAGTCACACCTGATTAAATAGGGTCCTGATAACAGCTTGTTTATAGTTGATAGACGTGAACAATAATTAATAATAATGAATGCGTAATTAATCGTGTGTTCGACCACAACCTGTCGTATGTCAACATAGCCGGACGCATACCGCTGAGTGTACGACTCCGTGCCCGTCCGCTGTGCCATCCGATTGACTCACTAGATGTTGTTTGAACCGTACCTAATCAAAATTATCATACAATCATCTTAAAACACAGTAGACGTAGATATATTTAGTAACCTATTCCGCTTAACTATTCCTTAAGAGTTTTAAGAGACCCTGTAAGAAATTGACAAGCGCATCCTCAGGATAACGATTGACTTGTCGCGACACGGTTTACTCTGCGTCCGGCGCTCGGCGTGGCAACACGCCGTGTTCGGGTTCGCGACAAGTCAGTCGTCATTTTGAGGATGCCTCGTTGAGAGCTGAAATACGTGTCGATTTCTTACAGGGTTTATTAAGACTCTTTAAGAATAGTTTAGCGGAATAGGTTACTTAATTTATCTAAGTCTATTGTATTTTATAATGGATTTCCACGATGTCACGCCTAAATTAATTAAATACAATCATCTTGTTATAGCATTATAAAGAGATAAAGTTATTTTGTTAGTATGTTTGTAAAAGGTAGGTACCTAATCTCGGAAAACACTGATCTGATTACAAACATTCCTTTGCTGATCAAAAGCTACAATTATTTCCGAGTGACATTGAATAGTTTTTATGCCAGAAAATGCATGGTTCCTGTGGGAAACTCCATACGGGTGAAACTGCGGGGCTGGTTTTCTATAAAGTATTGCAAATGGTGCTTAAATCCGCGTCCAAATGATTCAATGTGATCTATCTAGTCCGAATCGTAATAACAGATTGAAAAATCACTCACAAATAGAGATCTTTATGGCTTTCCAAACAGACAACTAAAGTTGTAAAACACGATGAAACATCACCCCACGTCACACCCTAATCACCAGGAACAACCTCTTCATTAAAATAAATGGGTTTATACATAATAAATATTCATTCATCACCTTTGCAGAGATAATGAGAAAATTTAATTACTCCGTGAAAAATAAACACTTTTCTCGTAAATTTTTTGACTTAATTAACTAAAAGGGCAGCCTGATAACATCAATCTTCGGTGTTTTTTAACCATTTATCTTTTAAGATCATTCTTTTGATAGTGTCTGTAGAAAGTTATAGATTAAGTTGATCTTTAGAGGGTACTCAGAATTAAAATGGATTCAACGAAAGTATCGAATTAATAATTAAAAGTATCGAATTAATCTGATTTTATATTTTATTATTAGGAACGTATAACTCTGTAGTCTAACTTCATATTGTACTTTTAATAGAGTTTAGTGTTGTTCAGAATTTAAAAGTTTAGATTTTTTAAGTATTAAGATTAACAATTTTTTTTATTTTTTTATTAAGATTTACTGTAAAAAGTTGTACAAGTTTCTGCAATAAACCTTTTTATTTTTATTTATTTATTTAGTATTAGCCGTAAGTTTTTGTTTTTTCAATTTATTTGGTGTGTGTAAGTTTAAATAAATAAACTTAAGAGTTAGTACCCACTACTCACCTTTTCTTTACGAGAAGACGCTTATATTATATGCCCCATAATACACCCTGCAGTAGGTCAATAAATTTTCAGAATATGTTTTATCATTTGTGAATTGACTGGATAGATATCTGGTACATCCAATCCTACTATATATTCATATATATATTATATAACCTACTATATAAATATATAAATTAAATCAAAGAAATCACGACACATATACATGTCGTGATTTCTTTGATTTAATTTTAAAAATGTCATAATTCAATATCGATTTATAATATCCACTGTGGCAACACTGTCGAAATACAAATTATTAATATTATAAGAAACTTCTAAATGTATTTTCACTATGGCAACTGAATGTATTGTTTTACTTTGGCAACACTTAGAAATGACGGTTATGATATTATTGTTATTTTCTGGGTGGGGCAAAAGTCGTTTTAGATGGTAAAATGTAATGCATAGTTAGTCGTCTTATGATTGTGAAATAGTACAGTGGCGTGGATTAAAAGTATTAGCAAGAAAAGAGTGTATTCTTTATATATTATACTAATATATAAAGCTGAAGAGTTTGTTTGTTTATTTGCTTCAACGCGCTAATCTCAGGAACTACTGGTCCGATTTGTCGAGGAAGGCTACAGGCTATATATCATCACGCTAAGACCAATAGGAGCGGAGCACCAATGAATAATGTTTCAAAATCGGGTTTTTTTTTTCCTTTGAGAGCTTCCGCTGCGTGCGTTGCGTAAACGGTTAAAGTTTCGCAAAAATCATGTACGACAGAATTATTTCCCTTTAAAAGTTCTAAAAAAAGTTCGCGACACCATTATGTCTATCTTTTAAGGTTGGCTCACTATAACTTTTTTTATGCTGACCAAATTTGTTCTAAAATAATGCATTATTTGCGAAGGTGTTTTTATAAACATGATATTAATCCTTATCCAAATCAATACGCCCAAAGTAACTATTCCACGTGGACGAAGTCGCGGGCAGAAGCTAGTATTATTATAAATGCGAAAGTTTGTGAGGATGGATGGATGTTTGTTACTCTTTCACGCAAAACCTACTGAATGGATTTGGATGAAATTTAGCCGAATTCCAAAAGGAGGAGGTTCTCAATTCGAGTGTATGTTTTATTTTTTTGTATTTTTTTTTTGTATGTTTGTTACGCGATTACTCCGCCAATTATGAATTGATTTTGATGATTCTTTTTTGTTTGGTAGGTCATACTTCAGAGGTGGTCCCATATAAATTTTATTAAGTTTGCTTGGGTAGTTTTTGAGTTAGCTTCATAATACGTATTTTTTCCCACTTAGTATGAGGATGATATGATAAGTTCCTGTCACTGTTATTTACATAGCAGGTAGTGGTATTCGAATTTGTGTGGGGTAGGTACCACAACTAAACATTTAAATTTATTAACACATAGGATACTTTTATCTCAATATTCCCACGGGATCGAGACTTATGCGGGTGAAACCTCGGGGCGCAGCTAGTATTATTATAAATTATCGTCGCCTTTTGTGTCTGTGTGACTGCGTTGTTCTCCTAAACTACGCAATGGACTTCGGTGCGCAGCGGTTTTTACCATTATTTAGTAGAGAACTTATTCCGGGTAATTTCTTTAACAAATTAATATTTAACTTACATGTAACAAATAAATCTCGATGTTTAGTCAAGTCATCAAAACCATGTGAAACAGAGGCGGATCACTCGTTCATAATAATTGACTGACAAATTCAGAAAAACACAGCTTTTATATTTCAGTACTTAGCCGACCGAACTCTGCTCGGGTGAAAATAGATAAACATAATCATCCAGGTATACCAACGTTGTATCACATTCCCGAGGCTGTGATAATAGCGAAAACAAATTTTCCCAAATATGAGACCTAGCTAGATCGATTTTTCGCCCCCGTAAACCTCTACATTCCAACTTTCATCGAAATCGTTAGAGATCGTGATTACAAATTGTGAAAATAAAAACAAAAATTGCTCATTGAATAGTATAGATTAACAAATAAATTCAAAGCAGACCAACGAACAGTTTCAAACAAGTTTGTCAATTCAGAATCGAAACTCAATTATACAAGCCAATTGGATCCACAGTTCAAACAGACCTCTTAAAATAATACGAAAACCAATAGTTTTGTGCCGGAATTTGTTTAAACAAAGCATTATTACTATCCCTACATCCGGGATTCGTATGATCCCAATAGTTAATCCCGATAGTCAATTATCGCAGTGGTTACTATAACGGATCCGGTACCCGGAAGAACCTCGGTACTTTCAAAAGTACTTGGGATTTTATTATGTAATATGGTAATGTTTATTGTTGCATGCCCGCGTTCTAGTTTTATTGCGGTTACCGTTGCAAAGTGGTGGTTTTGCGAATATAATTATTATAATTTAAAACAGGAATTTAAATTATTCGTTTGTTACTTATATTATATAAATAAAATTGCATAGAGCTAGTTTATAGTTCGATTGAATATGAGTGGAAGAGGATGGAGGTAGGAGTTACTTATTTAATTAAAATCTCCTGGAAAAACGTCTATCAGAAATCCGTAGCAAGTCTTTATTAACATTATCACACCGTATCATCATTCAGAAATCCTGTTTTAAAATACGCCTCATAATTAAATTACCAGAGTTGTCATACAAAAAGCCTTCAAAATTTCTCCGTACCTTTCCGGTTAAATTTTACGTTTCCGAAATTCATTTTCTAAACGAGATTATTTACAATCCCTCCTTAAATAATTCCTTAAATCATCGTCAAACATGGCGTTTAAATGTGATCACAGTCAGAAATGACGTTAAAAATATACGAAGTGATATAGCCAGGCAGAAAATGTCTTCAAGATATGAATGTATAATATTAGGAAGACGTCGCCCACGCAAGTCTCTTAATGGAAGTACTGCTGTAATGGACATTTTACTACCTTTTAGAGTAAGGGAGGACTCAGTGGAGAGTGCAATTTATTTTGGTAGTGCCTTATGTTACCCAATTTTAGTGAGGATGGTGCACTAATTGAAGGTAATGAAGCTACTAATGAAAGAGCACACCTTTGTCACACACACACATACACAAATCTCCATGAAAATGTAATATTGAGTGAGAATCATCAAAAAGATTGCCATTCGTAAAAAAAAAGCGTCCTAAAATATTTTACACATGAATGCACTATCTTCATTTGACTTATTAGCCAAATAATCCAGTGCTATGACTGTAATTGGCAGTGCAGTATATAAAAACAGTGGAACCAAGAATAGATTTCTCTTTTCATAAATACCTTAAAACAATTCCATCAGTAGTGTCATTTGAAAACTCTTTCGACTCGAAATTACACGAATACACAATGTGCAATCAAAATTACTTAAGCACCCGCCACCGAAGTGCGCGCCAAAACCCTCTATGTACCTATACCCCTAACAGTAACTTATGTAATGTAATACATCCTGTTGCTAAATGGCACCCAAAAGTCGCTCAAGCTAAGGACTGGAGGCAATTAAGTTAATTGTCTTTATTACACGATGAGCGCTTTGACAAAATGCGAAATATTAAGCGCTCGTAATTGTTGAGCTGAAGGAGTCAAATTGTTTTTAAGATTATCGCCGTGGATGGGATTTTTGTGGCTGGAGTTATACGTATGCTTTTGAGTTTGGAGGATAAAAACGTGTGTGATCGGGGGACCACGAGGGTCAGGATTTATTATAATAACAAATAAGTTTTAACGAAAACTCCACGCGTTCAGTATTGAGGTTATACGAGTGGTCGCGCACAGTGCTTTTCTGCTCGAATCTCGATACTCACACGCACACACTATATAATAGAAAGAGACAGAGAGAGAGAGAGAGAGAGAAAGTCGTCTTTTTCCTTACGTGACGATTTCTACCAGTCAACTCCTACAGCAAGCCGCTTTAAGAAACTTCGTTCCAAAAATGAATCAAACGGAGCACTCGAACGCGCGAGCAAAGAAACGGAACAAAGGGAGTATGTGAAGATCATGGCAAGGGCTGTTCTGTAGTTTCTGCCCCCATGGGAAAAAACCGAGAGTATGTGCGCGTTATTTATGTGTGTGTTAAGGCGTACGTAATTTGTGAAGAAGTAGAAGTCATTATGTTTTTGTATTTGTTGCTCATGTAGATATCTAAAACTGAATTTTAGATAGATTTAACTTGATACTACATTGTTTTTTTTTTAAAGTATATGACCAATCAGCAATAATTTTCTTTTTACAGCTAAAATTTCAGGTTTTACGACTGCAGAACTTAAATATCTCCAAAAAAATTGGACCTATGATAAGCACCTGACGTCAGAAACCGTAAAAATTTAAATTGTGCAATGAACCGCGGTCGCAAGTTACGTAATCAGACTTAATGTGTCGACGTCAGAGTGGGGTCTCTTTATAAAAAATGGACTGGACAAGTGGGATTTGTACCCCTGTTATGAGGTCTGCTTAAACATACGAATGTATCCTTGTTACTTTTTCTGCTTTGTTTCTTTTAGCATGCATAAACTTGTTGTACATGTTATATAAGTTAGTGGTTGAATTTTATCATAAAAGCTTACTTACAAATTGCAAATTCAAAACCAGGTTTGGCTTGAATATGACTTTTACTGATCAATGTTTTCCACTGTTATATTTAAATATTTTTATGCCACTAAAGTCAAGCAGAGCAGTGGTGGCCCAGAGGTATCGGCCGCGACTTACGAGTTGTATGTAGGTCATAGGTTCGAACCCAGATAGGCGCTTTACTTTGTGTAAATTATTTCATCACCACTACTCTCAAAACGGTGAAGGAAAATATCGTTAGGAAACAGGCATGTCCTGGAACCAAAATTTCGAAGACATGTGACATCGACCAACCCGCACTAGGCCCGCGTGGTGGATTACGGCCCACTCCCTCTCACGGAGAGGAGGCTTGTGTCCCAGTAGTGGGAACATTATAGGCTGATTATGAAGTCAAACATGACTAATCTATTGATGTAGGTACAAGACGAACCTGTATGATTTCTATTCTCCTTATGCTAGTCCTATTGTCCTAGTACAAAAAAAACTGGCGAACAACGATTGCGTGTCTACTATCAACCTCTAAGTGAATAAAAAAAACAATAGAGATCACTACCCACTCCCTTTGATCAATGATCTGCTGGATCAGTTATCAGGTCACTCTATTTTCTCCATTCTCGACCTCGCTTCAGTCTACCACCAAATACAGTGCGTTCATATAGCTTGTTTCGTGCGTTATTGTTGGCACTGTTCTGCCAGCCGCCATTTTGAACTCTATTAGTAGATATTGAAAATAAGCTTGACGAGCAATGGTGCTCACATGATGGCAAGGCACAAGCTATAGTGAACGGCTTGTATATTCATATTTCCATAAATAAAATATCTTGAAGGTACAGTATCCTTTTTAAGTTTATCTTAGAAAGCCTTGACTTCACAGCTTTGATGAAATTGGGAATAAACCCGAAGCTATTGTTCTAAAATTGACAAAGCATAGTGAACATTGTGAGCATTTCTCGCTTCTCATCTATATAAGAATTTACCCTGCCGTGCGACGAAATTATTCACATTAAATACTTTCCTGGATTCAAAATTTTGATTCCGTCAAAACGAAAAAGAGAACTGCCAAAGTTTCCCTTTCTCCAAATGTCCGAGGGACCCAAAAATCATCAAAATTCTTGTCCTTAACTTGGCTCGTTACAGCCCTTACAGTTGAAAGCTTAATTCAGACGTTGCTTCAAATTCAGTCTTGCAATTGATTTAATTTTGCATTTCTTAGACAGGTGGCAAGGGGAAGCTGTGAATATATTTTATTCTAATAGAGTAGGCATTTTGAAATAGCTTTATCAGATTATGTTTAGAGAAAGTAGCTGAGATTTTATTTGTGTATGAAGGCAGAGTAAATTCATTTAAAAAAAGGCCAAACATATTCGTTATGCTATATTTGAACTGATCTGTGACTTATTATTACTGCCATTTATTTTGTAAACGTATTTTTTTTTTGTTTCTTAATTATTGTAGTTTGAAAGATGATAATAATAGAGAGCCAAAAGGAAAGAGAGGAGAGAATAGGTTTTGGTTCGAGCAGCAGCAGACTGAATATAAGTCCTTGTAACCAAAATCTGTAAAAAAATATAACGGTTTTTTAATATTTATTAGAAAAGAATTAAAAACAGAATTATGACTTCTTTCTTAGCTCTAAGTTTCCAGAGATATTCAATTCTTAAGCCAAGTTTTTGCATTAGAATTTCAGATCGAAGAGATTCAGTGTTTATTTTAGCATTCAATTGAGATTTGTAATCGAGAACTGGTTTAAACTTTGTCATTAGACCAGCGATCGGTCCAGACTGCTAAGTGTGACGTTCAAGTTTAAAGTAAAGGTCGTAAAGAAGCATAAAGAAAAAAAAATGCAAGAAGTGAACCTCATAGCTAAAAACTATATATCTGCCTAAATTTCACGATGTCTGACTGCCTACATTCGTGCAAATCGGCCATGGCTCAATATATTTCTTTAGCACTATGTGGTACATGCTTCAAATAGAGATATATGCATAAATAGTGTTTTCTGATAAGAAATCAGAAATAACCGAATTTGGAATGGTGGTCCATAACCCCCGAAATTAACTAATTAGTATAATTGGCTAGTATAATAGTATAGTGAGTAGCTTGGACGGTGATCAACAAACTAGACGTTTTCCTGGATTTTGGGGATCAGAGTTACACATTTTCAATAAATTTAATTAATAAGGTAGTACTTAATGATTATTAAAAAAAGCAAAATCAAGGTAAGTAAATTAAAACAAAGTACTTTAAAAAAAAGGTAAAAAATGTCTTTAGGAAAGTTTTGAGTATGAATTGAGATTCAAAAAATTCAAAAATACAAGGGCACTTATGAAACGTCAGAAGATAGGTGCACGGTTCCAATTGGTCCCTTCCTGTGGAGAAGAGCCGGCAAGAAACTCCACGGTTACTCTTTTCAAAATAAGTGGTTTCTACAATGTTTTCAAATTACAGTGTTAATAGGTATGGGAGGACAGTGTAGGCTTATCAAGAAGTACTTAGTAAAATAGAAAGTCCACAAGTCTACAGCCTACTACATTCTCAAATTCACAAAATCTAAAAGAAAATAATCTATATAAAAGATAAACAAAATAATAAAAATAGGGACCTATTTAAACTAAATTACATGATTGCCACTACAGCTGTAACAAATCTAATTTGATTAAAAAAAATATAGAAAATTGTAGGTATATAATGTCAAATAATGAAAAGATTATGTCAATCAAGTAGGTACGTACGAAAACTACCCTTTGGAAGGGGCGACTAGAATCAATTCTATTTTTTGTTTTTGACGTTCAAAAGTGCCTTTTTGTGCCTAATTGAAATAAATTATTTGACTTTGACTTTGACTTTGGTATCTAAAAAAAAGTAAAATAAAATAATCATCATAATTTGGGAGCAGTTAATAGACATTTACATTGTTATGCCGTTAATGAGGTACCAGGAAAGCCACATGTGCAGAAGGAATTATTGCCAAACTTCCTTGTCTTCAACGTAGTTTTTAATCTTATAATATGCTTTTTAGATAAGGACACGTTTGATGTGGGTTTTGAACGTTCCATCGCTTAGTTCTGTAACAGACTTTGGCAACTTGACTAGATAGCTATAAGAGTAGAGGACGACCCAAAGAGACGATGGATGGACTGTGTGAAATACGATATGGCTGGAAAGATGACTACCGAGATAACGACTACAAAGAAGTAGGTATGGAAGAAAAAGACATAATGGGCCAACCCTAAATAAAATTGGTTAAGGGCAAAAGAATCATGACGATGACTTAAAAAAAAATGGCAGCGAAAACACTACACATAGGAACAGAAACTTAGACATAAATAAAATATCAGCCAAAACAAAAACTTTTTACAAAAAAAAACATCAACCGACTTCCAAAAAAAACACTATAATGTGAAAAATTACTTTAATTTCGGAAGTCGGTGTCTTTGGTTTTGAATTTTCGTTTTTTGCCTGCTATGTAAATAATAGTGACAGGAACTTAACATATCATCCACATACTAAGTGGGAAAAAATACGTATTATTGAAGCTAACTCAAAAACTACCCAAGAAAAGTTAATAAAATTTATATGGGACCACCTCTAAAGTATGACCTACCAAACAAAAAAGAATAATTAAAATCAATTCATAATTGGCGGCGTAATCGCGTAACAAACATTCAAAAAAAAAAAAAACGTACAGTTGAATTGAGAACCTCCTCCTTTTGGAAGTCGGATAAAAATCAACAAAAAACAAAATAAGCAGATCAATTGAGAAAGAGAAAGTCACGTATGAGGCACAATGACACTGAACTAAATACTTTTCCTTTGAACGTTGCGTAGATTGAATTCTATGATACTTTTTAATTAAAATATTGTTAAGTTTTATTTCCGCAATCCAGCGGATTAGGGATCTTGATCTGAGGACAAGTTATTTGGTAATGGATTAAAATTTTCAGGACCGAAGTAATTGGAAAAGGATTTGGTCCCGATTGAAGATTTAATTTTGTGTAAAAGAGATATTTGAAAATTAAAGCTGTGGGTATTTCTATTAATGTTCTTTCAGCTGTGGATTTCACTCAAAATCATCATCATCATGTCGTGGGACAATAATAGACTGGTATTATTATTATTATATTCACATTGATGCATGAACTGTGTAAGAGATGATATTATCATGAAAGAGAAAGGTTTGAATGAGAAATCCACAGAGAGAATGAAAAAGAAAAACATTTGGTGCCGAACCCAAGTAACATGAGACAAGGGCCAGTAGAAGAAATTTTTCCAATCGCGACAAAATCTATTTATTTATATACAGGGTAGCAGGGACATCGACGCGAAAACTTTTACCATGGTCAGTACATGATTCTGAACTCCCTGCGTTGAAATTTTGCGAACAGCAGATTTTTGAAGTGAAAACTTCTTTAGGCGCGTTGGGCATTTTTGAGATGGGACTAAACAATTGATTTCGCGTCCTATTACCGACACCGTGGAGTAAAAGACATCAAAGCGTTGATTACCGAGGTGCCGATATTTTTTTAAAATTTTTGGCTTCTGTTGGCACTCCCGGATTGTCAGTTTTTTCTAATAGCCGACAATATATTTCGGAATCTTGTACTGAACCCATGGTAACAGTTTTCGCGTCGATGTCCCTGCCACCCTGTATAACGAGAAATCTCACCTACTGCACAATGCATTGTATGCGATATGTATCTACTTACTCACTCTATCCACTATAGAGGATACGCTCTCAATAACCTAGATTAATAGACAATTATTGATTCATAGGTACGCTAAGGAGAGCTTCGCTTACGCTTAGTTCTCAGGTAATGGAATAATCCTAGTGTTAATGCGTATTAAGGCATATCTCGGAAGCGATGGGTTGATCCATTGCAATCAGGTTAGGTACCTATACATATTATTATATGACCGCAAACCGATATTAGGGCAGTACAGCATTATGTTATGAGTATATCAGAGCAAAGTAAGCAAATAGTATTGTTTTAGTATAACTAAAACTACTACTATAGTGCATTACTGATGCGGCCTGCAACAAGGGCATTGATGGACGATCGTGATAACATACGTACAGTGCTTTTCTCAAATAATGCACGGAAATTGAAACTAAGTAGATTAATTATAAATTCTAGAATCAATGACGAACAACGATAATTTTTCACGCGCCGATATGTTCATTTGTTTCTTCTTTACTTTATACAGCTCTATTTGCAAGCCAAATCGAAATTTAATAAAATCTTTGATAAGTTATCTCCTTGTAGTAAGTAAAAAGTTCGATCCATTTTTAAATTACACGACAGATATGAGTTTTCATGGTAATTTATTCGAAGTAGTCCACTTAGAGCACCCGTCCGAATAGCACCTAGCCTAGTCTACGAAGAGCACCTAGGTGCTGGGTGTAATTAATAAACATTCTAGTGATTTTTATCGATATATTTCATTTAATAACGTCCTGTAAAACAAATACATCCCAGCAGTAGGCTGCTGAGTGTAGGTGCTCTTCGTGGACAAAAATGTAAAAATCAATTTTAGTCCACGAAGAGCACCTGGGTGCTTTTCGTGGACTAGGCTAGGTGCTATTCGCGCAGGTGCTATTTGGACGGGTGCTCTAAGTGGACTACTTCATTTATTCGAAGATTTATTCGGCCGCTAAACACGACAGTTAAGGATTTTTGTACTAACATTGCCGCCCGCCTGCTCGCATGTTTTTGACCAGTACAGCATTTTCAATTTATCTCGAAGATAATTGTCAAAATAATGCTCGAATTTCCAAGCATGTTTTAGAAAAGTAAGTAGTTTTAGTTTAAATAGTTCAAATAGTAGTTCAACAGTAATAGCATTCATGGCACGGATAGACTTTAAAAATGATTATTTCTACATAATTATTTTGTTTATTTTAACTAATATTATTATTATTATAGCCACATAGTAGGTACCTACGGATTAGACAAGTAACTGATTTTAAATTCTGAGGCGTAGGAGAAGTTATGTTCCTAACTTGAGACTTATATTTATCTAGACCACAAAGTATTCCAAATCTGATCCCTAAAACCGTGATGTAGCCCTGGAAACAAATCTAACGGGTATTTCACGACATCGTTCCAAGTGGAACTTGGCGTGTTAAATTAGAAGGAAAACCAATAAAGATAACCCCCATACCGCTGCGTGAAAAAATACAATCCCCTTTGTAACTAGGGGCTGAGGGCGATAGAAAATTGAAATTCAAGTAATATTGGAATGTGGGTCTGTATATAAAACGGGCTTTTGTTTTATCTAAAAGTTTCCCGTGGGTATTTGTTTTGAGGTTATATTTAGTTTTTTTTTTTGTGGTTAACCTTTTGAAAAGGATTCCAATAACTGAATAAGTTAAACTTTTTTTGCCACCTTTTCTGATTTTGTCCTTCCAAGAAATCCTTCTTGTGTGCCCATAAAACACATTGTCACGAACATAGTTTGTTTATAACCGTTTTTTTTAAAGGAGGAGATTCTCAATTCGTCTTGCATAAATTATGTTTCAAATATATTTTCATAGATATTTTCGTCAATTGTGATCTGATTTTGAAAATTATTTTTTCATGTTGCAGAGGAAGCTTGCGCGGTGGTCTTACATATATTTTATTAACTTTGCTTGAGTAGTTTTTGAGTTAGCTAAATAATAAGTATATTTTCAATTTAGTGTATGTTGATGATGTTATATTATTATTAACTTCTTCTCTTTCTTCTTCCTCTTATTAATAATAACTTGCTGTCACTGTTATTTACAGAGTAAGTCACTAGTATACGAATTTGTGTGGGGAGGGTACCACTAGTAAAAAGTGAAAACTACAAACTTTACACAAAAAAAACACTACGTAGTGACAATTTCGGGAGTCGGTGACAAAAAACGAAAAAATAATTCCGACATTTTTGGAAGACGGTCGTTTTTTTTTGTAAAAAAGTTTTTTAAAGCCTTCATTTTGTAGCTTGTTCATAGTTATAGACATAAAAATAAAATTTCCAGAGAAAACTCACCAAATCACATAACCACCCTTCTCTTCAAAAACTTCTACACTAATTACTGTCAACTTTGACAAAACTTCCAACAGCTGTCACGTCATTTTTACACCATCACCACACACAAAAACAAAACCAAAACACGCGTTAAACCTTCCATAACATTAACCCTAACTTTACTGCTAACACGCTGAAATCCGGCGTGACAAAAACTTCGTCACTTAAACCTCCTTACAATATTTTACAGCGTGCTTCTCTCGCAATAAGCAGAACTCATTTCGTCACGGGAATAAAGAAGGAGAGTCTTTATTCGAATACAATGGAACTTTGGATCCTGATAACGAATATATGCAGGCAGAGCCAGGAGACAACGCAAATCCGTTATGACACGACGTAATACCGTCATCGGTTCAGTAAGGTGCCTGTCCATTGTAGCGTAACAGATTATGCGAATAGCTTACGAAGTTCGCAACTAGGGTGAGATGATTTTGATTTGTTGCCATGTTGATTAGGGAATGAAGGGATAATAGAATTTGTTGGGAGCTTGTCTTTGACCTTATTATTGGCTGTAATTAATTTATTGTTATGTGATTTGATTCATGCACCGACTAAATTTGGTATTTTAATAAATTGATTTTTATTCAAATCAAATCAATCTGCCTAGCCTTTTCCCAAATATGTTGGGGTCGGCTTCCAGTCTAACCGGATGCAGCTGAATACCAGTATTTTACATGGAGCGACTGCCTATCTGACCTCCACAACCTAGTTACTAGTTAACACGATACCCTTTGGTAAGACTGGTTGTCAGACTTTTGGGCTTCGAACTACCTGTAACGACTGCCAAAGATCTGCAAATTACAGCCGGGACCACCGGCTTAACGTGCTTTTCGAGGCACGGAGGAGTCTCGGTATCTAAAGATGGTCACCCATCCACGGACCAACCCCGGCAAGCGTAGCTTAACCTGATGGATCGACCCATGCGGCTGTTATTATTTAGCCACGAGCTCCTCCTAATTCAAATCATAACTAATATTATAAATGCAAAAGTGAGTTTGTTTGTTACATTTTCACGCTGAAACGGCTGAACAGATTAGAATGAAATTTAGCACATGGGTAGAACATCTCCTGGAAAAAGACATAGGTTACTTTTCATCCTGGTCCGCAGACGAAATTGCGGGCAACAGCTAGTATTTTATATTCCTTCTAGAAATTCAGAATCAACAAAATTTAGATTATGAAAACATTGCTTAAATTATATCTAACCTTTAATATGGTTTTGCAAAAAAAAATAGGTACAATTATTGTAGCTCTGTAATACAAAGTAAATAGATACTAAGATATTTCAACATTTTGACCTTCTCCCAGCTTTCCAAACAACGAAGCAGTGTGCAAATACCTTCGAAAGTAAGAGATCACGTCTCATAGTTGAATACGACCTTTATTACGGCCGCCCGCGGGGCGAGGCTTTGTGAGCGTGTTTAAATAAATTCGCCTAAAATAGTCGACAGTCTCCGAAAAAAATACTGAGCAAATTCATAATGCTTCGAATTGTGCTGTTGAAAACGAACTGTCACTTTTCTAATTTAATAAAAAATATGTTAATGTCGTTTTTGTCCAGGTGATTTTGATTAAGATTGCATGGGGCTAGTTGTTGTCAATAAGAACTGATTAAAATACCTTTCTGGCTCGATTACGACAAAGCTCTTTGACATTCGTTACGTGTCGTCAGAAGCCCGAAAGTCTGACAGCCAGTCCATACCAAGGGGTATCGTATTACCCAGTTATTTACTGGGTTGAAGAGGTCAGATAGGCAGTCGCTCCATGTAAAATACTGAAATTCAGCTGCATCTGGTTAGACTGGAAGCCGACCCCAACATAGTTGGAAAAAGACTAGGCAGCTTTTTTGGCTCGGTTACGAAAAAACCGAAATGAGGACTTTAATTAATATAATAGGAACTACAGATCCAGATTTCCCTCTTTAGAAACAATAGGTGGCGAGTGTGTTGGATCATTCGGTTCCCTACAAAATGGTTGAGCTGGATGGTGCTGATCCACGCGTCATGTTCGTGAACGGGCGCCGTCAGTTGAGACTGGTCATCTCTTATCTGCCAGGGCTTATTTTTAATCAGATATTTTCAACTGCTTTGATTATTTTTTGTACATTGTTCTCACATATAGAAGCAACAAGAATAATATACCCAGAATTTTGTAATATCTATATTTAAAAGAGTGGCCTTGGAGTTTCTTGCCCGTTCTTCCATAGAGATCTACGTTTTGGAATGGGCAACTAGCTTCAACTTTCTGTCTAACTGACCGATTCTTTGACAATTCAAAAGTGCCTGTAAATGGTTTAATTGAAATAAATACTTTGAGTTTGAGTTTGAATAAAAACCCGGCAAAATGCGAGTCGGACTCGCACACGAAGGGTTTAACATCGAGCAAAAAACGCCGCAAAAATCCCGTTTCTTGTAAGGGCACCCTCTTTAATTTACTAACTTTATTTAATTTTTATTTATTATTTGTTGTTATAACGGCAATAGAATACACAATCTGCGATAATTTCAACTGGCTATTGTCGGACGGACAGCGGAGGCTGTAATAGGGTTCCGTTTGGCACCCTTCGGGTACGCAACCCTTAAAAGAAACTACATTTATCAGACTAAAATGCACACAACGTATTTTATATAAATAGGTATACTGCTGAAGGGTTGAAGGATATTTTTTTAAACTTTTTTTGAAGTGGAAACTTTTTAGGCACGTTGGGCATTTTTGAGATGGGACTAAACCACTGATTTCGCGACACTGTGACGACACCAGCGTTGATGTATTTTTAATGGTCAAAAGGAACAACAACGACAAGACATCAACGCATTGATTATCACGGTGCCGATTTTTTTTTTCAAGTTTTCACTCCTGTCGGCACTCCCGGAGTGCCAATTTTTTTTGTCATGGTTGTTTCTATTTCTCACTTCTGTATGTAAACCTTTTTTTAACGTACAGAGGCGGATTTTCCACAGGGTATTTATTTTTCTATCACTTTTATGGCTGTCCATTTTTAAACAAAACCACATCCAATATCAACATACATGACAAAACAAACACAAAAACTATTATCCCTTTGTACATATTCTTTCAATCAAACTGTAGTTTCCAATTTTTTTCTGTTGGTAGGTACATTTACATAGCGTTTGGATCCAGACTCCAATATTCTTTGAAATCCAATTTTCTATAGAACGAGTTGTTTCATAAAACCAATATGTTTCGTTGATCTAGAAAAGAATTCAGTAGGTATACATAGTAAGATGTGTCAAAGTGTTTGAGAGTTAATTATATTATTGTTATTTTCGAAAATACCACAAAAAAATTACAGTTTAAAATAAAATTGTGCTCTTATCGGTTATCTTCGGTTATCTAGCTGCGCCCCACGGTTTCACCCTCATAAGTCTCGATCCCGTGGGAATATCGGGATAAAATGTATCCTATGTCCTAATCCAGGTCATGGTCTTTCCATGTGCCAAATTTCATCCAAATCCGTTCAGCCGTTTTAGCGTGAAAGCGTAACAAATAAACAAACAAACTCACTTTCGGATTTATAATATTGGTTAAGATTATGCCAAGTGTGTGTACTTTTACACATAATGCTAAAGATTTATATTGTTACATACACGAGCATTATTAAAGAATATCTAATTTAATCTGACTTAAAGAATTTAATAATTTGTTAAGTCTAGCAATATTATTATGATAAAAAAAATTGTGAAAGCGGTTATTTGGACAGGTGGAATAAACTCTCACCGTTTTGATTAAAAAAATGTTAAAGCCAATCAAAATAACACATCAAATGTCTAAACTTATCATATTATTATATTACGTTTGAATTCTCTTATTATTCATAGAGCATACACTGGACCCTCGTCAAGTAAACGTATAAATATGGGACATATGTAAGGTTTTCATACGAATACAAATATTGGCGAAGGATCTTTATTGAAAACAGGAATTTCATTTTCACCTGAATAGTGACATGCGAGCCAAATGTTTGGCCAGCTTCAAAACAATGTGTATGCTCCTGAAAATGTTCATTGTGAATAAAGATTTTGTGTGGTGTGTATCTCTACATAGCTCTGACGTTTGACTACGTAGTAAGATAATATTAAATTGGGGTAGAGAGAATATAAAGGTTATTAAAAAAAATGCGAAGCCACTCAGAAATCTCTTCTTTTCGTGTTGTTGATAAGTGAATTACCAAAAACAATATTAATTAAAATAACAATGTTCTATAATTATTAATGCTCATCCTAAAGAATGGAGGGTTTACCTATAAACTTAGCTTAAAGTTAAGGAATGATTAACGTCTGCTTAAGAGTCTATAATACTTGAGCTCAAATTTACTCCTTATCTTGCTCGCACGATACTGCTCGCGGACTGAGTGAGAGCGGGACTGAGCGGCGGAGAGAAGGCTCCAAAGCGCCAATAGTTTAGGTAATTTCTTTTGACGGCGAAAATAATGATAATAAAATAAAAAAAACCTAGTATCTGCTTTATTATGCAAAGTTTCATGATAAAATATGAAGTATTTTTTTTGAATACCAGCGGTTTATTGTTCGGTTTGGAGGTAACTTTGGAATGTTTTGCAATCGAGGAAATTTTATGGAATCATGCTTTCGTCAAATATAATTAATCCTAAACTTTACCATATATTTATTTCAAAATGAATGCTGCAGTATTTTCCATATAACGGAGGATTATGGTAAGCAGTTTGTCATCCTATTTAGGTTACGCATGCTAAGTTTTCACAAAATAAAGATGATTTAGATAGTAAGGACACAAATAAGAAACCATTCGTTACTTCGATTATCATATCAATTTACCATAGACTTCACTCACCTCTTCTGTATTAACTTCCCTGTACGTAATACGCACAAAGAAAAATACGGTGACCTTGTAGGAAAAAAATAGGCTTTGAGTAAACAAGAGGACTAGGAATTTCCATACTGGTGTAACGGACGAAAACATGGAATATTTTAGGTTCTCATCTCTTTCTAGATACCTACCTACTTAGGTAAATTATGGGACAGTTTGATTGGCAGAGAAGTTTCTCAGTTGGAATCTGTTACGTGTCGGTGCCTACATAAATAATGTGTGGTGATTACCTACAAATACTAATTAACTATAACAAATAGTTCACACTCATCGGTTTTTCTCGTTGAAGGGAAATATTATTTTGTTGACTACTATCTACTTATTTCAGGGTTCTTCAGTCAATCAATCTGTCTAGCCTTTTCCCAACTATGTTGGGGTTGGCTTCCAGTCTAACCAGATGCAGCTGAATACCAGTATTTTATATGGAGCGACTGCCTAACTGACCTCCACAACCCAGTAACTGGGTAATACGATACCCTTTGGTAAGACTGGTGTCAGACTTTCGGGCTTCTGACGACTCGTAACGACTGTCATAGATCCACGAATGACAGCCGGGACCAACGGTTTAACATGCTTTCCGAGGCACGGAGGAGTCTCGGTATGTAAAGATGGTCACCCATCCACGGGCCAACCCCGGCAAGCATAGCTTAACCTGGTGGATCGACCCGTACGGCTGTTATTACTTAGCCACGAGCTCCTCCTTCAAGATTCTTCAATGTGACCTCATTTATTATTTTCCTATCTAATCTACCTAACAATCTACCTAATTGACTTTTTGAAGTAGGTATCTGTGCTTTACAACAATTCAGTTTACACAAAAAAATCTAGTAAAAAATTGGCTTTTAATTTTGTCCTCACTTTAAATAATAAATTATGTTATAAAAAATTATATTAAACTAAACTATGAGAAAATGAGTTTGATTTATCTCAAAATTATGTTTATATTAGCTCAAAATAATAAAACCGGCTTTTCAATTATGTTTTCAGTGGCAATGGATCCCGCAGACATTTCTAATTTCCCTGGAGTACCGACGTAAAACCGAGTATATAATAATATATTGTAGTATGTAGATTCTTTACTACAATTTGTTGTTATTAGGCTGTCTTTGGGAATTTATTTTGAGTTCACTTTGAGCTAAAAGTCTAGCCGTTTAGGAAAATGAGGGAAAATGTACGATCGAATATTCAGCCATTTTACTGAGTGAAATTACCCAAAGCATTTCCATAAAGGCTGAAGTGAATCTGCCGTTTTGATAAAGTAGGTACCTACTAGTTTATGATATTCATGTTGTTTTTTTTTTGCCTTATTTACTCTCTAACTATTAAACTGTCTAAGTAAATCCGCAAAGTAAGTTAACAAACGTTCATCTATAAGTCTGGTTTTCATTTTAAAGGTTTCGTACTTCAAAAGGAAAAAAGGAACTCTTAAATGATCACTTCGTTGTCCGTCTGTCTGTCTGTCTGTCAAGACCCTTTTTCTCAGGAACGCGTGGAGGTATCCTGTTGAAATTAATAGCAAATACGTAGGTCTATGGTCCTTGGAGCTTTAAAAAAATCAAGCATCTAAGCAAAAGCAATTTAAAAAATCGGCAATTTATGCGACATATTTTGATACTCGCAAATAAATCAAAACCTACAGGGTACTTCCCGTTGATCTAAAATCATTAAATTTGGCAGGAAGTAAGGTCTTACAGCACACGTGAAGGAAAAAGTCCGTAATTCGTTAATTTGCAGATTTACCGCCTACATTTTTTTTTTATTACAAACTTTAATTTGCAGTTGGAGACTTGACCGTGACGTATAACAATGTATGGGAGAGCACATTTTTCAACTACAATGTTAAGTTTGTTTTCAGGATAAATTCATCCCTACCCTTCGTAGTGCGTGGTTCGACACGCATTTGGCTTGTTTTTGTTTTTACTTTTAGTTGACATGATTTTTTACTTATTAAATTATTTGTATTTTTTTCATGTTATACAATTTTTCCTTTACATCCGCTTTATCCTCTCCGTAAGCGTATAAGCACAATTCCAAGCGACTTCACAAATCACCTTGTATAGAACGTGCTGTCGTAAAAGATATGAATTTACACACACTGCAAAATTACACAAGCGATGTTTTTATAACTTTATGCATAAAGATGTATTAAAGTCTTCGTGTTTCCTGACTCAAAATAAGCAATTCTGTTTATTTTCCTAGACTTTGTAAGTTTACTGTTACGAAGACAAATATTATTTGTTACAGAAGGCCTATTCTGTAAATTACAGCACAGAATAGTAGCAGAACTTCTTGAAACGCTGAAACGCGCAAACTTACGCACTTGCTTATGTACTGGCAATTTTTTTCGGAATCCATGGCTGGCATAACTTACATTCATATAAATTTATCTGCTGTATCTGATACGAGAGTAGTGAAAATGTATACATACAAAGTAGATATATATTGCAGATTTTGATGTCAATCCACTTGTATGACATGCAATTTTTCTCATGTTTTATATAAAATCTCACCATATATTTAGAAAAAGGTAAATAGTACTTGCAGATAACTACCTCAAAGTCAATAGTTAAATCTATGATGAAGCTTGATATACAAATATATGCTACCATCATCAAATTGTTTATAAAATATTTTTTGATAACAGTATAAACCGCATTTTCTGGTACATTTAATTTTCCCTAACCTTTTGGCAAGTAAATACCGTATTCAGCTTATCTTAAAGTTAATACAAATATGAAAGCCGTGAATATTTCGTGACAAAACAAGATATTTTCTGCTGAAGTCGACTCGTCGTTAAATGAAGCGTGGGATGTATTCATAGGCTACTTAGGCACTGTGGACTTGCCGACGAAATGTACTGAATGCTTACGTAACTCTCACGATTTAAGCTCACTTAGGGCTTAGTACAGTAAAATGTAGCGTTATTGATAAGACAATGGAATGTGGTAAAAGGCAAAAAGTACCTTAAATTGATAACAACAAAATACCCGGATTGTGTGGAAACTGTAATTGAAAGAAAAGTGTATGTTTGTTTACAAGTAGCGTCCATTTCTGGTTGGATTCCAATGAACTTCCAGCAAAATTATTTCACCATTACTTTTGGGCATTTATTGAAAGACTCATTCTTACGTATACTGAACTTCGTACCAAGCACTTCAAAAGTAGATTTACTCACTAACGCAATCAGTAACCTCATCACAAAAACAAACGAAAGCGCTAACCGACACCCCTTATTTATGAACGAGAGAGTTTGAGCCAACCCTAATATATCCAACGAGCGGTCGGCCCGAGATAGGCCCAAAGAATTAGCCCAACGATCATAAGTACGGACAAAAAACAAGCCTAAACTTGCCCATTTAAAGCGGTACAAAGCCAAAGAAACGGCCCAACAAGAACGCAAAACGTCAAAATAGTCCATTCAACTTTCATACCATTTAATATTAGCCCAGTTTGGGTAGGGTTGGGGTGGCAACATTGCAATGGTGATAGATTATGTTTTTAGTCGTTTATCGAGTGTGAGGGATGCTAGAGAACGGATAACAACATCTTCTTAAGAGTAATATAATTTTAAGTACCATAAAAACCTTTAAAAATAAAGTAACGTAATCTTTTGATGTTCATAAAACAATGATAACATTAAGCTTTAATGTTCAACCATTCTTAAGGCGAAAGCGTCAGGGTAGCCCACGAAATTCAAATTGCAGGTCAGTATTGGGTTGTATATTGATCTTAATATGATTCGCAGCCGCATCAAATATTTATTTCGTCATCATCTGGCTAGCTTTTTCAGTCTAACCGGATGCAGCTGGATACCAGTATTTTACATGCAGCGTCTGCTTATCGGACCTCTACAACCCAGTTAGGTACTGGGTAATACGATTCTCCTTGGTAGGACTGGTTGTATAAAATATTTATTTATAGAATTGTAATCATAAAAATCATCACTATATATTTTCTCTTTCATTCTATTTTAATCAGTATACAACCTGACACTGACCTGCAAATTGCAAAAAAACGTAAGGAAATTTGAATTTCACGGGCTAGCTTAGCGCAACCCCCTTAACAAACTGAAATCCCTCGTTGCCTCTAAAACAAGCCCATATCGTTAGTCACATCTCCCATACTGCACCAATTTATTTCCTGCCATAACTGGTTATACAGGAAAACCGCGGACCCAACCAGATGGCTATGATTATTTAAACAAAGACGGAAAAGCTAAACAATTATAATCTCCCCTCTAGTCATTACTCTAAACATACAAACAACCAACATCCTCATTTAACCCTAAAACGGTAATGAATGAACTAATTACCCCCACATTATCATAGCACCCCATAGCTTATACGCCATTACAAAGAATGCCACATTCAGCCATCTCATCTCATGCATGTGGCTGCCGACCAATCAGTGGGCTTGAATACGTGAATTATTATAAGGCGTTAACCGCTAAATCGATGACCTACTTAGGCGGTGGTCGCTGTGGAAGCGTTTACTGGTTATGGATATAAATGTACCTGCCAGACGAATGATTCCTTTGACTTGCTATGATTTAATTTTAAACTTTTGTTGACTATATATTATATATAATATGAATTGTTCAGCCTCGTCTGCTAACTAAAGTGATAGTTACTTTGTAATTACCGCTGTATTTGGAACCAATATGTTACAAATTTAGGATTTATTTTAGTTTGCAAGTCGAAACTAATCAATTCAGATTGTTCGCCTACTAAGCAACACTCTTTTCAAAATATTCGTTTTTTTTTAATATTTTTGTGCAGATGGGAAATAAAACGAATCAGATGAATCAGACGATGGGAAATTATCAAATAACTTCTCCCGCTCTGGGCGGAGCGGGAGGGCGTGTCAGACTCTTACTGACTAAAACCCACCCGTGTTCCTTCGGTTGCCATGTTGCCGGGGGCCACGATTTCCCTTTCGGCCTTATTCGCAACCCCGGCAAGCATCGGCCCTAGCGGACCCCGTCAATTCTGCTGACATCTCTTTGAGGCGCGCATGGAACACAACGCGCCGTCGACCCAGGCCTGGTCTTTATCGGACGGCGAGCTACCCATTGCTCACCGTCCGCAAGCCCGCGCCTACGGTGGCCGGAAATCGGCTCGCGATTCCCGATGCCCAGTGCGTCTCCTCCTGCGGCGGTTAGGGACGTCAGGGTGCGAAGTTTGCCTCTCCCTCACGCGTTCCACCTCCTCCTTCGCAAGCATTACCGCTTCGCAGAAGGAGGTGACGGTATGCTATTTCTTACTTATGAATCATACTTTGAGGGACACTAAACGCCCACTGTGTCCAAATAAACGTTTTCTTTCTTTTCCATAGGATTTACAACAATAAAACGTCTATTGTCTCGTTATTGAATGTGTTAAATTGCTTTGCAAAATGTGGCGCTGGAAGTTGGAACCGCAGGCCTGATCGTGACCTGTATTTTTTTTTGTGATTATTGTATTGGCTTTTGTTGGCCGCTGTCTGCGTGACCTGTTCCCATAGTTCATACATAGCGAAGCGCGGCCCACGTGCGTACGGCGTTTTATGATAAATCGCCCCAAGTTTCATGTTCTGATCTAACGTTAACTGTACACATAGTATGTAAGTCTGGCCGCGAGTGTATGTGTTAGTCACCGTATCAGCGGTTTGTGGTTTACAACTTTACTTTGTATTGTAGCTATTAAGATGGATTATACTAACTTGTTGTTTGATGTAATCATCAGTTTGTATAATTGTATTATATAAAGTCTGGGAAAATTATTTTTTTTATAAAATTGACTACCTATCAAATTAAATCGTGAGTATATTCAAATCACTACATTTATTCTCGGACAGTTGTATGAAATGGCTATATCACGGCAAATTGGCTTAGTAAGCAATAAATTAACCTAACTGTACAATACGTTTCGGGATGTTTTTGTAGACCATGATAATTCGCTAAATGTTAAATCGTCGTTGTAGTGCGAGAAGTCACGAAGTGACATTTTAGCCAAAATGAGTTTAAAAAAAGTGTTAGAGTGGTTCTTAAACCCATTATCTACCTTATGAAAAGGTGAAAGAGCTGATTTTTGTTTGAATTTTAGATAATACGAGAATGTCAGAAGTATATAACTACTTGTTAAGGCAAAAAATCAGTCTATGAAAATTAACTAACGGTACTTGAGTAATTTATGACAATGTTTTTACTCACGTTTTCTCATTTACTGGGGCTACACTGCTGATTAATGTTACTTAGTTAATTTTCGCATACAATTTATTAATTTGTTTTGATGTAAAGCTTTCGTCTGCAAGAAATAATTAAGAGACAATATCAGTGGTTTTCGTCGAATATAAGGGTTGTTGGTGACTTCTATAGGACATAAATTTTTTTGCTTTGATTATGCAAAAATTAATAATCTTACTTTTTATTATTATTTCTCAGTTACGGTTAAAATATTTACACATATTACTGAACATTAGAGTACAGGGTAAAAATATCAATATTTTGTTCATGAAAAGCATTTTTGTAACTATAAACGTTAATGTGTCATACTGATTATAAGAACAAAAGACTTTTAAACACGGTTATCTCGAAACTAGCTTTTTGCAATTAATGATTTCTCGCACTACAACGAGGAAATATTGACCGTACCTGCTACAATCGTAATTACATAGTTACACATACATACATACATAAACTCACGCCTTCTTCCCATGGGGGTAGGCAGAAACTACAAAACGCCACCTGCTACGATCCTTACATACTCCTTTTGCCTCGATTACGTTCATACATCTGGTCATACACGCATGCCGGTTGCGAGTACTACGCACCTGGTATTTCTGAAGAACATCACCAATCACCAATAAGGTCAGTATATGTCCTCCTAGAACGTCCCCGCCCGGCCTTGCCCTTTACATCAGCCTTGTAAATACCTTTTGTTAGTCGCCTTTCATTCATCCTCTCAACATGCCCAAACCATCTCAGCATACCCTTTTCAATTTTTGCCACTACATCTTCTTTTAAATCACACCGCTGTCTTATCACATCATTCCTCAGCCTATCATTTATAGTCAGACCACACATGCTTTGCAAGGATACGTAGTTATATAAGTTTATATTCATTGGTAAACATAACGCAACATGAAAATAACCTTTATGCTTAACTAAGCATAATACAATAACCAACAACACATAACACACACAACATTATGTCTCGATTAAACGATTTCTCAAAACAACTTGATGGCTGAAATCAATTCGTCAGGTACGAACCTCAATCCTTGGACTTACCTGTTAAGGTAGAGATTCGTAGCTACATAGATCACACTAGTTCAGAAGTTTACACGCACAGTCAATCAATCTATTTAGCCTTTTTCCAACTATGTTGGGGTCGGCTTCCAGATGCAGCTGGATACCAGTATGGAGCGACTACCTTTCTAACCCCCCACAACCCAGTTAAATTACATACTATTTCTCTGTTTTAGAATCAAAATGTCAAAAACAAAAGTTGTGAAGACAATCTCCATATTCTCATCCATTACCTAAATGTTGAACTTGCAGATTGGAAGTTATACAAGCAGTTTGAAATGAAACAAGGGTATGGACTGATTTTAATTCAACATTACAAATTCAGGGTAATGGTATTTACCTTCGAACAGATCCTGATAATGGCAGCAGAGATTGATTTAACAGATCAGTTGGATGTATTGATCGATTTGTGGATGTACAAGTTATTTATTTAAGTAGCCAATAAAGTCTTTTCAAGTCAGGCGATTGAATAGTAAAAATTATAGATTGAAACATAGAATACTTTTTATTGTGTACACCATATAAATTATAGATATGAGTGTGCGCTTGTTGGGGTTATGTGTGGTGTGTGTATGTGTGATTTTAGTAGTAATAACCTAAGTACAGTAAGTACTTACCTACCTATGCATGTGTCAGTATGTGATGGTCACAATCCTTCTCAGCAGCTGACTAAGACATTTTCATTCTGATAGATTATATTTGAATATTCCCTGTGCAGCTTACCCCAAAACTGAAATTAGCCATGAAAATACAAAAACAATAACAGCTGACGGTCGCCATTTTGTGGCACAATAAACAATTTGAGCAGCTGCGGTCGTTTGCAACCCTTTCAAGGTGTCGTAAAAATTGATTAGCTCGTTCCAAATTCCTTCCGAGTGCAATGAAAATTAACATTTATTAACATTTTCATATGTGTCCCGATGGCATAAAACATTAATGAAGGTAGGGTTCAGCCTTTAGTGTCATATGGTTGCAAGTTTGATTACAGAATTGTGATATTTTTTATCTGGAACATCATCATAGTTCTTTGTCGTGACAGTTAAAAGTAAGCTAATTTTTTCCATATTCAAAATGTTTTTAAAAGCGACGAGGGAAATCTAACAAGAGAATTGATAGGTACCTACATACCAGCAACCAAAAATAACAAACTATTAGCATCAATCCGTCTAAGCAAATTAATTGTAGCAGGCAGGTTTAGCTGTGGCAACGTTGACCGAATCAAATATTCACGGCCTCGGATTTCCTAGGGAGAACTGCATGTATGTATATAACAGCGGCATTCTATTAATTAAATTATTCTGCTTTAATCGACTCTTCTATGTGCATATTATAAACTAGCTGCGCCCCGCGTAAGTCTCACCCGCATAAGTCTTGATTCCGTGAAAATAGAGGGATGAAAATTGTCCTATGTCCTAACACAGGTCATGGTCTACCCATGTGCCAAATTTTATCCAAATCCGTTCAGGCGTTTTAGCGTGAAAGCGTAACAAACAAACAAACATACACAAACTCAAATCTTTTCTCTTTATTTATAAAAAAAAAAATAGTTTAGATAAAAGTTGCTTTTTGAGTCTGTCTGTTTGACCGCGTTGTTCTTCTAAACTACGCAACTGATTTTGATGCGATTTGACCATCATTTAGAGAATTGATTTCGGAAAGTTTATGTGTATAATACATTAATATTAAACTTACATATAATAAAGAAATCTCGATTTTTTGTCAAGTCGCAAAACCGTGCAAAGCAGGCAGGTTGCTAGTTATTTATACATATACCATTTTTTTCCAAAAATTCAACGTCAGACCAACTCTTCCCATCACACATCAACATATTCAAATACGCCCAAAATCAGATAGCACAGCCCTAAAATCCCTTTACGTCGTTCAATTTCAGCACAGCCCTAACCGGGAGCCAGGCTCGGCGTACTAACTAAACTCATTTGTTTCCGATATCGTCGATACAGAGGAGACTACGTACATTTTCTTCACTTCATTCCCGTCACGGGAAATGGCTTTCGTTCGATACGGTACGTCATAGATTAAGGTGAGAAAGAAGAGCAATAAGGCAAAAAAAATGGTCTTTTCTTCTACGAACATTCAGTTATACATCGACGTGCTGTCAGTACTACGCATTTTTGAGGAGTGGCTAGAGAGGCGCCACGGCGTCCTCACTTTCTGCCTGACGTAGGTCCTCACCGGACACGGTTGTTTCGGGTCGCCCGGGAGTTACCATTGTGTGGATCGCCCAGAGGACACGGTGGAGCATAAGGTGGAGATCTGCCTGGCTTCGGCGGGGCACCGCCGTGTCCTCGTGGATTTCTCGCGTCTGGCCCTGGTCCAGGCTATGGTACAGAGCGAGAGAGCATGGGAAGCCGTCACCTCCTTCTGCGAAGCAGTAATGCTCGCGAAGGAGGAGGCGAAACGCGTGAGGGAAAGGCAAAGTTTGCACCCTCACGCCCCTAGCCACCACAGGAGACGCCCTAGGCGTCGGGATTTCCAGGCCGAATCCCGGCCACCGTAGGCACAGGCTTGTGGACGGTGAGGAATGAGCAGCTCGCCGTCCGATAAGGTCCAGGCCCGGGTCTGGAGCCTCTTCTTAAGCAATAACATTAATCTCCCTGTCAAATGTATTGTTTGTGAAAATAAATAATATGTTTGTCTATTTAGAACATTGTTACGCAACATCGTGTCTGTCACCATAATCTTTGGGTATGCGCTTGGTATTACTGAATTGTCGCTGTGTGAAGTTATAGAGAGAGGTAATGGGAAGTCCCGCGAAACGCGGGAAGGAACATAACAAGTGATGATAACTGGGTTTTGTGTTTATGGGGTGAGCAGAGGCGTTGATATATGCTGTTGACTGCGGAAGAAAAAGAAAAAGGAAGAATGGAAGTCTAAACAATTGTGACCCCGTAAATCATTTGATTTTAACTCCTTACGTCACGGTGATAACATAGCTCAGTTAGCAAGATTGATAGCCAGAACAGCTGCCCAGAATCATATGAACAGGTAACCAAATAATAATAAATCTTGACTAGTGAGTCACTACAATTCAGGAAGCGGCGTCATCCATCTTGAAACTCTCGTAACGCCTTTCTCTGGTTACAATCACTTCAAGCAAAGGCATGACAATACAAGCAAGCCATGCCGATACCTATTCCTCTATTAAGGTGACCATTGATTTCGACCATTCCATAGTACATTTAGCCTCAAAACATAATCTTTGGTTGATGGATTTGAACGATCCATGCCATTGAACCACGACTATTGACCGCCATGCACACACTTGTGACGACACCTTTGCATTTTCGGTGTATTTTGCACGCCAAATCAACGCGTAAGCAGAAATAATTTAAGTATCTACACAAACAATTCCAAATTAACACACAACTGCCCTATTTCTGTAGTCAAACAATTCGCGCAAATAGTTTTGTCAGTTACTGTTATAGAACAATGGGGCTAACAAGCAACAGGTGGACAAATATTTTTTCAACGTTAACACAATTTATTAACTCTGTGCATTCCCCACCTTTCACACGAGGTTTTTGAAGTGAAAACTTCTTTAGGCGCGTTGGGCATTTTTGAGATGGGGCTAAACCATTGATTTTGCGACACCATGACGTCGATTCGATGACCTCATTTTTGTAAACGCGATTGTGCTTTTTATTTACCCGCTTTAGTCTCGATTCTGTGGGAATATCGAAATAAAAAGTATCCTATGTGTTAATCCAGGTTATAAACTATCTGTGTGCCAAATTTCATCCAAATTGGTAAAGCCGTTTGAGCGTGAAGAAGAGACAAACATACACACACACTCACAAACTTTGGCCTTTATAATACTAGTGTGATTACGGATCAATGTTCTATGCAAGTATCTTTACTTTAAAGGTTTTGTAAACGCGATTGTGCTCTTTATTTATATAAGGTTACCGACCAATGTTCTATACAAGTATTTATCTTCCACCAAGGCGATTTTGTTCAAGTTTTTACTTCTGTCGGCACTCCCGGAGTGCCACTGCCATTTTTTTGAGATAGAGCTTTACCCTGTAGGCAACATTTTGTATGAGAGAATCGATGGTATTTTGTCATGGTATGAATTTACTAATATATATGTATGGACGTTACTGACATCGATGATGGAAAACATCGTGACGAAACCTGCAGGATTTTATAGTAAACATAAATCTGATATCACCAATCCGCCTTGAGCAAGCGCGTGGTGATCAATGCTCATGCCTTCTCTATACCTAACTATGAGAAGACACCTTTGCTCTGCTATGGGACAATAATAAGCTGATATTATTATTATCATAATATTAAGTATACCATACCGATGTATAGCACAATGTTGCTGATGCAGAAAATTACACTTAAAGGAGCTGCATTTTTTGCAGTTTATGGCCAAGAATAGAAGAAGATAGAAGTTACAGTTGACTTGAAGAATACCGAACCAATGAGCTGACTTTTATATGATAGTTTCTTGATACGTAAATAGTCGTTTTTGTAGTCCTACTAAATGATTACCTTTATATTTCATACGAACACTACTTTTTGCAAGGGGTTAGAATCAATTCTACTTTATTTTGTAAATTTGACGTTCAAAAGTGCCAAACAGAGTATATTTGAAATAAATGATTAGACTTTAACTTTGGCATTATCTAAATAATAATAATACCATTTATTTCAGGCGACACAGGCCCATAGAAAAATATCTTAACCTAAACATACATATTTTAATATAAACAAAAAGTTATGTTACTAAATAAGGCTTAGACTTTGTTAGTAGCACTTCACCATGTACTAGCTTGTCTTTGTGCTGTCCTTTGGAACCGGTCTGCGGAACCGACGGAACACCACGTCCTGCAGCCAAAAGTCTTCTTCCATGACGAAGGGCAGATAACAGTTCGGTACACGCACGACGAACGCCTTAAAGTTGACAGAGTTCTAAAGAAATAATGTTATAGATATAGACAGTAGGAAATATTGTAGGTATAATAATAATAATAGTAATTTATTTATATCAAAAAGGTACAAATTTGGTACAGGGTATATAGGTTACAGGCAGATTCAAACCTTTGTGAAAGCTGGAGTCTATACTGGGTTCGGGATATGTATGACAGATCTCCAGGCTCACACTCTTAAAATTACAACATTAAATTGCACTTACGTATTAGATACAACATTGAGAAGTAATGAGAGGAAGGGAAATTAATTTACAAAACAAAAGATGTGCTATGTGTGTCTTTGGAGGGTGTTGTGTGTCCGTGAGTGCAATATAAGTCCTCACGCACAGCACCCAGTATATCTGTGCTACGAGCTATTTTCTGTTCAACTTTTAGTAAATCCGACAAAGATACGTCATTATCGATATACTGTTAGTCCATTAAATGAGTTGGTTTATAATTTATTACGATGAGCCTCACAGCCAGCATGTGGCAGCAATAAACCCGCATTGTAATAAACAGTGCAGGGCACAGCTGATAACCATTTAATAGATATCGGCTCAATTTGATGCTAATTCGTTTCCGATATGCAATGGTGTTAATTAAACGGTAAACTGCAACTTGATCAATTGAAACGGTGTTAATATTACAGTTTGAGAGTTAAGCTAACGACCATGTTTCGTTTGAAACATAATATTAGCAATACAGTTTGTTAACGGCAATATTAGATGGTTGAACCAAATTGATTAGAATATAATGTTTGGACTTTACAAGAGACTGACTTCTGAGTTTGTTTCGGCATTTCTTCTGAGGGATCAGCCAGCAAAGAAATGCCGGCGCCATCATGTTTAAAAAAAAAGGGGTAAAACGGTCTTAAAAGATCTAATCACAGAAATAAACATCATTTCATTTCGATCCACTTTGCCATACAATCCATTTATTGAAAGGGGTTTGGGTTGACAGGATTCAATTTTGGTTTCATCATCTAAATTGAATCTTGATTTTTTAGATGAAGTTACCTTGTAATTTAGGCGTTATCTCTATAATAGAGCCTCATCATTAAACATTGACAGCATTTGGACAACAAATTAATAGAAGCCAGAGAAACAATATGCTGACCATGTATACTGAGGATCAATGATCATTTCAATATATACTAGCTTTTGCCCGCAGCTTTGCCTAAGTTTAGGGTGAAAATTATCCCACGAAAACGTGCAAACCAGTAAAGCTCCAGTCGACATGATTTTTTCTGACGACTTTAGAACAATCATTGTCATATTTGAAGTGAAAACTTTTTTGGGCGCGTTGGGCATTTTTGAGATGGGACTAAACGATTGGTTTCGTGACATTGTGACGACACCAGCTTTTGACCATTAAAAAGACATCAACGCGTTGATTACCGTGGTGCTAATTTTTTTTTTAAGTTTTTACTTCTGTCGTTTGTTTATACTACTTCACTGTTTTTTTATAGTTATTTATGCAACTGTTGTATAATAAGGGGTATTAAAACACGAATGTGGGTTGGGTTGATAATAGTATCACATGAGTGTTTTAATACCTAATTAAAACAGTTGCATAAAAGACTTTATCTACACCCATGATATGAATCCTCTATAAAAGTTTCTGAAATCATAGGGTGTTTGTAATTCAAGATTAAGAATAAAGAAATTTCCACGAAATTCAGTACAGTGCACGTATGAACGTCGCCTGCAGCGTCTGCAGCACATCACAAGCACATGCGTGCAGCGGGTGCTGCTGTTCCCCGCTTTAACGTTGAAACGAGTTGCGTAATGAAATTTAGTACAACATTGTAACACTCGTGGCTACTATGACACTGGCTGTTATAATGTTGCCAATAAGCTAACTGTTTCGGAAACTTTTATAGTGGTTTTATAGCATGGGTGTAGATAAATACTTTTACGTCCAATGGTGAAACCTGTATGGAAATCCGTTCAATAGTTTTTGAGTTTATTGCGTTCAGACAAACAGAGAGACGCGGTGGTGGGACTTTGTTTTATAATATGTAGTGATAAAAACCTCATGGGTATTTGAATGTATACAAGTGCTCGTCACTTATAAACACGAATTTTGCATTGAGATGCACTTTAAATAAAGTTTTAAAACCTCGGACCGTAATTAAAACACAATTTTTTTGTTTAAACTATGTATTGTTTGCACAAAGAAAGCCGTGAAAATGTTACTTGATAAAATCTGATCAATTTGGCAACAGTAATATTACATTCAGTGTGAACGGCTGGGGGAATGTTTTAATTTAACTCTTTATAAATATCATAAATATGCGCTACATATGAATTTATATGCAATACCTGAACGTAGAATTATCTGTAGTTTCAGAACAAGCATTCGCACACTACACAAAGAGGTAAATATGAATTGAATAGGAACTGTGTCTAAACGAAGAAAAAAACTTCATTATATTTAGGTAGGTATATGCTTTCACTATTCATGAACCACGTTTAGATCTAAAATGTTTTTTTGGTTTTCAAAATTATTGAAAAGAAAAACAAAGAACATTTTGTAGGCAAGTACCTACTCAAAAGTAATATTTTTTTATTTAAAAGCGACGTGATTTAATAGCAACACTAAAAACAATTGTCCATTTTTATAGTCTGTTTCATGGCAGAACACAATACAAGTTACTCTTCCAAAGACATCTCGAAAATCTTTCCTTTGTTTTATTGCAGCAACTATGTTGGTGTTCTTTAGTTTTCTTTAGTGAAAGGTTTTGTCACTGAAGTCTTTTGCCAAGTCACGTTTTTATTTTCTCGCCACATTTGAACTCTAACTGGGTAACAATTAGACTCATTTGAGTTTATTTTATGTAAAAATCTTTCGATGGAAAGTAGGTACCTTACTTACTCTTGAACTCGGCCTTTGTGAACTAGAATCCTTTTCAGTAACTTGCTTTGTGAATACAATGAAAAGAACGATGACTGAGCGGCAAGTCCAAGTGGCAACAAATTTAGGACCAAAAATCCATCGTTCCCAAAGCAAGTTATTGAAAAATTATGACCAAAAAGCGCTTACCATCATCCTTTTAATGATGAACTAAAATGCTTAGACAAATCGCACTTGAAAACAGAAGAATTCATTTTGCAGACACTCACAATCGGCAAGAAACCGGCAGAAAGTCTTCTGAACAGGCCTAAAAGACAATTAATTCCCAATCCCGGCCTACTTTGGCAAAGTTACAAATCAGGGATCCTCCGGCACTCGCCTAATGTCATTTGCCGGGATTCCACGGAAAGTTTGCCCGTTCCAACGTCCCCACGACAGATATAAGGTATTTGATGAATATTTAAACTTCGATAGTTAGCTTCCATTGTTTCTTGGAAATTATTATTGTGAATGCCCTTCCTGCTCCAGTTTTAGAAGCCGTTTTTTGGGAGAATTGTCCTAGGTCAGCTTGAAACAATCAAAGTGTGTTTGGTCCTGAATAGTTGAAGATTGTTCGGATCTTTGATGTTCCGGAACAGCTTTTGTTGGAAGTTTCTGTAGATTTCTCCGAGGAACTTCGCAAAATTGTGTACGCTAACAAAATTAAGCATGTCGGATGTCGGAACTGGTTTCTTTCAGTAAATCAGTACTATCTTTATTATACAAATGCGTTGTTTTCTTCGCTGATACGCGTACTGATAAGCTTCCATTTTGTTTTGCTGTGTTCGTATATTTTCTAACAAATATAAGGAAGACACGTTTTTTTATTCAATGTAGGTAGATATTCGTATTATCTTTTGTAATCTGGTTTGAAAAAACCATTTGTCATCGAGTAATTCCAGTTTATTTTCGGAAACTTCACGACCCGTAGCACAACGCCACAACAGTACTTTGAGGCTAAGGTGACTATAGACGTCCCAATTTCACGCTCAATCAGAGCGATTGATTCAGTAATTGATTAGACCCAAGTTCCTGGTGTATTTATGGAATTGTCTTTTCCACTTAATTGTAGATTACCATGTAGATTGGGATTTCTGTTTATACAAATGTGAGGTAGGAATTTTCTGAGCGTATAAACTATACTCATTTTCTTTCAGAAAACAGAAAATATATCTTCTTTCTTGAGTATTTCAATCTAGCCTAATTTTTCCTAAACCCAAGTCATCTTCCATCATCCAGCTGCCCCTATCCCGATTTTTTTGGGCACAGTATGGCATGTCTTCATCTTCAAAACCTCTTTATTAGGACTGATAGCCGTCATCTTAGTCACCTCTTTTGTTGTTATATTATAATTTTTCATACATTCCAGCTATCGTTTCTTTGGTCTCCCCCACACACGTGCTAGTCTCAAAGTTCTAGGACCAACACGTTAGCACAGAAGAAATAAATCGCCTCTAAACATAACTCGTATGTTTTTTAAGTCTCAGAGTAGCCATTTAAGTAGTGACGGTAATAAGAAATATACCGTCGTTTTGAACGCTGAAGAGCACGTTAAGACAGCTCTTGTCTAGGTGGCCTCAGTGGATGTGTGTCAATGGCTCGTCTGCCTCAACGTATGTTTGCGTACAAGCCTGCATTTTTCAACAGCTCTGTTTTGTTTTCCTTGGCCATAACATGGTTCATGTTTTGTAGGGAGGAGGGTGAAGTATTTTATGAACGGTGAGATCTAAAAAAACTATATTTGGGTACTTATTTAATGATTTACTCAAAACATCAATTATTTAAAAAAAAAAACATTTATTTATTTATTTATTTAAACTTAAACACACTATTTTTACAGGTGACCCCAATACAATAATGGTTTGCCAACACACCAAATAAATTAAAACGCAACTTACAATATACTTAAAATCTAAACATAATTAAAAAATACAAGCAACACTCAACTCTATTAAAAACACAATTACTATAATCTATAAAATCTTAACCTAAAACACAAAATCAGACTTAACACAGAATATTAATATTTAAATGTACCTAACTAACAAAATTCAACAACACCCTTGCGAATTCACTCAGATTGCACGAAAATATGTCCATTCTCTCATGCACTTCGTTGAGTACACATATTGTGCGGGTGAGGGGTGTTTTTGACAGCAGGTTGGTTCTGGCAGCAGGCACGGCCAGCAGTGGCGGTCGCCGCCGCCTCCACACATACCGGTCTGGCACGCACAGCTTCAGGTGACGCAACACACCCGGGTTATGAGCTACTCCACGCAGGAGCTTTAGCGCATACGCCGCAAGTGCAAATTCCCGGCGCACTCTGAGTTCGTTGTACCCCACCATACCCAGTACAAACAGTGTCATCATTAAATCTTCTAGTGTATTATGTAAAAGTGTGTATATAACTTATAACTAAATTGATAAAAATAACAAAATTAAATACTAACTTAACTAAAACTACCTATTTACAAACTAAAATATAGCGTTGAAAAATTCATCCGCATCGCTGTCGACTGGTAATGTACCCAAAAGACTGGTCGCATTGCCACGTTGTATGGCAATGCTTAGCCTCTGGCCAAGGTAAAAACCAGCCCTTGGGTCACGGGAAGTGTCAAATAGCCGTTTTGAGATGTCACGGAAGAGGCCATGGGCACTCGGACCACATGGCCCGAGGGTTTCAACCCCAAACGGCTCGAAAATATAGTTATCGATGAAGTTATTATACTTACGCCGCTTGAGGTTTTCTGCAGCCACAGCAGCAGCACCAGCACAGCACGCCGAGCCAGAAAGATGGGATGGCGCAAGAGTGTCGACGCAGGTTGCGTCCCACACTAAAGGCCTACCCACCTTCCATGGAAATAAAGACATGCCGTCTGGTCTCTTGCCATCATCGCGCGCCAAGCCATTGGGTTCTAATACAGCTGGAACGCCGGCGGTGACAAGAGCTCGTCGGATGATGTCGTTGATGTTCGCATGCCGCGCTAAGCGACCCGCACTTCGGCTGCAAGACAAGCTGTGATGGCCAAGACTGTTGACAACTTCGCCACAGTGATAGCGATGAGGAGAACAGGTTCATGATTGTTGATCATTTTCTAAAATGATCAATAATCATCAACCTTTCTCAAATCTATAGCTAAGTATATATAATCAATCGACATACAACACTAAAAGAACAGCAAACAAGTCTGTCTTAAGAAATTTTACTAGCTACCTATAGGACCAGCTAAAATCAGGCAAAGGAGTAAAAGAACAAGTAGGTATTACAACTTTCTCTGTACAATAAGTTCTAAAGTACCTAATAAGCAACAAATTGAAAACTTTGGAAATCGGTTCAGTAATTAAACCACATTATATTCAGAAATTGGGTACAATTGTTATGGCTCTAGTTTTCGTTAATATTTGTTCAGACTTTCCTCTACGATTTAGCGGTTTTAGTATCTCCTAACTTTTGCGCGAAAATAAGGGTAAGTAAGTATCTTATTTCATAGACTTAATTAGTACTTTCTCTAAGAGTGGTAATCAATAATAATAAATTGTGTTACAGTATCTAGAGATGAAACTGTATATCTTACTAGATTGATTATGATAAATTCGATTCGGGGAAAGTTCCATGATATCTGAAACTTATGATTCTACCTGCGTATTTTGCTCCCACGCAAAATGCGAGGATAAAAGGAAGTTTTAGGTGCTTCTAATAATCTCATAAAAGTCGTAGACGGAATGTATACGGAAATTGTGACTGATCATGTATTACAAGTAGGATTCGTAAATATTATTTTTATGGCGATCCGCTTCTGAATATTGTTTCGACTTACCTAATTGTATTAGTTATGTTACATTCCTATCTACTTAATAATTTAACTTCTTCTTTATTTATTTGGTATACCAACAGCAGTACCTACATATAAAAAATTCTAACAGAAAAATTGCATAATAAAAGTACTGGTATGTATGCTTATCTATTATAGGTATATACAGCATTCACCACAAAACAACATTTAACTAAACAATTAACTAAAAGAAACTTATGAAAACATAAAATACAGTCAATCCGCCTAGCATTTTCTCAACTATTTTGGGTTCGGCTTCCAGTCTAACCGGATGCAGCTGAATACCAGTATTCATGAAGCGACTGCCTATCTGACCTCCACAACCCAATAACTGGGTAATACAATACCCCTTGGTAAGACTGGTTGTCAGATTTTCGGGCTTCTGACGACCCGTAACGATTTTCAAAGATCCACGAATGACAACCGGGACCAACGGCTTAACGTGCTTTCCGAGGCACGGAGAAGTCTCGGTATGTAAAGATGGTCACCCATCCACAGAGAAATCCTGGCCAGCGTAGCTTAACCGAATGAATTGACCCGTGCGCCTGTTATTACCTGGCCATGAGCTCCTCATACAAAAAAAATCCTCCTCATAAAACATAAAATACAGTAAGAAAACAAAATTCTAAATAAAGGGATATTAACTTATACGTACTTAATAAAATTATGTAAAAGGTTACCACGAAAGGTAGGATTATTGTCTTTATCTCAATTTATTCGGGGTCAGCGCCGAATGTCTTCTTGGATACATCACTGTTTTTCAGTATTGTTTCTTTTCAGCAAAATAATTTTTCACACAATCAGAGATGTCAGCAGAATTGACGGGGTCCGCTAGGGCCGATGCCTGTCGGGGCTGCGAATAAGGACCGAAAGGGAAATCGTGGCCCCCCGGCAACATGGCAACTGAAGGAACACGGGTGGGTTTTATTCAGTAAGAGTCTGACACGCCCTCCCGCTCCACCCAGAGCGGGAGAAGTTATTGGATAATATCTCACCCAAAAAAAAAAAAAAACCATACTTTTCCTTTGGTTTTCTCCTACTCACTTCTAATTTATTTTCTTAACATTTTGCATTACAATAGACGGACTTGAAGGTACTAAAGATAAAACAAGTAATACAGACATACGCGAGACACAACTTAATTCCCGACTCGGTCACATTCTAGACTTGTAAGTAAAAAGCGCTGACTCGGATAGTTCAGTCAGTTTGTATGCACAGCACATACTTATCCTCGCTTCAGCGAGCTTGCTAGTTGCGAAAAATCTACGTTAAAATCTTCTTTTAGTATGTTTCTTCGTTTTGTGTGTAGATAACAGTTATACACACAGTAGGTACTTGTATGTGTGAGATAACGTTTGTGATCCTTGAGTGTGTGTACACAGAGTGGGAATATATGGGACGTATTCGAGATGCAGTTTTCTAGTTGATTTAAGGTTGAAGTTAGAATTGTATCTATATCTATAAAGCTGAAGAGTTTGTTTGTTTGCTTGAACGCGCTAATCTCAGGAACTGTAGATCCAAATTCAAAAATTTTTTCAGTGTTAGATAGCCTATTTATCGAGGAAGGCGCTAGATCATCACGCTAAAACCAATAGGAGCGGAGCACCAATGAAGAATGTTTCAAAATCGGGAGTTTTTTTTTCCTTTTGAGAGCTTCCGCTGCGTGCGCTGCGTAAACAGTTAAAGTTTCGCAAAAGTCATATATGACAGAATTATTCCCCTTTAAAAGTTCTAAAAAAATTCTGCAACAGCTTATGTCTATCTTTTAAGATTGGCTCACTTATGCTTTTTATGCTTATCAAATTTGTACTAAAATAATGCATTATTTGCGAAGGTGTTTTTAAAAATATGATATTAATCTTTATCCAAATAAATATGCCCAAAGTAACTATTCCACACGGACGAAGTCACGGGCAGAAGCTAGTGTTTAATAAAAGTGGTATTACTTAATACTTAATTTTCCAGATAACTTGCAGTTTTAAATCTGAATGTGAACTACAAGCACTTGACAAGGCTAAGAGGGTCATATTCACCAAAGCTGAATCAGCATATTCATATATTATAAGAGTAGCTGTATTGACTAGTACGTAAAAGGAGCGCCTTCTCGTTAAATGGTAGGCGCTTCAAGTTAACGCCTTGAAGTTATAGTGGGAGGTATAGGGAGAAATCGAACAGCTCGGGACACATTCGTTCGACAGCGGTCCAACTGAAAGGCTGTCTCGAGTTACCTAATATTGTTCAGTGTAATTTAATGTATACATTGCTACGTGCACAGTTTCATCAACTGCTGGCACCTCGTGCTCGAAAACGAGAGTAGCTTTAAATCCCCGATTAATAATCATGATCAAAACTTTGATCCAGCCCGTCCCATCTTTGATGTCCTACCCCCAGCGACGCCCTAAGCCGAGGTTCGTACCCCGCAGGGGGTGCCCTTAGCGAGCGCTCGCCTAATTTTAATTAGCATAGTTTTTTTTGGTTTTTAGCTTTGAGTGTAGTAGCTTAAGGCAGCCACAGGAAAGCCCGGTTAAATAGTTATGACCTCAGTGGTCAGCTATGAGAAGCCATGTCGAAAAAAAAAGTGTATAGTATTAGAATTTATGTGCACTGAACTGAAATAAACTAAGTTGTGGAAACAATAATAGACATGATTTGTGTTATTTATTATGGTCTTCCTGAGCGTCTCACTCATGCATATACCTTTTAGCACTTTGATTGAGCATGGTGAATTTAATTTCTGTTATATTATCTTGCGTTTATTTTGCTTCAATAGCGTTAATATTTTTTTATTCGTACTAATGTTTCAGCTGAATTTCAAAGCGTTATTTTTCTCCTATCAACGCAGGATATTGCTGTCGTTGATATTTAAGTTGGTAACAAACAACGAAAGTTTCAAATCATATAGCTACAGTTTGTTTTCTCAATTGTGCGTTCGAGCAAACATAGGGGATACAATGTTTCAAAGACACATAAAGTCAAAACTAAGGCAACGATGAAGTACGGAAACATGAACGATATAATACTTGTTTGTTTAAAACTATCACATCACGTTTCAAACTATAATAGGCAAGGCTACATGGGCCCGAAAATAGCGAATACGTAGAAACTGGAATTATCATAAATATTGGTAAAGTTCATGTATCCTAACTATCCTACAAATATTATAAATGTGAAAGTTTGGATGTTTGTTACTCAATCACGCAATAACGGCTAAACGGACTTCGATGAAATTTGGCACATAAATAGATTATAACCTGGATTAACATATAGAATACTTTTTATCTCGGTATTACGTTCCCGTGGGATTATTATCGACATCCACGTAGGCGAAGCTGCGGGCGAAAGCTAGTAAAACATTATTAGACACGTGTACCTATTTAGAAGTATTTTCTCGAGAACGTTAGGAATGTAATATTTTTTAACAAATCTCGGGAACCCACATCCTGGTACTTTGGAAGGGGTACGAGGGGCCGAAGCCAACTCGCAGAGGCGCCTTAGACAATGGAATGAGGTACCAACAGACGATTATCTCTGATCGCACTATGCAAGGGCACCCAAGGACAACTCTTGGTTGGAGTAGGACTATTGCAGGGTATGGACACAAAGATATAGGATTATAATGTTTGGGTAGCTAAAGTGGAATGCTTACCTAACTATGGAAAGACCCCTGCCTCACCAATGTTTTAAATGGAGTTTTCATGGGGTAACATACTTTGCTGATTAATGTATGCTTGTTACCGAGTTGTTAAAAATAAAGACACACTTTTACCCTAACCAAGAAATTAACTCAAAAGCTACAAATACATTTATCCAGAATTTTAACTAAAACAAACATTCGAAATTAACCAAAAGAGAACACAAAAATGAAAAACATCAATTTGATTTTAAAATAGAAAGAAAATGACAATGAAAATGTAAACAACATTTTGCTTTTAAAACATTCATTTAAGTAGAGACGCTCGTTTACTGGCTTTTACTCTAACAGTGTAGAGCCAACTGGACGACTAATTAGTTGACTCTATCTGTGAGAGAGCGGACAATATATCAGTCAACTGAAATAACACAATTACTGTAATTTTACTGTAATGTATTGACAATGTGGTTTAATATTATTGTGACTTTTGTCTGAAAGAGATTGTGCGGCAGTTTTAACTGACTTAAAAAAAGAGTAGGATTTCATTTCGTCTGTATGCGTTTTAAGTTATTTTACATAGGTATTGTATGACTAAGTATGACTTAAACATATCTAATGAGAAAAAATATCTAATAAAAACCCGAAAACACACAATGAATAAAAGCGTTGCATGGCCAACCTTTGCCATTTCAAACGTCACTTTTGACAAATTTTGTGTTTTTGTTGTTGCCAATAAACGCAATTTTCTTTCTTTGAAAATCCACATTTGTGAAAATCACTAACATTCATATATTTTAACTAGGTATAGTTAACGTCATCTTTCTAACAGCACTTGGCCAAATTAATCTTACTTACTGCAGTTAGCAAGTTGCTCGTTGCAGGACGAAACTACTGCTAATTAACTGTCGTCTGATATTAGGTGATTTACGGCAAAGTTACTAATACCCATTAGTAGCCGGCGGCCTAGTTGCTGGGGTCAAGTAAAGTACTTACATGGCACTGCAGCCTGCATCTAGTTATACTGGGAATCTGACATGAAAATATCTACGACAAGGACTAACGTTTTCTAATTTAGAATAAAAGTGTCGGGATATGCTGTGCGGGTCCATAATGATGTCATTTTTATTGAATTACCATTCAGGCACTTGTACTTGAGGCAAATTTCGCGCCCTCACGCTCCTAACCGCCGCAGGAGACTCCCTGGGCGTAGGGAGTCGCAGGCCGATTCCCGGCCGCAAGCTCGCGCCTACGGTGAGTAATGGGTATCTCGACGTCCGATAAGGACCAGGCTCGGGTCAACGGCGCGTTGTGTTCCACGCGCGCCTCAAAGAGATGTCAGCAGAACTGACGGGGTCCGCTAGGGCCGATGCCTACTGGGGTTGCGAGGAAGTCCGAAAGGATTACCGGGGCCCCCGGCAACATGGTAACTGAAGGTACACGGGTGGGTTTTAGTCAGTAAGAGTCTGACACGCCCTCCCGCTCCGCCCAGAGCGGGAGAAGTTATTTGATAATTTCCCAAATAAAAAAAACAAAAAAAGTACACCCAAGTCTTGTACTTGAGTGGTAATATTCAATCATTAGGTAATTATATACGATTGTTCTTTGAGTATCACACGGTTTTTGAAAAGATGAACGCTAGCTAACGCGTTGTAAAATTTAATGTTTACTGTAAGTTGTGATTGTTTGGCTGAGATAACAAAGGTCAAACTAATAACTTATCATAAGTTTTGGATATGTCTTTCAGAACCAGGGATAAATTATTTTGTGTAGATATCTGTCTAAAAAATTGAGGAGCTCGTGGCTAAGAGACAACAGCCAACAGCCGCACGGGTCGATCCATCAGGTTAAGCTACGCTTGCCGATTGGTCCGTGGATGGGTGACTGACTTTACATACCGAGACTCCTCCGTGCCTCGGAAAGTACGTTAAGCCGTTGTTCGCGGCTATCATTCAGGGATCTTTGACAGTCGTTACGGGTCGTCAGAAGCCCGAAAGTCTGACAGCTAGTCTTACCAACGGGTATCGTATTACCCAGTTACTGGGTTGTGGAGGTCAGATAGGCAGTCGCTCCATGTAAAATAATGGTATTTAGTCCGATCCGGTTAGAGTGGAAGCCGACCCCAACATAGTTGGGAAAAGGCTAGGCAGATTGATTGATTTAATCTGTCTAAAAGGTATCAGTGTTGCACAGAGGTCAAAAGTTTTCTTAGAAAAGACGGATGATCGAAACATTTTACGTATGCAGTAGATAACCTGTCTTTTAGATGGATACACTTTGTATTTCTCTGTGTAAAGTTGCAGTTGCCAATTCTGAGAACCCGATGTGTGATCGATATATTTTGCGTAATCCGAAACGTTTCGAATACTTTAGAGCCGAGTGTAAATCAGCAGTAAGTACTCCGTTTGTCACGATATTAGGTTGGAACTACCAGCGATGCATCCGCAATGCACTGCCAAGAATTCACACCTAGACCAATGGTCGAATTTATGGTGTCGTAAACAAAATAGACTTGCCGATATTGCGCTTTAGAAGTTAATGGATTTTAATCAATTGCTAGAAATCGCAAAATCGTACGTGTCGTAGGTCAAGGATTGGACCCCAGGCTGGCACATTACTTTGAGTAGTTTATTTCATGACCACTGCTCTCAAAACGATGAAGGAAAATATTGTGAGGAAACTGGCATGTCCTAGAACAAAAAAATCGAATACGTGATATCCACCAACCCGCACTGAGCTCGAGTGGTGGATTAATCCCTCTCACAAAGAGGAGATCTGTGTCGCAGCAGTGAGAGTATAGGCTAATTATGCTAGTAAATCTTTTTTTTTATAGATTGACGATATCTCGCTACTAATATCTGAATTCGTTGATGTTAGCTGTGAGATTCAGTATTGTTGTGGAGGCTGATTAGAGGCTTCTGAAGAATAAAACATATTAAATTGGGTAAAAGTAAATTAACGAGTCCGAAGACAAAAAAATATATTTCTAGACTAACTCAGACGCGTGCAGCTGTATTTTGTAAGCAAGAATAAGTTTAATAAAGGAAACAAGCTAACAGAATTGACTATAATCATACGACAAAACACCTATGCAAAATCTCTTTGATCGCTAACTTATAAGGAATAATTAATATACGATCTTTATGTAGGTACTTATCTGCAACATCTGAGTATCAAAAGGTATCCACTTATCAAGTATGATAAGCGGATTATCCTCTATCATCATCTAAAATATAGGCCAGTAAAAATTTCCACATGAAATGTAACAGTATTTCTGATATGAAATATTAATATATATGTCACTTGGTCAGTATACCTTTATACTGACCAAGTGACATACATTTTACGCACTGATGTGGTTTTTGATAATTATGTCATGCTGTTTTTTGTCTATGGTAAGTGTTTTAGTGTATAAGTGTGTGCCATTAATATTCCAAATTATATAATTATTTTCGAGCTTGACAGGATAAAATATGGATCTTTTCACTTCTTCTTCAGTCCCTGGTCCCGTTATTTACGGTCGGTTCTAGCAACTGGGCTTTCTTAAGGTCTCTTTTTATATTTGACCACCAGGTCAATGGTCAAAACCAGTTTTAAATGTTGAAATTTCTGACGATTTGTTGGTATTTGTTTTGACCGACTTAAAGTCTGAGCCTGGGCATATAAAATTGCAACATTTTTAAGATCCATAATTCATTTCACCAATCGCGCCAATTCGTTATAATAATTAAGAATTATGTCTTTAAATATTGTACATTCACGGTTAAAGAAATGTACGTTAGTCAAAATGCCTGCTCAGCGGTGAGACAGAACAGATTTAAAAAAGGTAGGTAATCAAAATTAATACAAAAAAAAATACAGAGGTGGCCAATGATATACGACTGCCAGCTACAAAGGTCCGATACAGACGTAGCATTAAAAGCACTGAGTAAGCAGAACACATTGGATGTGGGACACATGTGGACCGTGTCAATCCTGGACGTATTTTGGTGTATAGGACGGAAAGTAATTTAATAAAATTGGTTAAAAGCCTTTGATTCTTCATTGCAGAGTGATCAGAGTTTACAGATTTAAAAGTATATGTTGAATTAAATGGGCAGTACACACTGCGTTATTCTGGGGGCACGGCCGTGCCCCCCAAGATGAGCCAAAAAACAGAGGCATTAATTTATCTACATAGTTAATTTTGTCCTCTACTCATTCATAGAAATAACACGTAGGTAATTAAATCACTAGAACTTTCACTTATATCTACTGATAATCACGGGTCTACAAATGATTTAAGGAGAATAGTTATAGAACCATGCTCGTTCAGAGAATTGGTGATCGCAGTTTGCCACAGTATGCTGTTTTAGTTCAATATAAAACCGAATTTTCAACACAAAATTCTCTTGTGTACTACTACCATTTAACTAAGTACCTAAAACAAAAAGAATATAAAATAAAACACTGGCGTAGCTTTCCATGCTGACTTTAAATCTCTAAGTGGTTCAGGACTATGAACAGAACCGCGTTATCAGCTCCCATGGGGGTCGTAACAGACTAAAGGATTACACCTAAGGGATGCCTGTTTCCCCACAATGTACGATGCTGCTTAGCAGTGTCTTTCAATTAAATATTTAAGACATCGCTTTAGAGTACTTGTCTTTTTAAATAGTTCATGCCTGCTAAAAATGTAGTCAGATTTTTTTATATATTCGTTTGATTTTTCCCAAATTACGATGATTATTTTATTTTACTTTTTTTAGATACTTTCTTGACATAATCTTTTCATTATTTGACATTAAATACCTACAATTTTCTATATTTTTTTTAACAAATTAGATTTGTTACAGCTGTAGTGGCAATCATGTAATTTGGTAGTGATAGGTCCTTATTTTTATTATTTTATTTATCTTTTAAATAGATGCTTTTCTTTTAGATTTTGTGAATATGAGAACGTTGTAGGCTGTAGCCTTGTAGAACATTTTCTATTTTACTAAGTACCTGGTACTTGTTGATAGGCCTACACTGTCCTCTCATACCTATTGACACTGTAATTTGAAAACATTGTAGAAACCATTTATTTTTAAAAGAGTAACCGTGGAGTTTCTTGCCGGCTCTTCTCCATAGGAAGCGACCAATTGGAACCGTGCACGTAGCTTCCGACGTTTCATAAGTGCCCTTGTAGGTTTATGTGAAATAAAATATTTTGAATTTTGATCCGGCTCGAAGGACCAAAACTATTTAAAATCAGTCATACATAAAAAATAGTCTACTTTAACAACTTTGATTTGTAAAATTAAATATTTTATCACATTCAAATGGCAATCCTACCTAAAAGTAAACAAAACTATTTTCGGAATGTAATACCGATAGCATTAATTAATATTTGTTAGAGCACACTAATTAAATATGTTCGTACGAAAAGTATACTTTCAAAAAGTAATTTTTGTTTAAGGACCAAACACAAAAAGTTTCAAAGCAGCTGTTTAATATTTGAGTACTTCATTTCTCTAAAAAATATTCCACATCTCGCTGAGTTTGTAGTGAAAATGTTTAATATTTAAGCTGAATTTAGCTTTGCTTAACATTTACGGGGACGGTCAAGCTTACACTGCTAAATTTGAAAGTCGCTGCACATTCATACATTTTCACCGCAGTAGTTACCCTTAGCCCGTTTCAGTTTATTTCGAATTAAAGCTCATTGGTTTAGTTACTTCTCTTTAGCATCCTTGATTACTAATTTACTTTCTATGATTTTGGAGTTGAAATTATTGATTCCAGATATCCCGTGGTTACAATTTTTTTTATCAGGTATTTTGTAAGTTACATACCCTTTCTTCAAAAGATGTCTAATCCTAATCCTAACTTTAATATTATATGCTGAAACGGCTGAACGAATTTTGATGGAATTTGGCACATGGGTATACCATGACCTGAGTTAAGAAATAAGATACTTTCATCGCAGTAGTACGTTTCCGTGGGACAATTTAGACATCCACGCCGCGGGCAAAAGCTAGTTTAAATAAAATATAACTAAATCAGGTAATCCAACTTTATACTTACAAGGAATGATAAAAAAGGTATTTATACTACTCTCATAGCGTAATATTCGAATTATAAAATTCAAAACGAGTTTATATTGACATACTTTATGAACACAATACCGAAATTTAAAAATAGAATCATATTATAAAAAAAAATCTCTAACAAAATAATGCTATAAAACAATTTTTTTTCTATTACGATACAGAGCTATTCCAAAAAGTTAATATCACCAAGGAGTTTCCATCAACTTTTGCATTGGAACGTTTAAACGGGGGACAGCAGCACCCGCTGTAGCGCATGTGCGGGGATGTGCTGGTGCAGACGACATTCATTTGTTTTGTTGTTTTGAATTTCGTGGGATTTTTCAAATTTATTCTTGAATTTTGAATTTTGATCTTTTATTTAGTATTAGGTTCAATCCCAATGTATGAGAGTTGATAAAGTAGTGTATTGCCATGACAACGGTAATGGAATATGCAATGATTATTATATATCTTTACCCATGTTTGTAGATACCTATCGATATCTACATAATGAATCTTTTATGTGCGTGCTACACACCTACCTAGATTGCAGGGTAAAATAATTAATTTCTATTGTTTTGAAATAACAATGGCTGGCAAAAGCTTTTATTTATTTCGGTAAATTAAAAAGTCCCAGGAGTAGAAAGTTACGCCTTTTTCTGTTAAGTTTTTCAACAATGTTTTTGCATTTAAAAGTGATAAATGGATAGACCTTACCCGCAAGGCATTCATTTAAATTGAATTTAAAAAAAAGCCTAGAGTTTGCAAGAATTAGTCTGGATAGAGATTAAATTCTAAAGTATATACATTTACAATATGATGCTTAACGCCATATTATGTGATGAGTTTGTGTTAAAAAAAATTGTCATATTAACTGCTTATTTTACCATAGCTAGGTTAAGATAAACTAACTTAATAAATTGGTTGACTAAATAAATTTTGAAAATCCAAACTATTGTTATGACAGTCCATTCGTCCTACGAAAAATATTGTTAAAGGTAAAACAATGGTCTGCCTCTAAAACATCTTCCTTTGCAAATATAATTTACCCTTTATTTATTTACATTTTTACCTTTGCCATTTTGGTAATTACTTACATAAAAAGATAAATAAAAAGCTATATAATATCGTATAACATCTACACAATAACTCAATTTAAGTAAAGCTAAAAGGATTGTGATGTTAATTTTTTACGCTAAAGTATACAAACTACAGTATTTTTAATACGCTATCATTTTGCCTAAGGCGAGCAAAGGCGCTTAACAGTCAAGAATTTTAATCTTTGTAAAATTCTTAAAAAGTTTTTATTAAAGAAATGGATACACTTTTCATTCCATTTATTTTCAAAAAGAAAAGAAGGATTGTGAAGAAATCATTGATGCATAAAAAACCAAGTAGTATGTGTGTAATGCCTTGTAAAAAGCTTTGAAGAAATATCTGGTACATATGCTGTACAAGAATAAGTAGTAGAGATGGGCCGAATGTAGTTTGAACCGAATCCGAACTTCGGCCGAACTTCGGTTCAATTTCGCGCGCTTTCTCGAGAGCGACACGTCGTGACTTGTTTACGCATTAACTTCAATTATTGCTAGATGTACCCCGCCCGCACACCGCGCTTCCACCGCGTGGCCTAGTAAGAAGAACAGATTTTCAAGACTAATAAGAAGAACTGATTTAATTTAAGGTTTACATTTACAATGTTCCCAACTAAAATAAGTGACCATGAGTTAGTAAAAGACATAATTTTATTTTACAGTAAACATTACTGTAAAATAAAATTATGTCTTTTTCTAATTCTATTAAATTTATTAAATAGTGCAAGTAGGTATTATTTATTTTGTGCCGAAATTCAGTTCAACCGAATTTCGGCCCATCCCTATAAATAGACAATTAAGTTAATATTGAACAGCAATGATTAACGACCATAAATAAACAATTTGATATATTGAGACAGAAATACTGTCTCAAAAACTCGACTCGGAACACAGACGGTTGCAATTTGTTATTAGAAATTGCAACCTTGTTTTCCGAGTCGAGTTCATCATTAAAAACGACGCAGTCTTTCTTAAGGAGAGCATCTTAACAAGCCGACATGTACTGTTATTATTCAACTTCATTCATAACATAATTTTCTTAGAAAGATTTTCTCAAGATAATAGAAACGTTTTCAGATCTTCTCAGAAACCGCAAGAAAACTGTCTCGTCTTTCTGCAACATCAACAAAGTCATGATAGTAGCGAAAACAAGTATAAAAGCGTAACAATGTGAACAATTTAGAGCGAAAACGACATAGTACATTGAAAATAATAAGAAGCAGACGTATAAACATTGCCCGTAATAAAAGTCCTCGGGACAGTAGCAGAGCACAGCAACAGACAGTTTTAAATTGTGTCAAAGTATAGATGAACGGGAAATGGGAACAGAAGCGACATAACTTATTTTTGTTGGTTATTTTTGAGGACGTGTTTTTTGGTTGTAAGTACTAGAAAGTTAGAAAGTAACGGAACGTTTTTTAACTGCCAAATTTTCAGAAAAACATACGAAAATTAGATTAGTTTTACCCAAAACCTAACACTGTTTAGGCGTGTCATGGCGCCTGGTTTATTTCAATGAAACTCGATCCAGTTGTAATAGGTGTGTATTTGTATCACATAACACAGTGTCCAAGCGACAGCGGAACAATTGTATACACAAACACAGGATAACAAACTTGTTAGTTACACAATACGTGGAGTTTAGTAATAATTCAAATCCTCTGGTTTTCCTTGAACCATAGACTAACTGCCCTAGACCAACTAGTGTTGCCAGGTTATATTTAACAATGGGAACCATAGATAATTAGTTGGTTCGCCACAACTGTAAAGCAATATTTACCAATCGTGTATCGTCTATATTACTCACAGACACACACAAACGGGGCCGCTAAACATTATGCAAAACACGGGAACTACATGGCCCTCTTATAATAATCTATTACTATGTAACTGACAACTCCTACTTTAATTCCTTCCAAAATTATGACTGTGTCCTCTACTAAAACTTAATCTATGGCAGACGGAAGGAATGCACAATTATAGTGTATGCTATTAAAGGAAATATTTCACTTCGGTCCAGCTAGGGTTTTAGAGCCGTTGGATAATTGCCAATTCTGTGTGATTGTTGTAAAACTACATTTATTTATTTGATAGAGCAGTGAATATGGAGTAGTTATATATATATTTGTATAGCTTTGATGAATATTTGCTACGCTGTCTCGGTAAGTCAAACATTTCAAGTAGATTCTTGATGAGACAAATATTCTGAATAACGGCTGAAGGTTTAGCTCCAGTTAATATTATGCTTGGCTCAGTGGAAACGACCGCAACTTATAAGCTGTTGTAGGTTGTTGGTTACAAACTAGACAGGCACTTTACTAATAATTTTATCACCAATGCTCTGAAAACGGTGAAGAAAAACATCGTGAGGAAACCGGCACGTCCTAGAACCAAAAATTCAAAAACATGTGACATCCACTCACTCCCTCTCACAGATAGGAGACCTGTGTCCCTGCAGTGGGAACATTATATATGCTGATTATGTTTAGAGTCAGTGCCATAATACACTGAGTGTACTGTATAAGCGATTGATAAGGCGGAGAATATTTTAAAGTGTTTTATATATTCACGAAAAAAGCATTTTCATCCACACTGCACTAATCTATGTCCACAACATTTCTTACTACTCCGTGACATAGATATGCTCTCTTTAAAAATGCCATCGAGGCACTACTATACGCAGATATAAAAAAAAAAAACTTACAGTCGACTTGAGAACCTCCTTGTTTTTGAAGTAACTTAAAAATTGCAAAAAAGACAAGTTAAGTATTTTACTTTTATAATCGGATTGCTAAAAGACAACTGTACACCAGTTTATATTTTGCATGAAAATAAAAGAAAAACGTAAGTATTCCGAGCTTATCTCGTGCAAATAGCTGAAGTCAAGAGAAACAGAGATTTTAATGTTAGTTCTGCATGCAAAAGGATAAGAAGCTAATATTTCTGTACGGATAAGCTACCTTGTACTTATATTGCATAGATACTACGAGTATAAAAGTTGCTAAATTATGTAACAATAAAATCGTTTTGATATTTTGATGGCAAAGTAAAATAATGAAAACAATCTGGCTAGTTTTTGTTCTTCTTTTCGTGTGATTAGAGACTAACTTGGTGTCACAGTTTTAAAGCCACCCATGGGCCTCTGACTTGGCTTAAAAGGACCAAGCCCGGGTCGACAGCGCGTTGTGTTCCATGCGCGCCTCAAAGAGATGTCAGCAGAATTGACGGGGTCCGCTAGGGCCGAAAATCGTGGCCCCCGGCAACAGGGCAACCGAAGGAATACGGGTGGGTTTTAGTCAGTAAGAGTCTGACATGCCCTCCCGCTCCGCCCAGAGCGGAAGAAGTTATTTAAAAATTTTCCATCCAAAAAAAAAAGGCATTCCTTCACCGTTTTTTTAAACAAATGATAATTATGCAATACGCACATGAATCAAAAGTCTGAGGTTTGGGTTCGGACTCGTGACCTTAGACCTGCTGCTGACTGACTGCTGCTGCTGTTTTTTGTTAAGAAAATAATCCTATACTATTCAAAAAGCAATATTTGTATTTATTATGTAACCACGTTTTTGGAAAACGGCTCTAACGATTTCTATGAAAGTTGCAATATAGGGCATAAATCGATTTAGCTAGGTCTCATATCTGGAAAAAAACATTTTTTCTATTTTCACCCGAGTAGAGTTCAGTCGCCTACATTTTAGAACAAGATGGCTCTCAAACCTACCGAATACCTATATAAAATTTCAAATCGATCAAGCGTTTCGAAGGAGTATGGTAACTAACACTGTGACACGAGAATTTTATATAGGTACTAGCTGCCCGCCCCGGTTTCACACGGGTAGCACTTAGTACTTTTCTTAACTACCTACCCTACCTACCCTACCTACCCTACCTACCCTACCTACCCTACCTACCCTACCTACCCTACCTACCCTACCTACCCTACCTACCCTACCTACCCTACCTATCCTACCTACCCTACCTACCCTACCTACCCTACCTACCCTACCTACCCTACCTACCCTACCTATCCTATCTCTTAAGTTGGATCGAACTGCACATGGTGTGCAAATTTTATTATAATCGGTTAAGTGGTTTAGGAGTCCATTGAGGACAAACATTGTGACACGAGATTTATATATATTAAGACGAGATTTATATATATTAAGATATATACCTATACCTAGATAGATAGATATATAGTTAATTGAAGATAACAAATTATAGAAAGAAAATTATAGATATTTACAAATGTAACACTAAAAGTTTTATATTATTATTCGCAATTTTGATGAACATTCCGCCAACGTTGCTAATACTTTATTATCCATATTTTAATGGTTAGGTTTGAACTCATAAGGTAGTCTTGCTAGTCTGCCTCTGAAGGCTGCTCCAATTTTAACGTCCCTTTCAAGCCTAAAATCGCCAGCCCGTGTTGAGCAAGCGTGGTGATCAATGCTCGTGCCTTCTTTGTATGAGACGAGGCCTTGCCCTGCAGTGGGACAATAATAGATTTCTATCAACATTTTTTTTTGCAACCAAGAATAAAACTTCATAAACTATCCATGCTTGTATCTGGTATTCGATATTTTACTTCCAATGCTGTTATTAGCATGCAAATGTATGGAAAAAGCAATTTATTAAATCGGCCGCTTCTTGGCAATATCCAAACGGGTCGGAAAACTATATCATCCTGAAACCATTATTATTCGCTTTTACTATTTTCGCTATTTTGATATGAACATTCTATTCTCATTCTTCAAAAGGATAAGTAGATATATTATAAGTTCTACTGAAAACAAAGTTTCTGACACTGAAAATTGAAACTCCGTCTTCAGACTTCTGACACATGGTCACATCGCTAGCTGACATAAATGGCCAATAATTTATCATTTAAATAATGTTTTGTGTTGTGTAATGCAAATTATTTTGCATACTATTGTATAGAATCATTTTTTTCTAACTTGAACAGACAGCTGTGCTGCTGGGGAGTTTGTTGCGCCACTTCTTCTTCCCAGCTAAAGGCACTAGGAAGTGGTGAAGGGTGGGCGTTTTTGGGAGACTGTCTTATGTAATTTTGACGTTAGAAAAGTGCTGATTCTCAGCCTAGTTTGAATAAATGACTTTTGAATTGAATTGAATTTAACAAATCTTATGCCAACAGCCAATCATACAATCATGTAAATTCAAAATTGATGACATTGTTTTTTCCCGAATACTTGTACGTATAATATATATATCATAGTGTTAGATTGTATAAGAGCTCGTGGCCAAGTATTAACAGCCGCACGGGTCGATCCATCAGGTTAAGCTACGCTTGCCGAGGTTGGACCATGCATGGGAGACCATCTTTACATACCGAGACTCCTCCGTGCTTTGGGAAGCACGTTAAGCTGTTGGTCCCGGCTGTTATTCATCTTTGACAGTCGTTACGGGTCGTCAGAAGCCCGTAAGTCTGACAACCAGTCTTACCAAGGGATATCGTATTACCCAGTTAGGTACTGGATTGTGGAGGTTAGATAAGCAACGATGACATCCTTTTTAGGGTTTCCATTTTTCATTTAGAGGTACGGAACCCTAAAACAGACTATCTGTTTGTTACCTTTTCATGCCGTAACGGCTGAACAGATTTAGATGAATGGCACACGGATAGGCCATGACCTGGGTTAGAACATATGATAAGTACTCTGAATATCGGTAGTACGTTCCTGTGGGATATTTTCCGACCTTTATGCGTGCGAAGCCGCCGGCAAAAGCTAGTATGTACATAATTTTAAGAAAAATAATTTTGTTGGTAGAAAACAAAACTGGTTCCAAGTTTACTCTTTTTAAAACCACTTTCAGATCGTTATAAGCACTATAAAAATATATATACCCAAGCGGTAAAGTATAATTTACTATCATTTAGTTGTGCCTACTAACTGATGAAACGGAACAATTCATATTTTATAAGTTTGCAAACTGGCAGCTTGGTGAAAAGCTGTCGAATGCTTGTCATCTCACTCGAATGCTGGAATCCCGAAGTACCTACCTCCAAACTGTTTGAAGTAATTCTTGAAGTTTATTACTGTTAGCATGGTTGAATTACTTAGAAGATTAAATGAATTATAAGATGAAATAAATTTATTAATTGAGTTTAAATTGAATTGTTGTTGTTTCTCTTCTGCCGAAATAGTTCAAAGGATTGGTTGTAGAAAACGAAATTTTCAATTCTGCTTGCATTTTTACATATTATCTCAAATAATAAATTAAACATACAATGAAATAACAATTAAAACAAACAAATAATTATAAATACAATATTATTGCTCTGCTAAAAATCTGCTGCAAGATGTAATAATGTACTCAATACTCGATATTTTATTGCTTTACCATAATGTGTAGTTAGGTGGTAATTAAATAATTTAGATCATTATGGACCCTGTAGGGCACAGCAAAAAGGGTAGGAGAGAGAAAGCCCTGTTTTAGGAGATCATTAAGTTGTTTTTGTGGGAACAAGTTTTAACTTATATATAATCAAAGTCAGGAGATCGCGAATAAGATACTAGACTAACATTTCGCTTTACTATTATTTATGTTTTATCTGCAAAAAATACTTTAATATTTTAGATTATTTATATAAGTAGGTACATGAGTTTTATTTATATAAATAAATTGTTTTCCTTTTAATAATTATAATTATTTTATATTAATGGTAGTCTTTCTAAATATAGAAAGACTACCATTTATTTTTCAGGAGTCGAATTTTACAGTCGATGTTCTACTATACACAAAACACCGAGATTTATTGTCACTTTAGATTTCGTTCTGATATAGGTACTTCAAAAGTGCGAATGCTCTCATATTTTTTCCAGAAAACAAAATAATATTTCAACAAAACAGTAAACATTTTTTTTCAAACGTCAGCATATTTATATGTGCCCATAAAAAACTGCATAATTTTCTTCATTTTACAGCTTATTCAGTATCTTTCAGCTGATATAGACGTAATCAGATCTATAAAAGTGTAATAGATAGGTCGTCGACCTTTCTTAGGAGTTGGCAGTGAACCCGTGAGATCGGTCGCGTCTTTACCGTCGTGGATTTAGGAAAAAAGTATTTTCTTTCAATGTAAGCAGTTTTGTTTCTGTTTTGTTACATTACTAACTGCGCCTCGCGGTTTCACCTGCATAAGTCTCGATCCCGTGTATCGGGATAAAAAGTATCCTATATCCTCACGTCGTCTACCTTTGTGCGATGGATTTGGATGTTTGTCATCCAAATCCGTTCAGCTGTTTTAGCGTGAAAGCGGATCAAACAAACAAACTCACTTTTGCATTTACAATATTAGTTAAGATGATTTTAATGAAAGTTAAGGTTTTGTCTAAACATATTTCTGCACAAATGTTTAAAGATATCCACAACATAAAACAAAATGAACAACATTGTCAAACTTTTATTGGTTGAATACTTAATACGAGGCTTTTGGCCATTTTTGCATGGGTGTATTTCAAATCAATTTTGTTTTTAATATGCGTTTTCTTTGTGCAGAATAAACAAGTTGTCTTAGTTTTTTTTTTCGTTACAAATGCATGCTCTACTTCTAGACCCTAGTATGATAAACACAAACGTCCTAAATCTAAAAACACCATAAAATCTGCCATAAATTCAGAGATCGGTAACGAAGCGTAAATCGCTCCGTTGTTCTACTGATTTATAAATCACACCTCGATTTTGAAAATGAAAACGACTTACTCAGATAACGGTGTGATTCGTTTCATAGCTTTTCAGATTTTCGCATTGATTTTGGGTGTTATTTGAAAACCCAGTTTTAATAGAAGCAGAATATGAATGGTAACTATTTTTAGCTTTGAATCCACGAGTGTGACGCAAAAAATAGTTTCTATAGTGTACAATACATCAACGAGATCAATTTCAAAGCAATATCAATAGCTTAGTAATGAATCGTTTATATTTTTCAATTTATAAAGAACCAGCTATTGCCCGCGGCTTCGCCCGTGTGGATGTCGGAAAATATCCCACGGGAACGTGCTTTTGGGATTAAAAGTACCCTATGTGTTAATCCAGGTAAACAATGTATTAATTCCGTAATTCATTGTTTTCATGATGAACTCTATTGGTTTACGCAACACACGCCAGTAGCTCCAAGTCGGCATGATTATTTCCGACACCTTCAACAATAATCGTCATATTTCAGCCAATTTACACAAAACCTTTAATGAATTATTCACTTAAACCTTTCTCGTGAATCACTCCGTGCATTGGTGAAAACAGTATGAAAATCCATCTGTTAGTTTTTGATTTTATCGCGTTCAGACACAGACAGACGTGGCAGAGGGAATTTTTTTTCTATTATGTAGTGATTAAAAATCGCAGTACCAATACAACCAGTATTTTGCGAACTTTAATCTGCGAACTATTTAACTTAAAAAGAATGAGTGAAACAAAATGGTGAATGAATCCTTTATGTCTTCGTTCAGATGAATGAACCCGCCCGAAATCCGAATGCGTTCGAAAATTGAAAATGTTAAAATATGAGTGCAAGAACGTTTCGATAATAGCGTTGGCGTTTCAGGCAGTTGCAGTTGGCTGCCAACGTTTCGCATACACCGCCAATGTTGGCAACGGATTTATTTTTGTTGAAAAGAAAAGCGTGCTGTATTTTATAGAAGGACGGAAAGTAAATTATGTTTTGTGATCTTGGTTCAAAGCTCTATGAAAAGAGAGAAAACTGAGATTAAGCAATCGTTGGCCAAATAAACAACCAAATAGTTCAATGGTTTAAAAAGACAGTGATAAAATAAAGATAAGCTGTCATGTCAAGCAGTAGTCTACAATAGGCTGAGTTGGCTGATTTATTTGGCACATAAAATCCAATTATCCTACTTCCTACCAATTCCTACCATATTTAATTTAATTATTATGATTATCTTTATTTCATATCCTACTGTACAACGTGTAACGTTAAATGCGCAAAACCTCAGACACCCCAACTGATTTTTAATTCAATTGACCTATTTCAGAGACAAAAAAAAACATTAAAAAAAATTTAAAGGTTTTACGAGTATGTGCTGTTTTAGTTCGTAAGATTCGTATTTGCATTGAAATAAAAGCTATTATTATCCCGCGTATGAGAAAATTTAAATTGTTCGACAACTATTTGTGTTTGTTTACCTATTTTGGCGGGTTTGCGCATGTTTTTAATGAAGATTTTTTGAAAAATGTGACCTATATTTAAAAGTGGTTCAACTAATTCTGCTCGTTATTCTGATCAAATTGTTTTCAGGTTTTGCGCGTTTAACGTTACACGCTGTATATAATATAATATAATTATAATGTAATAATTATATATATATATATAATTGCGAAAGTTTGTGAGGATGGATGGATGGATGTTTGTTACTCTTTCACGCAAAAACTACGGAACGGATTTGGATGAAACTTGGCACACAGATAGTTTATAGCTTAGATAAATGCGTAGGATAGTTTTTGTCACGATAGTATGTTCCCGTGGGATAATTTCCTACATCCACGCAGGCGAAGCCGCAAAAGCTAGTAACTGACAATAATTTACTCAATTATGTAAAGGGGCATTAAATAATTTGACATTTATATATACAGTATACATAATATCTACCATAATATGTTATCAACTAAAACCGTGCAACTGGCAGGTAATAACGTATACAAGATGAAACATTTGTAATTAATTTGGCCAGTAATTAATATTAACGTTTAATTTTATTTATTCGCACCAAAAACAGTTTCATATCCAAATCTTAATTATTCGATATTGTAGCTTAATTTTGAAATAATTCCAGAAAATTTACCTTTATTTTTCAGTTGTCATTAAAATTTCATCATATTTACGATATTACGGAGTCTCGCCGTAATTGTAATTATCGTCCTACAGATGTTACCATCGCTTCCCCGAAAAAGTCAAAGTCAAGTCAAGTCAAATCATTTATTTCAAATAGGCTCATGTATGGCACTTTTGAACGTCAAAATTTACAAAAAAATAAAATTGATTCTAGTCGCCCCTTCCAAAATGTAGTGTTCGTATGGAGAAGAATGGGCAAGAAACTCCACCGTTACTCTTTTAAAATGTTCTACAATTGTTTGTATATATGTACGTACATTTGTTAAATAATTATTATATGTGAAGACGATGTACTAGAATAAAATTACTATACCACAATTGGTAAAAATAATTAAAAATTAAGGCAACGACAGATAATTTAATGTGTGATAGATACATATAATTTACTGATTTAAAGAAAGCAAGCATGTCTTGTCTGGCTTTGTAGTGCAAGTTACAGATACAAATAGTTGTCATTCCACTGTTCCATAATAGATGGCAATACAAATTGAAAATCTAAAAGACATCTTAACGACTCACAAAGAATTAGGTGAAAGCAAACTATCGAAATTAAACTTCAAAGGAAACTAATGCCCCTTTACATCTCGAAAGAATCCGAAAATGTTTCACGAGAATCCACCTCGACACATTCAAATTGATTAGTATTTTTATCACGTTTCGCTAAATCCCCTCGCGCGACAATCCTTTTAATTAAACATTAAAACATTCCTTGTCGCCTATTCCTGACTCCGAACGGATTTCAAACGTAAAACGGGCTTAATTACGCCTATTTCCCCATAATTTACAACTGTGTAACTTTAGACCGGGAAAGCTGCCTTAGCATATTTGTAACAACAAAAAAAAAAAGTGTTTATTTTTTTCCGTTGTTGAGATTAATGCATTGCGCAATACGGTCGCGAAATATTTTTATGGTGGTGGACTGGCTAAAAATTATGGTATGTAGGTGGGGGGAGGGTCGGTCCACGCAAACTCGCTGCCATAACCTCTTCGGATGCCGCGACGGGCGACCGCGCGTCGTATCGCTGAGAACTCCGCATTCGAAATTCGAAAAAAATCGTTTTAAAATTTTATGTTGGTGTTGTGTGCGTGTTGGTGACTTGTATGTGGATTTTGAAAATGGCGTTGTGTGTTGTGTGATTTTAAAGGAATCGCCGGTTCCTTCCATGGTGAGTTGTATTTTATATTCCGTTTTTATTTTCCACGTTTTCATTTCATATTAATTATTTTAATAAAATTTAAATGGAACTTTACTTGTTTGTGTTAAAATTTTAAATATTAATTTGTTTGTTAACGTATGTATAAATATCATTATTTGTGTTCAACAGGAAAATATATTTCTTTACATCTGTAGTCAAGTGTGAAACCAGTACGAACAGGGAAATTGTTGTCACATTTCAAAATATCGGTATTTATTTGAGTAAATCATTTACAAGCTTTTTTCAATAAAAATTTTGTAGGTATTTGATTACTCAAAGATAATTTTATTGCTCTCATAAATATATTTATGGGTAATAACATAAAAATATCAATGAAATATTTGAACTGTATTAAAATTGTTCTTCAAAGAAATATTGTCCGTGAATATCTCCGACAAAATAATTTGAAGAGGGAACCATTTCTTATGAATAGTAGATAGACCTATACCTACTTTGGTAGGGGTGTAATCCTAAATAAGGTTTACGGAAAAAATATTTATACAAGAGTACGTTATTCCTCTTCATTGTGAAAATATTCGTCTCGTTCCAAAATCTAGAAGGAATATTTATTCAAATTACGTTTTCTCTCGCTGCTGAAATCGTCGACTTTGCGGGTGATAAATTATTTTTGAATTAAATTATTATACTACCGAAAAGGCGAGTATTTTTGCTAAAACATTTTGGTTTATGGTGATTATGACTAGGGTATGACTGCATTTGTAACCATCCAATGTATCTGTCGAAGGTACACATACCTACTTGCTACGCCGTAGCGGCTACGAGCCTACGAGATTCGTAGCCACAATGCTTAGATGACCTCTATGGATTGCTACGACCACAGTTATACGACAATTGATCTTGGGAGAATAATGTCGTAATCACCGCTTTAAGTATTAGTGGTTGCAATACAGTGTGAATCTTCATAATGTGCACATATCGAAAGGGAATCTATGCTTAATTTTAACGACAGAAAAGATATTAAAAAAATTCGTTTTTTTTTAAAATTATATTTTTGGAATAATTTTTTTTTTACAAAAACTTTTAAATTAAATCATCTGTCGCGATGAAACAAACTATGAAACAATGTCAAATATCAAACATCAATTGAAAATTGAGAAAAAAAACTACCCTCAATTGAAAATAAACATGTTTTTTTAGCAAAAATCTGTATTTTTTTCATCAACTTTTACAATAATTGTAAAATTTATAAATAAGATGACAAAAAAAAAAACATTTCCGTCGATAAAATTAAGCATAGATTCCCCTCATTTCAATATGTGCACATTATGAAAAATTAGTGTTTTAATAAATTGTTAATATGGACGCAGAATCAATTATTATTTTTATGATGCTGTATTAGGTATTTAGTAAGAATAATTACAAATATAACAACATGCTTTTATTCCTCGAAGGTTTAAGCAAAGGTCCTACCACCCACATTTCGCCAGTTATGTAGCCATTTAGAATCATTTTCAGATTATAAGGATTAGTCTTTCAGCTTGCCTATTTGGCACGTCGTCACGGCTTAACTATCGATCCGATTTAACGGGCAGAGAGGCAGTTTGATACCTGGAGAGAGACACTACTTGAAGATGACTACAATTATTTAGCAGATGTAATTACAATTAGGTACTGCTAGTACGTATTCATCATCTCAAAATGCATTTTTCTTGCTGGTGGTAGAGGCGATTTTCGTGCAGTCATCAATATTTTATAATATATATATTTTATAAAAATAAAAAGTAGAAAAATACAAATAAACTTTACTGTTTGAAACGATACTAAACAGACATATATTTTTCCGAAAATATCCAAGCCGAGAAGGATCACATCGCTTGTTCTTTTTAATGATGTTAACGAATCTAATTAATTTGGGCGCCATTTATTACAAACTCGACACACGTCAGTAACTCACATTTTTTACGACGCGACGACGTGTAACAGCTATAAATAGTTAAACTCACGGTTATAATATACCTATTGAACATAATACATTTTATAAATTAAAGTCGCTTTTTGTGTCTGTCTGTGTGACCACGTTGTTCTTCTAAACTACGCAACGGATTTTGATGAGGTTTTCACGAACGTTTAGAGAATTTATTCCGGAAAAAACTAGTTGGTACATTAACCATTTACAGTATATCCAATTATGCGGGCAAAACCATTCGCCCGCATGGATGTCGAAAAATATCCCACGAGAACGTACGACCGGGATCAATAGTACCCTATATGTTAATCCAAGTTATAAACTATCCGAGTGCCAAATTTCATCCAAATCCGTTCAGCCGTTTTTGCGCAGATCCGGAACAAACTACTGGACAAACGGACAAAAATTCTAAAAACTACATTTTCGGCATCAGACTCGTTCCAACACCTCAAAGCAATTCCTTTTTTTCTAAAATATTTTTGATGCACAGTTTTGACTTCCTTACTATTTTATTATAGGTACAGGATGGTCCAAACATTGATGTCATTAAAAAAATATTAGATTCCTCATGCTCAGTCGTATTCGAAAATACCCCAAGTATGTTCCGCGCTTCTTGATAACTCCTACCCTTTTTGCTGTGACCTACAAGGTCCATAATGATCTAAATTATATAATTACCACCTAAGTACACATTATGGTATAGCTTTCGAGTAATAATTATTTTTTTAAATTTCTTTGAATTTTTTATGAGAACCGCATTAAAAAAAATCTATCTACACATTTCACATTATTTTTTTGAAATTTTCATTAGTAGGCAATATTATTTTAGACATAACAATTTTAGGATTTCTTAACAGGGATTTAGTCATATTTTCGATTAATTTATCTCGTCTCAACACAAATATCTTATTACTAAGAAAAGAGCTGAAACAAATCTTAATATGTGTAGGCGATCCCTATACTTACTGACATGGTAACAAAGTAGTTATATTGAGATGATGAAATAATACCGACCGCTTTAAATGTTCGATAAACACTGATTTATTGAAATATATTTTTCCCTATTACATGGGACTTAAAACATAACTGGCGAAATGTGGGTGTACCTGCTACAGGGTCACATCTGCCCAACCCTTCGGGGAAACAAGGCATGATGTTATGTTACATTTTTACATTTTATTTGCAATAATAGTTACAAGTCCTGTGTGTGCAGAATGCACGGATCGTAAGTCAGAAGAGTAATGTACGGTTCCGTATAATATGTTTAGTATATTCGACAATAATGTGCAGCATATACTCAATACATTACTTTAATTCTACTTTATACAAAATAATGTATGTACCAATATAATTCATTCAGTGGTTTTGAGGATTGGTCCCTCTGCTAGTTATGTGGTTTCATCTCTTAGTTTAGTAAAGATATTTAATTACAAACTCGGCTAGCATTTAACTATATTGAAATTGTAAATACCAATAACAAACTTTCTAACAGGGCTTTTAGAGGGCTTTTCGTAGGTATTACAATCAAACAATTAGTTTTCAAATAAGCCCCGATACATACCGATTGAAGTTTCAAAAACTTTGTTTTATATTTGAGTATAAAACCGAAGGTTGTGTTTTATAAAACGATAGAAGCGATATTCCTAAATAACTAGACATTTTGATAACAGAACGCATAATCAGCCTATAATGTTCCCACTGCTGGGACACAGGCCTCCTCTCTGTGAGAGGGAGTGGGCCGTAATCTACCACGCAGGCCCAGTGCGGGTTGGTAGATGTCACATGTCTTCGATTTTTTTGTTCTAAGACATGCCGGTTTCCTCACGATGTTTTTCTTCACCGTTTTGAAAGCAGTAGTGATGAAACAATTTACACAAAGTAAAGCGCCTGTCTGGGTTCGAACTATGACCTACAACTGGTAATTCGCGGCCGTTACCACTGGGCCACCACTGTTCATAACAGAACATAACCAAAAATACGCCATTTTTAGTCTGCGTGTGTTTCTCCCGTATCTTCGAAATATTAACACCACGGAGTCTTCCTCATTTCTCTTCTTGATCCCGCGGTTCATTTACATATTTCCTTATTTTTTTCCTTAGAGGGTAAGCAGGCACAGTGGTCTTAGTGAAATTCGCTGGCAGACATTTTGCATAACATTTATTTTACGCTTTTAATTAAATATTTTTCCTCCCTATTTTCGAGAGAATCTCGTTAAGACGAATTGGTTATAACAGTCATTTTAAAGCTTGTGATAAATGCTCTTCTTTTATTTTAAGTAAATATTAATACCTACTGCCAGGCATAATGTCATTTATAAATAACGCATTATACAAATATTTATTAACAACAGCATACTTAATTAAAAATATGATTTTTAATATTTTACCCTTATTCACTTATCTAACATCAAAGTCACGGTATTATTAAATTTCTCAAGAGTAAAAAAATATCGTTAACTTATTTATAGCCTTCTTACAACGCAATTTAAATCTACTTATCAAAAATAATATCCGAAAAGCCAAAGTACTAAAAACATCGGATCAATTTAAAACCATTCGAAGAGAAATGATTTACCGATTCAGATAATCGGTTAAGATATAAAAATCGTGGCGCTTTAATTTAGTTTAGAGAGCTTTCAGGTCAATCGTGTTTCAGCTGAAGTTAGAGCTTTAGAAGCCGAAGCACCCATTCGTTATAGGCTATCCGCTCACGGCTCCACAAATGGTCCTATTAGCCGCGCTCTCCCAAATATTTGGTGGCGAGTTTTTCGCGATCGCTGTCAGGGTTTGGCCACATAACGGGTAGGTGTGTTTGCTCAAACATTTGACGACAGGTTTCAGGATTATATTTTGAACAAATCGGCGCTGTTTTTTCGGTATAAAGCGGTAGAGGTTTTGAATTATCAACGTGGGAATTATATTCACTTTGTTGGGATATATATTCATTTTTGTAAATTGGTGGGCCACATTTGTTGTTTTATTTGTATCGTTCTCCATTTCGGTGAACAGTTATAGGAATTGCCGCATACTTTTATCTATATTAGTCAAAAAGTTTGCAACAAAAGTTGTCTAATAATAGACTAAAGCTAAAAAGACATTATAACTACGCTTAGCAACAGAGATAACCAGTACCTATCGAAATTAGTATTTCCCAGGTATCTCCAAAAAAGCTTATATTTAAGTTTAAAACAAAATCCCAAATTTATTTCATTATAAATGGACGTGCGATGTTTTTCAGCAGCACTAACGAATCGACTACGCGTTAAATACATAATAAAATTTACTCAGTTTCGGCTATCAGATTAACCTGCGTTTCGATTGAACCCCGATTACTTCGTTAAGGTTGGTGGTTCGGTCTAGCGCTTCGTGAATGCCCCTGTTATTGAGGATTTACGAAAATAATCCCTTGGTTTCTTAAGAGTTTAAAGATGAGAATAATAAATACAAAGTAAATTTTTTATTTAAATCTTTGGGTTAGTGCACGGAAAAATACAGCAATTCGGTCTAAAATATTACGTTAACTTTTGGAAACTAAAATATTAGAAAACTGCGGACATTTATTGCCAATAAAATCCAAATTATGACCTCATGCAATATATTATGCCAACAAAACTTGGTATAATAATTCTTCAGTAGCAAAATTTGAAATATAATAATTTTATTCTGCAATGGCTCTATATCGTTACACGTAAAAAATGATCTTTCTACGACCGTGTAAGTCACCTTTATCCTGTCTTTAAGAAAATAAAATTCTTCATTATCTACATACCCCAGTGCACCCAATAACCGTCTTACCCCCTACTGTATATTATGGCATACCTTGCCAATTTAGATTTTATACGCTGTGCAGGTGTTCTCTTTAAACGAAATTAAGCGATTCCATCATTTTTACGATTGCCACGCTCTCAGTTCGTGTATGTAAATTGGTGAGCAAATATTTTTCAGTTTAAATTTTGTGGTGGACTGACAAGCAATTAATGCACTCGTATTTTTATTCATATTTTTTTGGATAAACCATTTTTAATGGGTCCGGTGTCTGTGGTATTTTTCTTTGTTTTTTCGCCTTATAATAATAATAATATATTTATTTTCAAGTAACATGGACTCATATCGTTAATAACAATATACTCACAAACTATGTTAGTAATATTTATAAAGAACTCAAAAACAAAGTTCCACGATCTCCAAACAATCAGCCATTAGTAGGCACATGCAGCTGGCTTAAGAAGTAAATGATAGGACAATCCAGTTTGCTAGCAATGACAACCAGGAGACTGTTGGAGCTGGCATGCACTCTGCCCAACAGGGATGCTGCACGCTTGCGTCTGATTGCAGCGAAGCCGTCAGTTTGCGCATCCGCGAACATACCTACCCAAGGCACTACAAAAGCGTGGCAGCCCCAACAGCATCCTGAATGCATTGTTGTACAGAACACGAAGAACATTAACAGCTTTTTGAGTGAAACTAGTCCAAAGGCTACACGAGTAAAAAACTTGACAATATGCCTTAAAAAAGTGTTATTTGCCTTATGCATTAATGCTTTTTTTAAAGCCTTATTAGAATTAGAATACTTATTAAACTTTCTCTATAGGTTTTATTAAAAATAACGTTACATATCGTGCCAGATGTAACTTTTTCATTCCAAATTGAATACAGAATGTCATTATTTTTTCGCAACTCATTATTTTTCGAATATGGAATGGAAAAAAGAATAACGGATTAATCTCACCTGCCTGATATAATCTGACTTTTCCATTAAGCTCATCTTATTTTTAACTGATTTAAAAAAAGAGGAGGCTTTGTATTCGAAGTGTATTTTTTGCCACGTTTTGATATTAATACTATTATAATGTTATATGCCTCGTCGGGCTAGTGGTTTCAGGCGCAACAGCTGAGCATAGCATTCTAGGCTCGATTCCTGATCGGGCAGTTACCTATTGGGTTTTTTCATTAGGATTCTCAGTTACAGCCCGGATCTGACAATATGTTCGCCCCCTATTACATGGGCCTTGAACATAATATGTGCGGTAACTACACCTCTGCCCGGGTAAGCAGAGGTGTAGTTCGGGGAACATAGCTGTGATGTTATCTTATGTTATGTTATATTACGAGAAACGTTAATCGTCTACAATCTACATGAAGGTAGTGTCGGTAACTTGTACTGTCAACAAACAGACTTCTGACAGCAAACTTGTTAACTAACATGCGTCGCGACTTGACTGACGCCATGTTCATAGTTTTAAGGTTTACCCACCGTATATGCTTTGACAAAAAGGCACGATTTATGATATGTGTAACAGAATAGAATATCTTTATTTTGTATAAAATATGGTACATAAAAGATCTTGAATACAAATGGTTCCACTTATTTTGCTTATTTACTTCAGTATGCAAAAATAGCTACTATAAACCTACTATAACATTTGCCAGTGTGATCATTTATAACACCTGCAAGTGTGACCATTAGATTTAAAAAACATTAAAATGAATTACAATTATTAGTACCTACTGAGATCATGTGATAAAAAAAATACTTTAATTACCGACTCTTATTTATTTTAGGTCCAGCCCTTAAGGCGAAAGCGTCAGGGTAGCCCACGAAATTCAAATTTTCTTACGCTCAGTATCATATTGGATGTTGATCTAAATATAATTCGCGTTAAACTCCATAAGTTAGCAAAGGTGTCAAATTTTACAAAATCAACACATTTGACACCTTTGCTAACTTATGGAGTTGTATTGCTGATTGTGATGATTATAATTGAGTAAAGCCATATTTATTACGGCCGCGAATCATATTTTAATCAACAGTAAACTTGACACTGACAAGCAAAATGCAAAAAAAACCTAAGAAAATTTGAATTTTGCGGGCTACCCTGACGCTTCCCCCTTAAGTAAAATCTGCTCACGTTTGAGTAACCCAATATTTCAAATGAAACAATCACTCAAATTCGTTAAAAATGCCTGAATGTGTAAACAAAGCATTTGCTACAATACATAAATTCGCACTTTATTATTTAAGTGCTCTTAATTCCAGTCGTCTCAGGCCTCAATAAACTCTCCTTCTAAAAATGTTCTATCATCACAAAAAACGTTGTTAACACCCAAATTATGTCGATCGTTCTTCTACGTTCATTTTTGTCGATTTTTCATTTTTATGGTTAGGAACCAAACAATAACTTGATTATGGGGTAGAACATCGTAATTGTGGGATGTTTTAAGCAAAGTACAATCTTCCCAAGAATACTTTGGAAATTTTTCTTTCATAAAAACGTGGGTTTTCATCGTTTAAGATTTAATAAGGTTACCATTTTGTTCGTTTAGAGTTTATTTTATATATTTTACATGAGTTTATGCTTGTGGATATTTTATAGTCTATAGGGTTTAAGAGTTTTTTTTTAGTTCGATTGACGTCATTACTGAAAACTTCTGTTTTGCGTGATGTCCAATTAAATTAACAACTAGCTTTAAAACAAACTTGTTTCAAAAGTAACAAGCAAAACAAATTATTTTCATAATGGATCATTTTATCTCTCAGTTCTACGCTCATTACCATTGCTATTTTTTTAACGTCTTTTTCTTTTGATTATATTAACATATTTTACTATTCAAGCTCCCGGAACGTAGTCAGACTTTATATTTATTTTTTCTTCTGAGGTCTAAGTGACTTAAAACCGAATGACCGAATGGTCTGTGTTCTATTTTATCATGCTGGTGTCACTGTAGCCTACAAGCACCTTACGATAATGTTGTAATTTTTTTAATTTTGTCACTCTAATTTGGATTAAGTAATCACTTCGACGCGTCATTTTTGACGTCGGAATTTTCATCGTATACTATGACAATGTGGTCACTTTTGTTTGTATATACTAGTTACATATCCCAGCTATTGCGACTTACGAAAACTGGCAAGCATCGCTGACGGCGGCGGCGCGCGGCGTCCCGCTTCAAGTTAAACAGAGTGAAACCAAAACGAACTTTGTTCAAATTACAAAGGGAAGCCGCCTTTCAATAACAGATACTTTTTGTTCTTTTGTAGTTAATTACAGGGCGGTTGCAGTGATTTGGAGAATTGGAAGTTACGGTTTCTTCTGTGAATACAAATAAGAAGAAAAAAATATTAAAATTTGTGTGGTAGGTATGGTTTCCTATCTACTGCCTCGTTGGTCTAGTTGGTATGGTCGCAAGCGCAATTGCTAATCATGAGGTCCTGGGTTTGTTTTTATTGGTTTTTAATTTAATTTAAATTTAATTTTAATTTAATTTTAATTTTTATTGGTTTTATTTAAAAAAATGTGTAACCTATACCTAATTAGCACAACGAAACAATTGAACAAATCGAGGAAGAGCGAGGTTTATCCCATCACAAGTATCTTCGGATTACTTTCTGGGAAGCCCCGGCAACTTAATTGTATCTAGATTTAAGATAATAAACACTTTTTTTTTTTTTTTTTTGGTTTCGATTCCCTGGTCGGGTGAGGTATTATTGGGTTTTTGTATCTGGAATTTCTCAGTAGCAGCCCGGAGTCTGGATTTGTGCTCGGTTGATGGCAATAGGCTCGCCCCCTTTACATGGGACTTAAACATACCTAACTGGCGAAATGTGGGTGTACTATAGATACACCTCTGCCCAACTCTTCGGAGAAACAAGGCGTGATGTTATGTATGTTTACCTATCTCCAAAAATATTAGATGTAGCTTTAGAACATTGCAAATATTATGACATTTGACATTTAAGAAAGAAAGAAAATAGTTTATTTGCGGTAAACATGACGCTAAGGAAGATTAAAAAAAACACGTTCATTACAAATTGGGGGAAAATATGCGTCACAACCACGCAAAACGGCCATCGCTCAGCATAATGCTGCGACCCCATGCGAGACAGAGCCCCAGCGCTGGTTTTCAGCGACAGCCGGCGCTGACATGATGACGTTAATCGGTGCAGCATATAGTGAAATAACAAATCAAAAATAAAATAAATACAATACTTAGTCCTAAATGTTTACACAAATATAATATTTAGAATGGTAACATTTCGCTCCGTCGGCGACTCACACGCTGCAGATATTGCAATCTGTGCGCATAGCTGTCATAAAACTATTTGCTTGACATTTTGATATATTATAAATAAATAAAATTCATTTATTTGCAAACAAGTGTCACTGTTACATAAAAGCTCTGCCTCCCGAACTAGGTAGTTAACCTGTATCTCAGGAGACAGTTCCCTTCCTTAATATATAATTCATTTTGCTTACATGCTAGGTGTTACATTAATAAATAAAAAATACAATATGGTTATAAAAATAAAAACTAAATTAGATAAAAATTAAAATATTATTGCCCAAGTGGTGTGGTGTGTTGCGCATGATGGTGTGTTTTTGTATGTAATCGTAAGAATACGATGTGTGTGTATGTGTTCGTAGTGCAGCCTTTTTATTTGTTTGGGTTAGTGGTGACAAGATTTTCTGTTTGCTCGTAATCCAATTTGCTGAGCCAGATTAGTATATTCTTTCCGAAATTGTGGTTATTCAAATTCTGTGCATTTTTAATAGTAAGTTTGTTGTATATACGTGGTGTACTAGTTACGTAATAATTATAACATGGCGCAATAGCGCATTAAGTAATGAATGTCAATAAAATTATGTAGGTAGTTAGAATAATTATCAAAGAACTAACTGCCAGATGCGACGTCTAACTAAATCAATCACAATAAAGCTATCCAACAGATTCAATCTCTCACTAGAATGATTCTTTTACTGACAGATTATCTAGTTACCCGCAGATGGCCTGTAGTTCCCGGGTAACTGCGAGCGCAGATGGCACTCAGCTGGGCTATAAATAAACTAAGCAACAGCAGCTAAAGACGCTACATAATACAACTTGAGTCTCTGGAACAAAGTCGCCTGAAGCGCTGACGCAGCTTGAAAATATAAGGAAATGTTTGGAGATGGATGTAAAGCAATTATTTTATTTAAAAAAATATGATCAGTAATTTTCCTTTCACGTAAACACAAAAAATCTGAATAAATAAGGTAAATTGCCAAAGTTTCAGGCAGAAAACAATTTTCAATTATGTATTACTACGTACCTACTTAATTTTTTAAATAATATACTCTTCGTCGTCATTTTGAAACCGCATTTCGACGGTCGACGCCCTTTTTTTTTTTTTTTTTTTTTTTTTGGGTGGGAAATTATCAAATAACTTCTCCCGCTCTGGGTGGAGCGGGAGGGCGTGTCAGACTCTTACTGACTAAAACCCACCCGTGTTCCTTCGGTTGCCCTGTTGCCGGGGGCCACGATTTCCCTATCGGTTTTCTTCGAACCCCCGGCAGGCATTGGCCCTAACAGACCCCGTCAATTCTGCTGACATCTCTTTGAGGCGCGCGTGGAACACAACGCGCCGTTGACCCGGGCTTGGTCCTTATCAGACGGCGAGCTACCCATTGCTCACCGTCCGCAAGCCCGCGCCTACGGTGGCCGGAAATCGGCTCGCGATTCCCGCCCCGGGCGTCTCCTCCTGCGGCGGTTAGGGGCGTGAGGGCGCGAAATTTGCCTCTCCCTCACGCGTTCCGCCTCCTCCTTCGCGAGCATTACCGCTTCGCAGAAGGAGGTGACGGCCTGCCATTTCCTCTCGCTCCGTACCATGGCCTGAACCAGGGCCGGACGCGAGAGATCACCGCCGCCGATCGCCTCCACGAGGACACGGCGTTGCTCCGCCCAAGCCGGGCAGACCTCCACCGTATGCTCCACCGTGTCCTCAGGCCGATCCACACAATGGTGACACCCGGGTGTTTCCTCCCGCCTTATCCTAAACAGGAACCTCCCGAAGCAGCCGTGTCCGGTGAGGACCTGCGTCAGGCGGAAGGTGAGGACGCCGTGGCGTCTCTCAAGCCACTCCTCAAAGAGGGGTCTTATCGCCGCAATTGTGGCGTGCCCAGCACGGGGTTGCGACAATCGCACTCTCCATGACGCCATGAGATCCCGCCGGAGCTCTGTCCGCTGTGCCGCGATTTCTTGCGGCATCGGAGTTAAGCCCCGGCGTTTCGCCTCCTCGCGCCACTCCCAGATGTGCGCGAGGACCTTTGCCTCCAGATCCCATGGCGGTAATCCGGCAAGGAGGCTCGCCGCCTCGCAGGAGACCGTGCGGTATCCTCGGGCCAGCCGGATGGCCATGACCCTCTGGGACGCGTTCAACCGGCGGGCTGGCCGCAGCCTCAATGAACGCGCCCACACCGGTGCCCCGTAAAGGGCCATGGACCGCACGATCCCCGCATAGAGCCTCCGGCAGGAGGCGTTTGGACCTCCCAGATTGGGCAGGAGCCGCTTCAAGGCAGCCCCGGCCCGGTCCAGTCTGGGAGCCAAACGTCGGAAATGTTCGACGAAATTCCACCGGCTGTCGAGGACGAGTCCCAGATACTTCATCGTCGACTCGACACCGATGTGAACCCCTCCCGCCATTACCTGGGAACCCGACGGTGGCGCATTCCGAGGACCATGAAAACCCATGGCCTCGGACTTGTGCAGGGCCACCTCGAGTCCCAGCTGCCGGATCCTGTCAACGATTGTCGCAACCCCGCGTGTCGCTAAATCGGCCGCCGCCTGGTACGACCTCCCCTGCGCCAGGACTAGCGTGTCGTCAGCGTAACAAACGACGCTGACGCCGCTAGGGAGGTCGGCGCGCAGCACCCAGTCGTATCCGATGTCCCACAAATGCGGCCCCAGGACCGAACCCTGTGGGACACCGCACGACATCTCTTGCCGGTTCCACTCTCCTTGGTGACCGGGGTAGATGACGGCCCTGTCCGTCAGATAGGCCTCGACCACACGACAGAGGTAGGTCGGCATCCGGTGATACCGGAGTGCCTCCCTGATGCAACTCCAGGGCAGGGTGTTGAAGGCATTGGCGATGTCTAGAGACACCGCCAAGACGACCCCACCCCGGGCCACAGCATCCCCCGTCGTGAGGGCCCGCACGCGCATGATGGCGTCCACCGTAGAGCGCCCCCTGCGGAAGCCGAACTGGCTCTCCGCCAGATCCGGCCCCACTCGCGCCAACTGCCCGACGAGGCGGTCCGCAATGACTCTTTCAAAGAGCTTGCCCACCTCATCGAGCAGCACAATGGGCCGGTAAGCGGACGGAGAGTCCGCTGGGCGCCCCGGCTTCTTGATGAGGACCAGTTTCCCCGTCTTCCAACAAAGTGGGAACTGGCCCCTCTCCATGCATGCGCTTAGGAGCCCCCTTAGTCGAGGCCCGAGAGCCCCCATGGCCAGGACCCAGGCTTTTCCGGGTATGCCGTCGGGTCCTGGGGCGGTATTCTTCGCACTCATCTTGCGTACCGCCACTCTCATTTCTACCTCAGTCACCTCTGGAGCATCGTCGTCGTCGGTGTGGTCCGCATCGGGCACCGCAGAAGGCGGAGCCATGGGCGGAGGGGTATGATCCCCTCTGGAAGGGAACAGAGCGCTCACCACGTCCCCCACAAGCTGGGGCCGGAGACTCTGCGTCAGCGGGGGGGCCCATGGGCGGAGTTTCTCCCGCACCATTTTGTATGGGCGCCCCCACGGGTCCCTGTTGAGAGTCTCCAGCATCTCCTCTCGGGCCAGTGCCCTGGCCTGCAGGATCTCCGCTTGGAGGGCGGTCTTCGCCGCTCTGTACCCCTCGTACAACTCCGCCTGGATGGCTTCCGTATCCGGAGGGCGGATACGGAGCCTGCGGTGCCTGGCGTACCGGCGTCGCGCAGCTACGCACGCCCTGCGCAGAGCCTCCAGCTCTTGCGACCACCAGTACACCTGGCGCGAAGCACGTCTAGGATGGACCCGGGGCATTGCCATGTCACACACATTGGACATGGCCTCCCGGAACCACTCCGCCTCGTCATTGATGTCGGCAGGCCTGTCCGGTGATGACACCCAGGCCTGCACGATCGAGGCTTCCAGGAGAAGCTCCCGGTCCAGCTGCTTCAGCGCCCACCGCGGACCACTCGGGGCCTGTCGGACCGGCGCGCTCGAGGTCTGGGTGGAGACGTCAAACCGGATGTACCGGTGATCGGAGTAGGTCTCCACCCCCTCCATGACGCGCCAGTCAATGACACGAGGCGACAGAGCGGGGCTGGCGAACGAAATGTCCACCACCGATTCACCCCGCATCCGCACGCACGTGGGGACAGAACCCCGGTTTAGGACGACCAGGCCTGTCTCCAGAGCCCAGTCCTCCACCATCCTACCCCGTGTGTCCGTATACCGGGAACCCCAAGCCAGATTCTTGGCATTGAAGTCCCCGAGTACGAGCACGGGGAGGGAACCAAACCCGACGACGACGATTCTTAACTCCGCAAGGGAGTTGTGGAACTCGGCAAGAGTTCGGCTCGGGGAGAAGTAAACACCCACCACGACAATCTCCCCGAACCGTGCTGCAACGCAACCCCGTCCTCTCTTGACCGACTCGAGGGACGACGGTCGACGCCCTTAGATACACATTTTCCACGACAATCATCGTACGGCAAGATAAACCTACTAAAATCAAGTCTCCGACAACGCTAGTTTACTAGAATCGAATATCGCAGAATTTGCATAATAATATTCGAATTATTACAGAATCTTGAACAGCAGGAAACCTAGGTAATTTCCATTTTAGTTCCCGCGTATCTGTTACTTCAATTTAAATTACAGGCGAGAAATTGAAAGCTAAAATTAATTTCGTATCGTTTTCAGATGTAAAGAAATCCGAATGGGTTTTTTAATTGAAGTGAATAATAAAAACCGAGATACGACGATAAAAGAAATAGGTCAAGTACATTCCCCACGCTACAGTTCCGTGGCCAGTATAATTGTCAACCAGAGCCAATAAAAAACAATAATTAAAAAACTTTTTGTAGGGGTGAAACGCACTGTCGATGTCGACAGCCGTTTTTTTTACCATGGAAAACTTTGACAACCCTATTTTTTTAAGACGCGTTTATTATTTATTAATTATGTGCTATGTTATTTTAGCTCCAGGCGTGTCGAAAACGTAACGATACATTTGTCAAACATGTGCCTACTCAATCTTCTATCAGCGAAGAAAAACATCGCATCCGTTTTTAATAAAAATCTTTAAACTAACGCTTGAATTAACCTCATTAAAAGATGGTTTATGTATCGCTTTGCAATGAAATTAAGGCCAAAATCTTTTAGTTAAATAAAATACTGTCAACGTGTGGAAAAGGAGTTTTCCGCTCCAATAAAGTGATGTGAAATAACACCCCACATACCGGGGGTTCCGCAATGATTAATTACCGAACTTTATGGGCGTTGACACTACCAACCTTGTGACATTGCCGCCTAATTATTTTTCGGGGTTTTCGAAACTTCCTTGAGATTGTAAGCTGGTTTTGAAACCACCCTTATTAAAAAGTTTTGATCACCTTTTTATGTAAATATTTTAGAAGCTCGTAAAACACTGTTGGGAGCCCCTTGTCAAATATTTGATGTTGGATGAAATATGATGAGCCGTGTGTTGTTAGGTTATAAATGAGCGTTTTGTCTGATAGATTACTTCTAGAACAAAATCGGTCCCTTTTAAAAGTGCGAGACCTTACAGTAAACTTTTTTTAAACAATGTTTTTCACGATTACGGATATAAAACATTGACACACCATTAGTCTAAAAACGATGGAACAACTGCAGTGAGAAGTCTAAATAAGCCAAGAAACTAAGTTTCAAGCGTACTGTTCTTTTGTTTCAAACAAGCTATTTTCGTAAGCGCTGCAAAACTTTCAAAGCTAGTTTTACTGTGGGGATCAGTAGTAGTATCTACTTAAGGTTCATGCACACACGTCAGTTACGTCAACGTTAAGGCTTGTGCAGACCAGCGCGACACGCGACGCAACACAAAGGCACCGCTCGTCGCGCGACAAGCGGGGCCTTTGTGTCGCGTCGTGTGTCGCGCTGGTCTGCACAAGCCTTTAAGTTGCCAATCAGTCGCATCAATTTCAGGGACGTCTGTGAACAGATAGTCAGTGAGTCAGTCATAGCAACGCCTGTTTCGTTCGTAGCAATACAAGTTTTGACTTGCCAGTGAGGCAAAGTCGACTGAGAGGCGACAGTAGTGACGTGACTGATGTGTGTAGCCAACGTCGTCAGCCAACGTTATATTTTGTGACTGACGTGTGTGCATGAACCTATATTGTAGTTAGGTACTAGGTATTAAACCTAATAAGTAGGTAATATACTACCAATGATCAACTATGTATCACCGCATATCAGTGATATCATTTGCGATACGAAAATCATTCTTATTGACACGACATAAAGGCGGTGTCAACTCCAAATTTTTACCACTGACCTGCGGTTGACTTTTTCTAACTATATGGATTTTGCCAATGATCGAAGAAACGCATTTCTGTACACTGTAAGGACTATTCTTGCTTGCAGCGCTCCGCCGCTATAGTATCGCTTACCTACGAAAAAAAAAAAAAGAGTCGTGTGCACGGGATTTTGTTTTCAAAATACTTAGCCCAGGTGCGCACTAGCGGCCAGGCCGCGGCGGCCAGCGAAATAGTCGGTGGGGCTGCTGGCCACGTGCGAGTGTCTATGGCGATTTCATACTAATGTATGAATCTCGCTGCATGGCCGCTGCGACCTGGCCACTAGTGCACGTCTGGGCTTAGACATGCGTTACCCCGATGGTACACACGGCTACACATCGAGCTATACATTTCCAGTATAAGCTGACCTCGCCTTGTACGAAAATCCTATACAATGCGAGATCAGCATAAACTGGAAATGTATAGCTTGATGTGTAGTCGTGTGTACCTTACTCTTTTTGCAACCTACCAAAAGATAAATTTCTGCTGAGAATATTAACGTTGAAACTTAAAGTTTCGATGCTTTATCGAAACCAACTTGGATTCAATAAAGTTAAAAGGTATAAACTATCAGTTTTTAACGGAAACTTAGTCGCAAAAGTTCGTCGAACAAAATGGGGTCATTCTAGTATTTGTAAATGAAATGCTCTGCTAAATCTTTTAACCCGATATTGCTCGTACTGTTTACGACTTTCCTAGTCACAGATAATCCTTTTAATAAACGTTTAGGGGTATGAGGAACAGGGTGTAAAGTTCACTCATCCACCATAGAAAAGGGAGGATCTTCCGACCAGACGGGTGTTGTGTCTGGCGGGCAACTGCCCATCGGTTTGAAGTTGAAATCTTGTATGTATGTCGATCGCTCGGTAAACTCTAACTGCGCGATGCAGGACTTGTGTGACGTCATGTCTATGATGCGTAGTTCGTATGTGGCGGTGTAACCGCTACAAACGCGTTATTTGACATAGGTAAGTGAGCTCGAATTGAACGAAAATTAAAGATATCTTATTTCATACATCAAAGGAATCGCGCTAAAAAGCGTATAATTTATTATCAAAATTAGAGAAATGTAAAGCATTAGTAGTAATTAATGCATTTGTTAGTCAATTAATAAGTATTATTGGATTAAAAACTTGAGATTTTGTTCTTTCTTCAAGAATCGAAATCTGAGACGTCTGTTTAATTAATATCGTAAAGTACCTACCCAACTGAAATATTAATTAGATATAATCAGCGTTGATCTAATCTTTACACCTTTGCGATCAGTTATTAATTATTTTACAAAGAGTATTTACATGTTTTGGAGAATTAAAGTTATGTAACAAATAAATACGTTAGATATTTCATCGCCCACATTTAGGACTGAATTGCTAGGGGCCTCGAAAGTTTTTCATTGTAATAATATCCTTTTTACCTTTCACGAGCATTGTAACTGAATATCTCTGTTCTCTCGTACCTAATGATATGAATAAACACACGGTACCTACAAATAATTCAAATTCATGTTTCTTTTATGGCATAAATACTCTGTTTTCCTTCAGAAGAATGAGAAGATATTTTACCAGAGTAGATTTATTTATTTAGTTATCAACTTTTTACACTTTTAATTCTAAAAGGTATATACGGAGGTTTTCAAATTGTAACCTGTTTTTAATGTTACGTAGGTAAACTGATTTTCCCAAGATAATTCTTCAACTACATTGACGGAATAAAGAAAGAAAAGAAAGAAAAATTCGTTTATTTGCGGTAAACATGACGCAAAGAAAGATAAAAAAAAGCACGTAAATAACAAATCAGGGGAAAATATGCGTCACATCCACGCAAAACGGCCATCGCTCAGCATAAAGCTGCGACCCCATGCGAGACAGGGCCCCAGCGCTGGTTTTCAGCGATAGCCGGCGCTGACGTGATGACGTCGACCGGTGCAGCATATAATGAAATAACAAAACAAAAAATAAAATAAATACAATACTAGTCCTAAATGTTATAAATGTTATAAAATATAATATTTAAACTGGCAACATTCCGTGCCGTCGGCGACTCACGCGCCGCAGACTTATTACAATCTGTGCGTGTAGCTGTCATAAAATATTTGCTTGACGTTTTGACGTATTGGCTAATTATTTTATGTACCTACTAGTTACGTAATAATTATAACATGGCGCATTAAGTAATGAATGTTATGAATATGATGCAAAGCATATTATGAACAAACCCAGGATGTATTAGATGAATGTGTAGCTGTGATTTTTGTAAGCAGTGTTTGTGAAAGTGTTGGAAGGTGTAGATGACAAACTCGGTGACTTTATACGAGATCAAGTAAGTGCAAGTAAAATAATTATATTTATCAATAAAACATCGTTGAACTGTCAAGATGTAAATTATTACAATTTTAACTGTTAGATACCAATTAAGTTACGGAAAAGTGATTAAAGATTTTGTTCTTATTCAATTAATTAATTACTCAGAATTTATTTCGGGTGGATTACAAGTTTTGACAGATTTATTATCTCAAGGAAACACGATTGAGTCATTAAAGAGATACCATTTGTCCAGAAACTTCTTTATTACTTAAAGCTACGTAAAGATCCCTAAGCATACCCATTTTGACAAGTATTATGATGACGCTGGCTTTTTATACACATCTATTAAAATAATAATATGGATAAAGGATAAAACATACGGTTTGTAAGTGTTAAGTTATTTAGCTCCATATTACATAAAGTAAACTGATGTGACTCAATTTTTTAGACGATCACAAGTTCACGTTATCATAGTACATAAAAACTTGGCCACCAAGGACCCATTATTAGCCTTGTATCTTAAATAACAATAAACAAATTTTCTCGTAAAACAAAACTTGAAAAGCAACATAAAAGACAAAAAGAAAATTAAAATTCTCTGACTAAACAACTGACAATGGGTGTACCCTACCTACAACGTTTAGTCTATTTTAAAACTACTAATTATTGTACTTTTTAATTAGATAGTAAAAATAAGAGCTTTGTTAATTTAATTCTTACACAAAGGTAGAATTTCGGGAACAGGCTTCTAGTGAAAAATATTTTTAAATTAGAGAAGAGAAAGTATTTAATTACGACAGAGTTGTTACCGGAGCTTATTGTATGCTATGTTTTTAAAACAGGCATTTCTAAATTAGACATAATTTAACGTGGCAACGCTGCCAGCGCTTTGGGCACTTTTCCCATTGACAGCATTGCGGACGAATTTTTTGATATCTAATGAGCTCTTCCGTTAATTTTTTATTTTTTACTTAACATACTTGTACATAATTACTGGATGATTTTTTTCTGTCTCCATATTTTTACAGGGTGTTCTACCCATGAATATAAACAACTTTCAATATGGGAGCAACTCTGAGATAACGAAAAAAAATCAGCTGTTTCATACATTTTGGTCAAGTAGGTAAATTTTGTATAAACAGCAGATTTTTTTTCGTGATTTCAGAGTTGCTCCCATAGTGAAAGTTGTTTTTATTCATGGGTAGAATACCCTATAAAAATTTGGAGACTGAAAAAAATCACTCGGTATATTTAAGTGTTAAATTATAAATAAAAGGTTTAATCATTAAAAAAATTGTAATTTCGTTACAAAAATATTTTGAATGAGAAGTTTATTACCTAAATAAATATTACAGACATACATATTTTTATTTACAGAATAAATATTTTTTATTGGAAGGATTCATTGACGAAAATGTTTCAAATAATTTCTGAGCATTAGATAGTCCGAGGAACGTACATGTATAATAATGATATACTTAAAATATTACATTAATAGTTATATTCAAATTATTATTGTAGTTAAAGCTTTTTTTAATTTTTATTTAAACAATATTCACCTTTATACAAAACTAGCTGCGTCCCGCGGTTTCAACCAAATAAGTCTCGATCCCGTGGGAATATCGGGATAAAAAGTATTCTATATCCTAACCCAGGTCATGGTTTACCCATGTGCCAAATTTCATCCAAATCTGTTAAGCCGTTTTAGCGTGACAGCAAAACATACAAACTCACTCGCAACTTTGCATTTATAATCTTAATATATATAAATCTCGTGTCACAATGTTTGTCCTCAATGGACTCCTAAACCACTTAACCGATTATAATAAAATTTGCACACCATGTGCAGTTCGATCCAACTTGAGAGATAGGATAGGTAGGGTAGGTAGGGTAGGTAGGGTAGGTAGGGTAGGTAGGGTAGGTAGGGTAGGTAGGGTAGGTAGGGTAGGTAGGGTAGGTAGGGTAGGTAGGGTAGGTAGGGTAGGTAGGGTAGGTAGGGTAGGTAGGGTAGGTAGGGTAGGTAGGGTAGGTAGGGTAGGTAGGGTAGGTAGGGTAGGTAGGGTAGGTAGGGTAGGTAGGGTAGGTAGGGTAGGTAGGGTAGGTAGGGTAGGTAGGGTAGGTAGGGTAGGTAGGGTAGGTAGGGTAGGTAGGGTAGGTAGGGTAGGTAGGGTAGGTAGGGTAGGTAGGGTAGGTAGGGTAGGTAGGGTAGGTAGGGTAGGTAGGGTAGGTAGGGTAGGTAGGGTAGGTAGGGTAGGTAGGGTAGGTAGGGTAGGTAGGGTAGGTAGGGTAGGTAGGGTAGGTAGGGTAGGTAGGGTAGGTAGGGTAGGTAGGGTAGGTAGGGTAGGTAGGGTAGGTAGGGTAGGTAGGGTAGGTAGTTAAGAAAAGTACTAAGTGCTACCCGTGTGAAACCGGGGCGGGCAGCTAGTATTATATAAGTTAGGATAGGTTCTCACGTTAAAGAAGTCTATACTAAGGGCTTATTCCTCTTTGATTCTGCTCGAAATATTTTCTTTATAAAAACCTCTTCTCTCTCAAGTAGAAACACAGACAGAATCAGCTGAAACTGTTTCAGTTGACCGATTTTTAAAGCAGTCCAAATGTTTCGCTCCGTCTAGCGTAACTTAACAACAAAAATATGACAACACCGACTATTTTGACGGCTACCAAACTTGGATCATTGCCAACGCTGTATGCGGATCAGCGATTGTACTGTTAAACTAGTAGTAAATCTTTATTAAATCAATCCGGTCCTGTGTTAAAAATAAAGGAATTACTCAATGGTATATTTAGAGCAATAGGTCATGGTTCTTCTCTATGATTTATTGTCTGTGGTTTGGATATATTCGGGTGAGTCTATGTCGATTGAGCGATCAGTGGGTTCTAAAGAAGTTTAATGATGAAATGATCATACTTTCATCTTCATTTTGAAGAAATAGTTTCAATGAGTTACAAATCCGTACCGTATCTTCATTCATTTATTACTTAAATCCTGAACAGTGAAACATGATATTATATTAGAGCCTGTGCACACGATGCGTTGTGGCGCCGCACCGCAAAGATTTGGCCGCATTGGCGGTCACATGGGTGCTGCGGCGCTGTAACGTTGTTACGCCGCAGCAGCGCCGCGCCGCAAAGCGCGTAAATTGTCATCATCAGTCAATTCTCGCGAGCTGCAAGTCCGGTGTACGTGCGTTGCGACGCCGGAACGCACCGTGTGGCATACCATGGATATTTGTATGTAGGACGCCGCAGTGACACCACTCCGGCGCTGCATCGCCGCCGCAACGCATCGTGTGCACAGGCTCTTACTGTATTATTCTCCTTGTACCTAAGTACTTCAATATAATTACAAGAAGACCCTATTTTGGTGTAAGTACCTACTACAAAGTTTGTTCTATTTCAATTCAATGACCGTTCATCACATCATCATAATATCACGCCTGAAATCCCCGAAGGGTTAAACATAACTGGCGAAATGTGAATTATAGGTACAGTACCGACCAAAAGTCCATAAGCAATCTCACAAAGCAATAGACTGACGCTTCGGTTTGACTTACGACCTTCTTCTATAAGTTGTTACAATACCGTAGACACGCACATTACACACACACACTCACTTTGTCTGCAACCAATGACTAGTTCGATAATCATCATTCGTTTTTAGTTTCATTCGTCTTGTTCACATAAATATTAAAGTTTAGCAGGTAGACCACAAAAAACTAAGTAAATTATTTCGATTTCTGTGGGGTAGATGCAGTTTGTTACGAGTATTCAATTAATAGAACTTTGTTGGTTCGTGGATAATATTGGTGACGAGTATTTAGCGCAGTGTTGTGGTTATTATTATCAAAAAGCAGGCATAAAATATATTGAAGAGATCAGATCAGATCAGAGAATATTATTGCGCTGCGTAAAAGTGAAGTGAATATCTAATGAAACCGGACTAAGTGTGAGTGTTATCATTTATATATTTCATATTTTACTAAACATAAATCTTAATCAAGGGTATTGTTGATAGAACAGAGGTATTGTTGAGACAGAAGATGCCTTTAAAGTTTTAAATTCATTATGAGGTTTAATTCGATTAGTGAATAATAAATAATTAGGTATTATGTGTAATAAAAACAATGTTTTTCTTTGTTCTAGAGAAATACTGTGAGGGTTAAGAGATAAGAGGAAGGGGCTTATTATCGAGTAGCAGCGACGTTAAATGGTGAATGAAACAAATGGTTTCATACCAACGAGATATTTTGCTGAATTATATAAAACACGTCATTATGAACCGTTCGCCGTGCACTCTGAAGGCTTGCATCACTGAAGACCAGCTAGAAAACCGTTTTTGACCTTAAAATATTGACCGTACCAAATTAATAAACAACAGATTCGTTATTGCATGAATTTATGGTAACGAATTTTTTAAGCACGTTTCAATAGGGTGTTTGTCGTATTTCTTGCAGATATACCGAAATTGTTTAATATTATTTTAGTAATATTATTATTTTAGGATTAAGATTTGAGGTTTAGTTTCAATCTTCTTTTCGTAAAGAAAATGAATACTTAAGCTATAACCTCAATACCAACCAATATTTACTAAAGCCAAATAAAATTTTAAATAATATGAACAAACTGAACCTTAAAATCAACAATTTTGTCAGTAGATTTTTTACATTTTAAGTAGTAATATTCTTATTTATTGCTTAATTACTTCGACCATGATCAAAGCTTTATATTTATAGTGAAAAAAATCCATTTAAAATTTAAAACATTTCAAAATTTAAATATGTCAAAATAATACAAATTGCTTCTAAGTTTCTAGACATCTATTTCACATATTATTCAGGTGAAGTAATGATAAATAATTGTAGCACTTTGTTAAGTAAAATAAATACCTATAACGAATAAATATTATTTATTTTTTTATTATAACATATCACGCATTTTTTATTCTAAACCCTTTCTAAATATTTTTAAATATATCTGACTATTTATTAATGTAATAACAACATTAATAAATAGGCAGATATATTTAAAAATATTTAGAAAGGGTTTAGAATAAAAAATGCGTGATATGTTATAATAAAAAAATAAATAATATTTATGTAATAACAACATTAATAAATAGGCAGATATATTTAAAAATATTATTGCAAACAAAAATAATAATATTTGCAAAAACAGCGATGTGATTTACGAGATTCGAACCTTAGCCATCTTGAATCTAAGACCAACGCTTAACGCCTTCTGCTATCTGCACATATAATTTACTTTCGAATTTTAGCAATGCAATACACTGGCCAAGGTCACGCATATGATGCGTGCTAACAAAAGTGATGGAAATATAAGTGCGGCGCCCGCGAACCGTGACTCTGTAGTGTGTATACGGCACTCACACCACAGACGTCTGACTGTTTACACACACAAATGTACGGACTACACCGCGTGTTCACAGCAATACGACTCTTAGCGTGCTTATGCACTTTTGAGCGCTTACTGTACACCTCTGCCCAACCCTTTGGGGAAACAAGCCGTGATGTTATTTTTATGTTATGAGACCAAAACTAAAAATTAATAAAGTTTACAGAGAAGTTTTATAAAAATGTGGCTGTTAAATTATTTTAGTATATTGTTGTGTCTTAAGACTTCCACGCGAAAGAAGTCGCAGACAGAAACTAGTTTATGAATAAATTGACGGTCTAAATCCTAACTATAATATTACAAATGCGAAAGTGAGTTTGTTTGTTTGTTTGCTTGTTTGTTTGTTTGTTTGTTACGCTTTCACGCTAAAACGGCTGAACGGATTTGGATGATATTTGGCACATGGATAGACCATGACCCGAGTTAGGACATCGAGTACTTTTTACCCCGATATTCCCACAGAATCGAGACTTATGCGGTTGAAACCTCGGGGCGCAGCTAGTATTATTATAAAATCGAGCAACTTCATCTTAGTTACCTGTACTTGCCTAGAGTCTTGCCATGTTAATTAAAATAGTTTATTAAACTCATATTTCAAACGAACCAGCAAATATCCGGTAGCTCGTAGTCGCCGGCTATTTATAATGTTACGAAGGGGAGCTGATACCATCAAGATTATAATAAGTTTTCGTTTCGTTCGACAGTTAATTTTAAATTATAAATATCCATTTGAAGTTTGAATATAATGATATAGTTTAGAGGTATGAGGAGCAGGTTGTAAAGTTCACTCATCCTCTATTGAAAAGGGAGGATCCTCCGACCAGATGGGTGTCGTGTCTGGCGGACAACTGCCCGACGGTTTTTTTTTTTTTTCTCGTAGCTGACCTCTGAGGTCATGACTATTTAACCGGTCAATCCTGTGGGTGCCTTAAGCTGCTACATTTAAAACCTCCAGCCAGGGGTTATTCAACTAGGTGAACGCTCGCTAAGGGCACCCCTTGTGGGGTACAAACCTCGACTTTGGGCGTTTACCGCAGGGAGGACATCAAAGATGGGACGGGCTGGATCAAAGTTTTAATCATGATTATTAGTCGGGGAATTTAAAGCTACGTGCACAGCTGCAACAACTGCTGGCACCTCGTTTTCGAGCAAGGATCGGGGGGGAGTATCAATTACTCGGGAACGCGGTCGCGATCGCAAAGGACCTCGGCGGCGAGGTAGGAATGACGGGAGGCGTCTGTGTTTGTGTACTGTACTGGTGGCCCTATTGGGTTGGAGATTTGCCAGACGGTTGATGTCGGATAGTCTCATATATGTCGTTCCCGCGGTAAACTCCAATTGCGCGATGCAGGTTTTGTGTGACGTCATGTCTTTTTCATGCGTAGTTCCTATGTAGTGGTGTAACCGCTACAATACTTTCATGTCTTGTTAAGTGCTTACCTTTTAAATTATACAAAGAACGTTATTATTTAAGAACAAGAAAACATCTCAAAGCAAATATTTGAGAAAAAGTATACAGGGAATACCAGAAAGGTGTGGTTAAAATTAAGGGTTTAGTACAAACCATCAAACTGAACAAGTTTATCCATGGGACCAGCATCGTAGTCATTAAAATTATCAACCGTCCCATACATTTTGGTCGAGTAGGTATTGAAGTTTTGTATGAGACAGTTGATATTTTTTTGATAACCCTGTATAATAAATACTAATTCCGTGTAAAAAGTTTACATTTTCTGACTCAAGAAAACCAAAGGGTTTTCTTGAGTTATAAAACGATCGAATAAAAAAAAACTTAACCACTGATTATGACATAGGTACTGTTTTAATAACTTGAGCGGTATGAATTTGAGTAAGCGAAAAATTTACTAAACTAACGACGAATATTGATTAATAATAAAACCCAGAATGAGCTTACAAAAAGTGGGTTGTGATTAATCCATTACAGATATTAAAATTCTAACCGTGCGACTAAATTACTAAGTGAGCCACTAGAAATACAGAGAGATCTCCTCTATTATTGGTGAATCATTTGGGTTAGGTTAGAACTGTGACCAGCGAAATAGCGTTATTTACCACAAGGATAATAACTGTAAACAATCACTTAACTATGCAATTATGAGTAGGAAAAGGCATCTGTCATTTTCATTAGTTTTTAGGGTTCCGTAGTAAACAAGGAACCCTTATAGTTTCGTCATATCCGTCTGTCTGTCTGTCTATCCGCGGTCTAGCTCCGAGACCCTCAGTACTAGAAAGCTGTAATTTGGCATAGGTATACATATTAATTACGCCGACAAAATGGTAAAACAAAATTATGAAAAACATTTTTTTTAGGGTACCTCTCATACACGTAAAGTTGCGATGTTTTTTTTTTTAACCCATAGTGTGGAGTATCCTTGGAAAGGTCCTTTAAAAACCATTTTTTGATACAGGGATCCGTTTGCGAAATATTAAGCTATACAGTGCTAATTTTTGTTAGAGTCAAGTGTCCCCCCCCCCCCTGCCACCTAAATGGTTGGTTTTGTGTGTGTGAAAAAAATCACAGCAGTAGTTTATATAACGAAATTATAAGGAAAACTATCACAGCTAAGTAGGCTCTACAAGTTAACGAGTAATAATTGACTAACTTAACTTTGCAGTTGAAAAACATGTTCTCCCATACGGAATATATGGGAGAACATGTTTTTCAACTACAAAGTTAAGTTTGTTTTTGGGATAAATTCATTCCAACTACGGAACCCTTCATTGTGCGTGATCGGACACGCACTTGGCCGGTTTTTTGTTAGGTATTTTAAATATTATGAAGCTTCTCATTTTGTATTTTAAGTAACTCAAATTAGTGTTTGAAAGTTGTTGTTCTGTTGATTTCTCATCACTCGCCATCAGTCGCTCACTTAGCAATACTATAACGTAAATTAATTATGTCACTTAAAACTTTAATTTACAGTCACTCGTTTAAATACTACCCAAAACAAATTTAGTCTCAGTTACTTGAATTATTTCTGTTATCTACCTGATAATCTAATTTATAGGTGGGTAGGTAAACAAAAATGGGCAATAAATATTTTCTTTACAATTCAAAGATGTTTTTTATACGTTTGTATAGGTGACTAACCTGGGTACTCTAGGTAGACTTGACGACGCAAAAAGCACTCCAAAGCAAATAGCTCAACAAACTCACCATTTTTAATTAACTAAGTACCTACGGTTTCCAATAGGTATCACAAACAAATGACATAAACCCAAACTGAAACATTTTATAACAGTACTATAATCCGAACATAACTAATGCATAAAAATAAAGTTGCTTCTGTTTGTTTGAAAAACTTTCACAATTCAACGGATTAACGGATTTGCTTGAAAGTTTTCTACTATTTTATTAAGGGTCGGGGAAAAATGAAAAGTTTGATTGTAAAGTTGTCGCAGACAGGCGCGACGCGACACCGGTAGAACAATGTCCGTGAAGTTATCATAGAAAGTGTTCCACCAGTGTCTGCGGGAGCCTTAATGATTCTGTTTTATTTTAAAAAAACTAGCTTTTGCCCGCGACTTCGCCCGTGTGAAGGTCGGAAATTATCCCACGGGATAACTACTACCGGGATTATAGATATATTATGTACTGACCCAGGTCAAAAGTCTATCCGTGTGCCCACCCAATTCCGTTCAGCTGTTAAGGGGTGAAAAGGTAACAGACAGCCAGACACAATTATTTTCGCATTTATAATAAATGTATGAAATTACATACATACATACCTAAACTCACGCCTTCTTCCCATGGGGTAGGCAGAAACTACAGAACGCCACCTGCTACGATCCTTACATACTCCTTTTGCCTCGTTTACGTTCATACATCTGGTCACACACGCACGCCGGTTGCGAGTACTACGCACCTGGCCTTTCTGAAGAATATCACCAATAAGGTCAGTATATGTCCTCCTAGGGCGTCCCCGCCCGGCCTTTCCGTTTACATCAGCCTTGTAAATACATTTTGACTCGTAAATTCTCGTAAGGAAAACCACGGGAAATGTATAACTAATAATATTCATTCATTTCAATTACAGATTTCACTGTAAAAATACGTTAGTGAGACATGGATTTTAGTGTTAGACCCAGTTTGCGAACGATTGTGCAACAGTCAATCAAAACATATTTTTAACATCAACAAGTAAAAAGTACCTAATCTCCTTCATTAAAAAGACCCAACCCTCAGTGATCAAATAAAAGCCACAAACCTGAAATAAACTTCTGTCAAAGCCTAAATCCAGAAATAAAAACCCAACACTTCCAAAGCTTAATTTAAGACCTGCAAAAATGGTGTGTTAAAGCTCAAAGCGGTTGAGCCAAAGTCAATTAGTGCTGTAGATTTATACAGTCAATAAAAGATTAACCCGTTCGCTGGCGGGCCCTAATTGGGTAAAACGCGGCGCACGTGTATGGCAAAAAGACCGCAGCAGTAATGGGTTAGCAACCCCGCTACCCACTCAGGGTGGTTTCTTAAATAACTGAACTTGTTTTTGATGGGTGGTAAATAAATACGTAAATAAACTGGTGTAGACTTGTTAAGGAAAAAACGTTTGTTTGAATAAATATGACACATTTTAGACGTTGTCACTTACAATAGGCCATCTATGTAGGTATGTGCCTTAATAAAATTTGTGTCTTTTGAAATTACAATATTTTTATGTGCCACACTAGTAGCTCTGTTTGTTAACAATTATTATTCTGTACAATATAAGTAAAAAATGTACAAACTAGTACTTAATTCTCATTGTTAATCCCGACTATTAAAACCGAATGATGCACGATTTTAGAAGAGATCTAAAAGTACAGGAAATATGCTCGTTGGCTAGATATCGGGGCCGCTAGCATCTAATTGGGAGAAATGTGGAGTAAAGCTCGTGTCCAGAGCTAGATCAGTAGTTGAGGGTTAAGTTATAAGCTTAAGAATGGCATTAAAAAAGTAATTATTAATTAAATACTTATTCGCCAAATGCCTCGCCTGCCATGCCTCGGGAAGCACCTTAAGCCTTGGGTCCCAAGTAGTTAGAAGCCCTAAACTCTGACAACCAGTCTAACCGAGGAGTATCGTGTTAGCCAGTAACTGGGTTGCGGGGGTCAGATAGGCAGTCCCTCCGTGTAAAATACTGATATTCAGCTGTATCTGGTTAGACTGGAAACCGATCCCAACGTAGTTGGGAAGAGGTTGGGCAGATTGATTGTTAATAAAATAAAACACAAATGCCATAAATTTCTCTCTAAGTTTTTACAGTATTAATTACAAATTTTTAAATGGTTTTTCATTTGAGAACCCCTTAGGCGAAGGCCTCCTCTAGAGAATGCCAGCTTTCTCTCTTTTGTTTTTGCGGACATCAGCCCGTTATACAATACAATATTAATTATTATTTTCTATCTGGAATTTCTCAGTAGTAGCCCGAAGTCTGGATTTGTGCCCGGTTGATGGCAATAGGCTCGCCCTCTATTACTAAACATAACTGGCGAAATATGGGTGTACCTACTACAGGTACACCTCTACCCAACCCTTGGGGGAAACAAAGCGTGATGTTATGGTATGTTATTAAAATAAGAAATGAAGTGTAGTGTAATTTTTTATCTTATTTATAATTATTTATACCGAATGATTGTCGGTATTCATAATTGTTTAAGATTTTATAGCAAATAATATACTGAAAATAGTAGGCATAAAAAGCATGTATAATTTATTGTAGTATTAATGGATGGAAAAACAAACATGACATAAAATAATATTTATTTGTTCTGAGACGGAAGTATAATAATAGTTCGCTCCGTTATTACATATTCCATGAATTTATTGACAGCATTTATGACATGGTAAAATAAACAACATTTGGGACCACCTGCTAAAGGCTTGTGCAGACCAGCGCGACACGCGACGCGACACAAAGGCACCGCCCGTCGCGCGACGAGCGGTGCCTTTGTGTCGCGCCGCGTGTCGCGCTGGTCTGCACAAGCCTTTAAAACACAGCTTTTCAAAAACGTTAAATATCATCAACCTATTTAGTCATCTTTATTATAGTTTGACCAATACCGCTGTACCGCGCCTTAGGAAGGCGCGCGGCGAGACGGGGGAGCAGTGCAGGCCGCTAATTCGTCAAAGCTCTCGGCGCACGGCGTCCCGCCCGCCGCTCATTGGTCAACACTGCCCCCCGTCTCGCCGCGTATTCCTAAGGCGCGGTACAGCGGTATTGGTCAAACTATAGAAATCCTGACCTCATAGATGATTTAGTTATATCTGAGGAATCAACTATTATTTGAATTATAATACCAGTCTTTTGATTACTAGGTACTCTGAAAATAATCCTGGCTCATAACGAGAAGCTTACAAACGGTTCATTAGGTATTTGGTTTTTAATATCGTTAAAGCTTCTTTCTTGTGCCAAATTGATACAGATGCCTGCGGCGTAGATTGGGTGAATAAATTAGCCTGCTCTTTTGAATGTACCACACGACCATTAGCATTTTTTTTGCGCAAAACATACATATATTTACTATTGGATCCTTCCAAAAGCCAAATGGCAGATAATGTTTGTACAATTCGTTTATAATTTACATGGTTGACTGTAATGTTTGTTAAACTTTTGACCCAGTCTTGTTCACTTTGATTTTTTTTACTAGTGTTATTTTCAAAAAGCTTTTAATATTGCCTACACCTACTGCTGGCTTTTTTTTTGCTGTGCTATGATCTTGCGCCAGTCTCCACTATCTTGTGCAGGTCTCTTTGATATCATGGCTACAATGATGTCCGCCATCTTGCTTTAGGAGCACCGACATTCTTACCTCCAGTAATTAGCAGCCTCTCAATTACAGCCTTTTTCCACTCCCTAAATATAACTACTGAAGATGGATTAATTAAAGACCGTTATTATTACTAATTTACCTTTAACTAATTAAAATATTACAGAAAACATGAGTTTACATTATTAAAACAATATTCTTCATCAAGCAAACGATAATAAATCTATTTAGGCTGTACAAAGGGCCTCTCTTTTGTTTTAGGCTCAATTTTAATCCTATTGTGGAAATAAGAATTAGTAGGATCCATTTTGTCTGTCTGTGATTAGTACAACGTAGTCAACTAAAGTAAGGAGTAGGTACCAATTAAGTTTTAAGAAGGCTTCATTGTTTGTTTACCTTTAGTTTTGAACAATCTTCAGCATCTAATTTGATTTTAATTTCATCTTCAAGAGGATGATCTTTCTTTTACTGGAAATGTTGTCTTAGTTTTCTTGTTAGGTGGTTTTCTTTTAACTCGTTTACTGAAAACAATTTCTATTTAAAAACTACTATTAGCAATATTTCGTACAAATCCCTACCATTTCTTGCATTTATTCATTTTTAGCAAAAGAGTCGAGTTTAAAACATTTCATCTTTATTTTTCTGAAAATCTTGATGAAAATTACCAAAGTAAGTCACGCCGCGCAGTAATAATGTATTTAAAGGTTGCATCCCGAAATTACCGTTAAAGTGACCTATTTTCCTCGGTTGACTCTCGGAACTATCCGCCGCTAAATTATTCTATATTCCTTCGTTTCTTTGGAATTAAACTCATAGGGTATTCATAAAATATTAGTCCTTAGTTTTGCCGTATATAAAAGTAACGAACGTCCATGTTTGTTTGTATGTCTTTGGCTGATAAGTCAGAATTTTCACAAAATAAATGAATGACTTAATAGTAGTTTATGAAACTGTTTTAATACCCAGTAATGTGCAGTTTCATACACTACTTTATCTACTCTCATACATTGGGATTGAACCTAATACTAAATAAAAGACCAAAGCATACACTACTTTATCTACTCTCATACATTGGGATTGAACCTAATACTAAATAAAAGACCAAAGCATACACTACTTTATCTACTCTCATACATTGGGATTGAACCTAATACTAAATAAAAGACCAAAGTTGAAGATCAAGAATAAATTTAAAAATCTTACGAAATTCAGTACTGCTGCTGGTGCAGGTGTAGGTGCCATTCATTTGTTTTGTAAACAAATTAATGTCGCTTGCACTAGCACAACACCACACATGCGCTACAGCGGGTGCTGCTGTCCCCCGCTTAAACGTTCCATCACAAAAAATGATGGAAACTCCTTGGTGATATTAACTTCTTGGATTAGTCCTGTATCGTAATAGAAAAAAAATTGTTTTATAGCATTATTTTGTTAGAGGAAAAGTGTTATAATATGATTATATTTTTAAATTTCGAAATTGTGTTTATAAAGTATGTCAATATAAACTCGTTTTGAAGTTTATAATTCGAATATTACGATATGAGAGTAGATAAAATACAGTTATAAAAACTAACTAAAATGTTGTAAAAATTATTTTGTTAAACTTAAAGTCACAGCCCTAATCCAGCTTTAAAAAAATTTAATTGACAACAAACTTAATTAAAATTTATTTGCATACCCTGAAAGACAGTAATACTACCGTTCTCTTTTCATCTTAAATCCCTAGCTCGTATAATCCTAAGATCCATAAAAAGTACCTAAAGGGCTTTGTAATTAAAAACTTAAGGGCTTTTTACTTCTAGGTCTAATTACTAGAGTTTTTACAAAGATACTAGTTTGGCGAAATAATATTTGAAACCATTTTTTACTGGAGTCTTAATTTAAGTACCAATATTGTCTCTTTTAGGGAAAGATTTCTCAAGGTAATTTAATCTTTAAGGATTATAGGAAAATTCTGTGCTGTGTTTATTTTATATTGAAGTATATATAAAATCTAGAATAGTGTTTTTGATAGTGTGTTTAGTGAATAGAATTTTTGGTAGTCCACATAGTATAATAATTATTATGAAACTGAATAAAGTGAACATGTTCACTTTGTAAATACCTAAAGAAAAAAATATGATTTTCTGTTTTGGTAATATTCATACTCAGAGAATAAAAAAGTACCTAATTATTGAGGAAAAACCTTTTCATGAAGAACACCGTTTATGGCAGAATATCGTCACTTTTCCCGTTTCATCGTTTCAAACAAATGGTTCTTTCACAAATGTTCGTGATCCACTCAAACAGTGGGGGCCAAATTAATTGGTAAATTGGAACACGTGCGAACCTAAGAATGTTGGTGGAACTCGCCCTATAAGGATGTTCCACTTGAACTTGAAAAGGATAATGTCTGTGGTGACGAAGCGGTTTTGAGCAATGAAAGATACGAGATGAAGTTGGATTGGTTAAGTAATTGTCTTGAATGATAATTAGATTAAAAGCTTTTTGAATTTTTGTGGAGCATTTTTCCGAAAAGAATATTAATTACAAACATGAGGGTACAATTCCCGTATATAAAAACGTAAAAAATCTAGTCACAATCTAATCTCGGCGACAATCTATGTCAAAAACTAGTCAATTTAGGAAAGTACCTGGCGACCGAGCTCTGCTCTGGTGAAAATAAACAATGCTCGTTTAATAGTATAGGAAAGTACATACTAAGTCCATGCTGCCATGATGGTAGGTACTTACTAATTCCATGCTGCCATGTCATTATTCTAAGGTGTCATTAATCTTGTTCTAAATTTTGGGTAACCGAGTTCTGTTCAGGTGAAACTACGGAGAAAACGAATTATCCTAGATATGAGACCTAGTTAGATCGATTTTTCGCCCTCGTAAACCCTATAAACATTTATATATATAAATATTGCTCGTTTAATAGTATAAGATTACATGTATATTTGACATATTGAGATTAGAATGCCAACGTTCCTAAAAATACGGGAATTGCCCCTCTGTTAATTTATTTATCGTAGCAAATAGGGTAGGGGCCACTACTAAGTACTTTCCAGCAGTTTCCTTCCGAAAAAGATCGTAAACGATCTTTCTTCTATACCAAATTTCATGTTCAGCGAAATACATTCAAATCCTTATAGCACGCCATTAACTCAATTTACCAATTTATACAGCTAAAGCAAATACAGCAGACAAAATTTCCTTAAATTTCCGACAATTTTAGAAATGTTAAACCAGAAAGCTTACTAAGAACAATAACAAAACAAAGTTCTGTATGTACCTACGTAAGCTTATTTGTGCCAAGGTCAGGACTTCAGAGCACGATTTCCTTGCAATAGGGAGCTCTCCGTGAGGACAGACCGTCTCTACCTCCGCGCACGATTTCAACATTAAATTAGTCTTTGTTCTGATTTCTTTGTCACAAGAAAGGATCTAGACTTGAGAGGTTTGAAGTGACCCAATAAAGAAGAGTTCGTGTAACGAGAATTGTATGAAGGAATTGAGAAAATGTTAGCATGGTCTTGGGTTTAGTATTGTTTTGTCCCTAAGGTTTTTTAAGACAAATGCACACTTATTTATCGATAGATAGCATATTAATATGAAGTTTTTCAGTCATAGATGGATAGAAAATGTCGTAATAATTGGTCGTTCAGTGGCCAATTTTTATATCATTTCGACGCCTTAGAGTGAAAACCTCGTAAGTGTAGAAGTAACTTTTCAGGAGAAAGTAAAAACTGCGTGCTGTAAATTTTTGTACGGTGTGTTTAATGTTCGCAGTTCTGGATATAAAAGCGGGTTAAATTTCCATATTAATTATTAAAAAAAATATAAAAGACGCCGTACAAAAACTTTACAACACGCAGTTTTTTTCTTCCTCCTGAAAAGTTACTTCTTTTACACTTACAAGGTTTTCACTATAAGGCGTCGGTTTATATTTTTGACATCTTTGTCCCAAGTTGCATCAATAGAATTTCTATAAGTTAATGCAAAAGTGAGTTTGTTTATTTGTTACGTTTTTGTTCTAAAACGGCTGAACGGATTTCACATGGCTAGACTGACCTGGGTTAGGACATAGGATATTATTAGACAAAGAAAAAATATTTTATCCCGATATACCCACGAGATCAAGACTTATGTGGGTAAAACCGCGGGGCGTAGCTACTAGCCTATAATTTATAAATACATCACGCAGGTGAAGCTTGTTACGTGCCCTGCCTACACCAAATCAGCCGAATAGCGAAACGATAACTCAATTGCATTAATCGGATGTTAGACAAAACCGCAATACACCATTTTGCTGAATCAACGAATCGACGCCTCGTGTCGTCGAACGCTCACCTACTTTCAGATCTGCTGATACCTGCTGTATCCACGTTTAGAATCGATAATTGTAATATCGGAGATAATTCATTTTCGGCACTTCGGTACTAGCATCGTCCGAATCTAGACTTAGGAATTAACATAAGTTTATATTGTAATTTTTACTTAATTAAAATCTTATTTGAAATAATTTCGGTTTTCTTTTAAAGTCCTCCGGCTGCCACCTTCGTAATTGGCGCAGTCGGTAGGATATTCGAGGCAGCGCGGCGCGGTATAGATTTCCAAAATCCGTTAATCTGCTGACTCCGATAGTCGCTGTCGGTATTTCCAAATACCTCGTCGAATATCCGAACTTAAGAAGACGCAGCTGAGGACGTATCCAGCCATCGATACACCGAAGAAAACCATGTACATGTAAGTCCTTGAAACTTTCTTTGAGGTGTTGCTTCCTAGTCCTTCCTTTTCACCCCTCTATTTAATATTAATTCAAAATTTTTCATCCAAGGGAAATTAGGAGAAGATCTGTCTCTACCAGACAGATAAATAGGACCAGGGAAGTAGATTTAAATAGGTTTATAGACTCAGATAATTTAGGATTAGATATATTATTTGATAGTGACGAAATGGCATTGAACCCCGATACTATCTTTAAGGCTTTACGCCCAGTACCAGACTTTGACGGCAATCCGAATATTCTAACTCGTTTTATTAAAATATGCGATCAGCTCGTAATACAATATGTCAGAAATGACCCGAGCTGCGAGCTAACAAATTTATGTGTTATAAACGGTATTTTAAATAAAATCACGGGATCTGCAGCTACAACTATAAACTCCAACGGTATACCCGAAAATTGGCAAGGGATCCGTGACGCATTAATTAATAACTTTTCTGATCAGAGGGACGAGACCGCCCTTTATAATGACATGTCCTTACTGACGCAAGGAAATAGCACGCCGCAGGAATATTATGACAAATGCCAGACTCTTTTTAGCACTATAATGACTTATGTCGCCCTTCATGAAAACATAGCTACTACTATCGAAGCAAAACGCGATCTTTATAAAAAACTAACGTTACAATCTTATGTCAGAGGTCTTAAAGAACCTTTAGGGTCCCGTATCCGATGTATGCGACCAGAAACTATAGAAAAGGCTCTGGAATTTGTACAGCAGGAATTGAATGTGATGTACCTACAGCAACGTAACGAAAGTATCCCCGAGCGACGTAACCCGATACGGCAAGTGCATTCAACCCATAGAATGTCACCCGCGGTCCTTATGACCACACCCAAACCTTTTAGCTTTCCAAGTGCAGGCACGAGCTGGCATAAGCCTATGCTCATGCAGCCGCAGCAGCAACAATGGAGGCCACCCTTCCAGCACAATCAGGTACCTAATCGTTCCCCTAACATGTTTAATCGTACCCAGCAAATGTTTCGTGCAGCCCCGCCAAACTACCACCCCCAGAGTAATATGTTTAAATTACCAAACGCAAATTCCTCAGCACAAAATACAGGTCCGCAACCGATGAGCGGTGTTAGCAACTTCGTATCACGACCATTTGTGTCACCAGGACACGATTGGCGTAGATTGGGAAACCCACCACCTAGTAATTACTTTAGGACTCGTGAAATGAATTATAACGAAATGACCGACTTTGAAAACGCTTATGACTACCCCGACTATTACTATGAACAACCTGACTATTCCCGTCACTATGACTATCCCGACTTTTATTACTTCAACCAAACCGAGCCCGACTATCATTCATATGTACAAGACAGCACGTCATCTCAAGGTTCCAATAACGCAAAATGCTTAGAAACACCACAGCCTACCTCTAATGTTAATCCGGATTTTCACAAGGAGAAGGGTCAAGAAGGGTTAAGATAGAATTAAATATACAATCTAAAAGAGAATTACGTTACATTCAGATATCAAATCCACCACTGAAGTTATTAGTAGATACTGGGGCTAACCAATCTTTTATTAGTCCCGAGGCAGTCGAAAAATACTTTTCACATATACCTTTGAACTTTGATCCCTTTGAAGTAACAAATGCCCGTGTAACCAGTACGCATGAACATTCTATTACCATTCCGAATTTTTCTGAATTTAATAACCCTACAAATGTTAAGTTTTTCATCTATAAGTTCCATAATTACTTTGACGGTCTGTTAGGCTTAGACTTACTTGACAGAGCACAGATTGATCTTAAAAATAATTATTTAATTACCGAGTTTACAACCATACCTATTCGTTTTCATCAACGTAAAAAGTCCAGTTATCAAGAAACCATTCCCGCGAACTCATCAAAATTATTAAATATACCTATCTTTAGTCCAGACGGTGACGTTTCCATAGCTCAGCAAATACATTGTAATTGCATTATTCATGAATGCATTACTCGCGTTACCGACTGTACTGGTATCGTAGAAATTGAAAACCCGACCGATTATGACTTAATTATTACATTTGAACGCCCTTTACAAGCCGACATATTTAATAACGAGTGCATTAGCACTAAACATGATCCTAGGCGCGTTAAAGAGGTTTTATCGCGACTGCGTACAGATCATTTAAACATTGAGGAAAAAATTAATTTAGAAACTTTATGTGGCCGTTTTGCTGATGTATTCTATGTAGAGGGAGAACCTTTGACCTTTACAAATAAAATAAACCACCGTATTAGAACGACTGACGAACTTCCAGTATACACGAAAAATTATCGCTACCCTTTTGTTCACCGACAAGAAGTGCGAGACCAGATCACTAAGATGCTGGACCAAGGTATCATAAGACCTTCTGATTCAGCCTGGAGTTCACCTATTTGGGTAGTTCCTAAGAAGGCCGATGCATCAGGCAAACAAAAGTGGAGAATCGTAGTAGACTTTCGTAAACTGAATGACAAGACCATAGACGACAAATACCCGATTCCTAACATAAATGACATACTTGACAAGCTTGGTAAATGCCAGTATTTCACTACCCTAGATCTGGCATCTGGATTTTATCAATGTGAGATGCACCCTGATGACATTTCGAAGACAGCCTTTAATGTAGAACATGGGCATTTTGAATTCTTGCGCATGCCCATGGGTTTAAAGAACTCCCCATCCACCTTTCAAAGAGTGATGGATAATGTGCTTAGAGGCCTACAAAATGACATCTGCCTGGTGTACTTAGATGACGTCATCGTCTTTAGTACGTCATTGCAAGAACACATGACTAATTTAGAAAAAGTATTTAAGAGATTGCAAGAATCTAACTTTAAGATTCAGATGGATAAGTCCGAATTTTTAAAGTTAGAAACGGCGTTTTTAGGTCATGTAATCAGTAGAGAAGGTGTTAAGCCTAATCCTGATAAAATAGCAGCCATAGAAAAATACCCATTACCAAAAACTCCGAAAGAAATAAAACAGTTCCTCGGATTATTAGGCTATTATAGAAAATTTATCCCTGATTTTGCCCGCATCACCAAGCCTATGACGAAATGCCTTAAAAAGACTAATAAAATAACTTTTGACCCCGACTACATTGACTGTTTTAACAAATGTAAGACTTTACTCACAAACGACCCAATCTTACAGTACCCCGACTTCACTAGAGAGTTCGTCCTAACCACTGACGCCTCTAACGTAGCTATTGGCGCAGTACTCTCACAAGGTACCATTGGTTCAGATAAACCCATCTGCTACGCCTCAAGAACCTTAAACGATAGTGAAACCAATTACAGTACTATCGAAAAGGAGCTATTAGCTATAGTATGGGCTACAAAGTATTTTAGGCCTTACTTATTTGGTCGTAAATTCAAAATATTCACCGACCACAAGCCACTACAGTGGATAATGAACCTTAAAGAACCTAACTCAAGACTTACTAGATGGCGACTTAAACTAAGTGAATACGACTACACTATAGTTTACAAAAAGGGAAAACATAACACAAATGCCGACGCTTTATCACGAGTAGAAATTAACAATGAGGAGGCAGAGTCAATGATAGCTAACCCTTCAGAGCGACCACCTTCGCGAACACCTTCCACGACACTCACTGCACATACCAGCACTGAAAACCCTATTTTAGAAGTCCCTATCACTGACGAACCTTTGAATAAATTTCACCGACAGTTATGCATTACTATAGTAGGAGATATTAAACGACGTACAACCGCCACTAAACCTTTTGATACACACACCCGTACATTTATTCAGGTTTCAGAATCGAACCTAGAGCAAGACGTAGTAAATGCCATAAAAGAATATGTCAACCCCAAAGTTAAAACCGCTATAAAAATAACTCCACCTTTAGGAATGTATTCAATTATACCTATTATCCAGAATCATTTTAAAAGCTCAGCCATCAACTTAGTATTAACAAAAACAGAATTAGAAGACGTCAAAGAGTATTTAAAACAGCAAGAAATTATAAAACACTATCATGAAGGAAAAACCAATCACAGAGGAATAAACGAGTGTCATCTTGCCCTTTCTCGGAAATATTATTGGCCTAAGATGAGGGAGGAAATAACCAAGTATATTAATGAGTGTACCATTTGCGGAAAAACAAAATACGATAGGAACCCGATTAGACCACAATTTAATGTAGTACCCCCAGCAACAAAACCTTTCGAATTAGTACACATGGACCTCTTCACAGCTCAAAATGAAAAGTATTTAACAATGGTAGATGTCTTCTCAAAGTATGGACAAGCATACCATTTGAGAGATGGTACAGCAATAAGCGTACTTCAAGCAGTTTTAAATTATTGTACACATCATGGTTTACCGCTGACAATAGTAACAGATAACGGCACAGAATTCACAAACCAGTTATTCTCCGAATTCACAAGACTACACAAAATTAATCACCATAGAATATTACCACACTCCCCTAACGATAACGGAATCATAGAACGATTTCATTCTACGTTACTAGAACACTTACGTATTTTACGACTACGACAGAAAAATGAATCTGTAATCAACATCATGCCTTATGCCATATTAGCATATAATAGTTCAGTTCACAGCTTCACCAAATGTAGACCACATGACATAATTAGAGGACATTTTGACCCAAGAGACCCCCTTGACGTTAATATGACCGAACACCTCATGCAACAATATATCCTAACACACCGGGACCAGATGAAAACTGTATATGATCTTATCAATAAATTCACGCTTGCCGATCGTACAAACATTATACAAAATAGGAACGAGGACAGAGAGCCCGAAATAGAATATCAACCGGAGCAACAAATATTCATCTCTAATCCGGAAGCCTGCCGACAAAAATTAGCACCACGTTTCACACATGATACTGTTTTAGCTGACCTTCCGATTCACATATACACCTCCAAAAAGAAAGGCCCTGTAGCTAAGTCTCGTCTCAAACGTACCCCTAAGAGCTCAAAATTGTTACAGAATACTACTGGCGCTGATCGTTCAACCAATACCGGCGCTCGAGATAAGACTTGAAAGCTTAGACGATGGACCCGGACTCCTACCTTTCAACCTTGGACAAACAAGGCTCATTACACACTACCACACTTTCCTACAATACATTGACCTAACTGACATTGAACATAGACTTGATTCCGTAATGTCCCAACTCAATTACTTCCAGACTAAACTAGATAACCAGTCCTTTCTCTTATATGAACTTCAAATAGATCATTTAACTAATAAATTAAGTCAAATTAGTTCTCAGTTAAAAACGCTAGAACCCGGTCGTAGTAAGAGAGGTCTCGTGGACGGATTAGGCTCCGTAATAAAGAGCATTACCGGAAACTTAGATCATACAGATGCCCAAAAGTATGATAATGCCATCAACATTTTAGAAAATAACAATGATAAAATAGTATCAGAGTTAAATGAGCATATCAGTCTTAACAAAGTCTGGATGACCCGATATAGTGACATACTCTCAAAAATTGTACGCAATCAAGAGAGAATCAATAGTACATTAGGATTAATTTTAGACGAGAAAACTGCTGCTAAGAATGATCTTATAAGATTTGCAAAGTTTGCTCAATTATTGACCATAATTAGCGATAATACGGAAGATTTACTTTTAGAGATAATTAGAATCGAAGATACGTTAGCTTTTATACGTGCATCGAGCACCCATCATAGTATGTTAAGCATAGATACTTTAAGTAATATGACTAAGCGTTTAAAATCCATATACGGCCAAGATCAGTTACTAGATGCAGATTTAAGAGAGTACTATACAATCATAAAACCTGGTTATTATTACACAAATAAAAAAATTGTAATCATATTTAAAGTTCCAATAATCTCCCCTGACAAGTTTGAATTATACAGATTGGCAATAGTTCCCAATAAATCAATGTATACCTACATTCCTCCTTATCCCTTCATTGCAACCAACGGGAAAGCTTTCAAGTACATAGAGGCTGAATGCCCGAAGTTTGACCTATACCATCTCTGCGAAGAAGGAATCAACCATCAGCCAACGAGAGGACATCTAGATTGCATCCAAGGTCTCATCTACAACCAATCTCTGGAGAAATCATGCCTGCCTACGAAGCTCACACTGACTAAAGCAGCAATGGAACAACTGGACGACAGACGCTACACACTTACCTTTCCACAACCGACCCGGACAGAGCTACAATGCGAACGTCAAGAATTCATCTCTCTGCACGGAAGTTATCTCGCCACTATACCACAAAAATGTCTACTACGCACCGAGCGATTCACAATAATCAACATTAACGACCATATCAAAGGGCAGCCGCTGAAAATCACTGAAATACCTATGAACCTGAACATTGTTGAAGAATCCATCCCACATCTCAAACTAAGCTCACTGCACCTGGAAAGCCTACATGAAATCGAAGATAAGATCCTAATGCAGCATCCAATACAAATAAATCACGCAAATATGGAATATTCACTCTACCATACGACGATTCCACTATACGTCGCACTATTCGGTGTAACTGTACTGATCGTTATTATCACCATACGACGGTATAACATTTGCACAAAGATTAGAAAACCACAGGCATCAGATGAAAGCCCTGAAAACCATCAACACAAAGATGCAGAATCACCCAGGAACAAGAAACAGATACCAGCAACATTCTCGCTCAAAGTCCTCAAATAGTTGCTGTTCTGAGGGGGAAGGTGTTACGTGCCCTGCCTACACCAAATCAGCCGAATAGCGAAACGATAACTCAATTGCATTAATCGGATGTTAGACAAAACCGCAATACACCATTTTGCTGAATCAACGAATCGACGCCTCGTGTCGTCGAACGCTCACCTACTTTCAGATCTGCTGATACCTGCTGTATCCACGTTTAGAATCGATAATTGTAATATCGGAGATAATTCATTTTCGGCACTTCGGTACTAGCATCGTCCGAATCTAGACTTAGGAATTAACATAAGTTTATATTGTAATTTTTACTTAATTAAAATCTTATTTGAAATAATTTCGGTTTTCTTTTAAAGTCCTCCGGCTGCCACCTTCGTAATTAGCTGCTGTTGGAAGCTAGTATTATTATAAAACTGCACAGTTATAAGTAAACATTTAATAGAAAGTAAAAATCTACCCTACCACGTAAAGAAGGGCACAAAGGAAAAACTGTAAAGGCAAAAGGACCGCGCCGCGAAGGACCGGGTCTATAAACAATAAGTTTCGAAAAACTGAGCAAAAAGTTCTTAAAGGTAGCGTGTATTTTGTTTCCCTATCTTCCGACGTGACCGGTCTTTTCTTTACGAAGTGAGAAATGATCCCAATTTGTGCGCCTGTTAAACATCTGATACACTATATTTGTCTTTCTCTTGCCACCGAGTTTTGTTTTGTTTTCTTATATTATGAAAGCAGGAGATAATTGGTTATTAGTATGTATTCCATCCAATTCATTTGTATTAGAAAGCGGAAGTTTACTGACTCCTTTTTTGACCCTGAATATTTTCGTTCGACATTGGCCTCGGCAGTATACATAATGAAAACCTATCGCACACTTCTTGGTATTCTCATATCTACCAATATAAACGAGTCTCTAAAGAAAAGTTCAAGAAAAAATTCTCAGTACTTCTGTTTATTTGGTTTTTTTACGAGCGCCGTAAGTGTCCAATTTCATTCAGAGTGAAAAAAAATGTTCCGTTCAACCGTTCTGAGGTTAGCAAAGTATGAAGCAGGAAGTTTTGGATATTTTATGAAGCTTCACGCTTTTCCTTGGTACGGGGTAAGTTGATTTAGAAGCCCAGACGAACCCTACCAACTAATCTATAGCGTTGCGTTTTTGAGTTATAAAGAATAACAATCTTTAAGGTTCCACTAGTCGACAGCTCAAACTCGTCGGTAGGCTTGTCTAATATGCATGCTGTTTAGTTTATTTATTAATTTATTTAGTTTTATTTACTAAATATTTATTTATTTACTTTTTATTTATTAAGTGAAATAGAAGATGATTTATAACGAAAACGAACGCGTAAAATTTCATGAACAGACCCTTGGGTGTATAGATAATAATATTATGAGAAAACTACTGGATACTACATTATACAAAATAAAGTTATTTGAATTTTTGAGTAAATTATCTATCCCTGTACGGTAACAATTTTGCCATTTTCATACTCCGAGAGTTATTTATTTACACTCAAAGATGCGTTAAAATTAGTGTCGAAATATGGAAGTTTCGACGCTCATAACTTTTAAACAATTTTTTTTATTCGGTTACCGTACAGGGGGTCTGTGTGACTGACTGACTTCAGTGCGGGAAAGAAATGAAGCTCTACAGGACGTATAGCTCCATCTCTTTCTCCCACTGAAGTAATATTAAAATAATACTGCTTTATGAGTTGCTGGTAGGCCCCCAGGGCTAGATAATGACGAGACAAGTAGATACATTTTTTTACCTAATTTATAATGTACACTGTCAAACAGTAAAGTAAACTCTATACGAGACGTTAGTATGTAATGACTGACTAGGGTACTCTTAAGTATCTTTATTATAGTTAGAAACAATAGTACCTACTGTCAGTCACTTGATTAATGTGACAGCTTAATTGTATTATGGATAACAATAAATTCAATTAACAGCAGAGATGCCTTTATGTAGAGGGCATGACCCTTTTAGTTAACCTGTAACTCCAAACCTTATCGTCATCGATCATTTAGAGTAGGCTAATGGCAAACGAACTTTGACCTCATTAAGAGTTTAATTAGTTCAAGTTAAAGTACCTAGTAAAATTACATACGCCTCGTTATCTGAAAGCTTTATTTTACCCTGTTGTGTCCACTTGAACGTTCAAAATCGTAACAACATCGGACTTTTGTAGTGTTTTTGTGGATTACTTAACACTGCCTACCGTACCGATGTACATACTTTAAGTAATAATAACATAACATAACATCACGCCTTGTTTCCCCGAAGGGTTGGGCAGAGGTGTCCCTGTAGCAAGTACACCCACATTTCGCCAGTTATGTTTAGTAATAATATATAAATAAATTCTTTATTGGTATAAAAATGTATACAAACAAAGTGAAGCCCTGACTCCTGCGCTAGGTAAAAACACCTGTGTTACAGGGGCCAGTGTCTTCTCCCAATCAGTAAGTTCTGGATTTATGCAATAACATTATTTGAATTTACTAGACAAACAAAAACTATTAAAATAGTTATTGAATTAAGTAGTTATTCATTATTAAAATGGTTATTAAATTTATTATTAAAATAGTTATTAAATTTAATTATTTACATATAAATTATATTTTTAAATATTAGAACAAAATTACATAAAAACATTTAAAAATATAAAAAATAGTATCCCCACCGGTATCGGGAACAGGGTCCAAACTACCGGCGGTTTTTTTATTATTAAAATAGTCATTAAATACATGATTAAAAAAGAGAAGTAAAAATTATGATAGCTATTGAAAAAAGCTTCAAGATTGCTTAATTGTTAATTCTTTGTACCTTATGTGGAATAGTACTTTTATTCCAGGTACATTGACTTCACATCTTTATATATATAGTATACTAGCTGACCCAGCAAACGTTGTTTTGCCATATACATGTTTAGGGTGGACCACCCTTATCACTTAAAATAGAAAAAAAAAAAAAAAAAAAAAAATTGATGTTGGCCGATTCTCATAGATACCGGATAAGCACAAAAAATTTCATCAAAATCGGTCAAGCCGTTTCGGAGGAGTATGGCAACGAAAACTTTGACACGAGAATTTTATATATTAGATATATATACTCTTTAATATATAATCTTTATATATATAATTCTTCTAAACGTGTGTTTGTCACCTAAGCGGTCCAGCCATTTAGGAGACTAAGCGGCTGGACCACTTTGGATGAAATTTTGTGTATATATTTGAGTTCCCCTGGATGGTTTGAAAATACAATTGGACCCGGTAGGTGGCGCTGTTCGAACAGGACAACTTCCGTCAGGTCCGCTAGTAATAATATAATTTTAATGTGTGCAAATTATTAACCGGTTAAAAGAGTAGCTACGGAGTTTCACGCCGATTCTTCTCCATACGAAACTACTTTTTGGAAGTACAACTAGAATCAATAGGGATGTTCCCTGGATAAAAAAAAACAATTTAGTCCGTCAGTCAGATAATAAAAAAATATTAGACACGTATTTTTTGCTTTGTCATATTAATAAAAATGATTTAGATAAAACGCATTAAAGTTGGGGAGTGGGCGCTCGCTACGTCACGATTCAGTATAAATTCTATCGAAGAGTGACGTCATGCCACATTTTAACTCAATGTATTGCCGTAATATGTATTTTGATTACGTACAAAAAGAATTATGGAAATACGTGTCTAATATTTTTTATCTATCTGAAAGACAAAAAAAATTTTTTTTTTCTTCGTTTCTATTCGATTTTCTTGTAAATATTGACTTTCAAAGTTGCTTTTATGTGCCTATTTGAAATAAATAATTTAATTTTGACTTTGACTGTAACTTTGAAAGCAGTTTTACTATTTCTAAGCTCAATCTGGATCTAGTTAATGAATAAAATAAAACTATGGACAAAGAAAATTAGAATTCTAAAACAATTACAGAAACTCCCAACAATTGCAGAAACAAACAAAACTTTCCTCTCAACATCAGTGGACATACGACAAAAGATGACAACACTTAGATAGTCTGAGTAATAATATACCAAATATTTGTTCCACATTCGCTCCTGGAATAACTTGTTCTCAGAAAATACGAGGGAGTGCGATGATCGTTGTGTATCGTGCGAACGAAACATGTAGGTAAATGTGAAGTGACATGCCGAATTTAAGAGCTAAGGGGATTTCCAGCCGCGCGTTTCAACGTTCGAACTTCATACTTCTGGCATCGGAATAATGATTATTTGGGCTGTGATGGTTTTAAAATGAAAACCTTGTTCGTTTCAATAGGTATGGATTCGAGTTTTCTAGCCAAGAAGCTCAAATCTAATGTACTCCTCAAGTAGGTATTTGTTTAGTGTATATTAGGTATATCAAACTTACACTTCTTATACCGTAATTGAATATCTACTCTCTCTTACTCAGCTATACTGATGCTGATCCTTGGGAGGAAATCTTGGAGCACACATTATGTAATAACTGCAAGACTACTATGTATAACAGGGTTAGTTCCTAATTCTGTCATAATCTAGCTAGGACATTGCTATGTGTGCAACGCTGTTGCTGGGGTACCGACGTGTAACTTTCTCCTAGATTATATTTGTCATATTATCTTGGTTAGGTACTAAAATGATTTACGGTCCTCTTACTAAGCCTGACCATGTGCAGCTGCAGCCTACGAACATTCTATCCAAATATTGTATTTCTGTCTGTAAACCCAACGATATTGGAGATAAGACTGTGTGACTACAAACTATATGCAGGGGCCGTTCGGGGACTGACAATAACATTAATAAACTGTTCCACTGAACCGCACTTATCAAAAATTAGTTTCAGGGTGGTTAGTGGAAGTGCTCAGGTGCGGTTCGGACAAGAGCTGTTTAAATCAGTGCTCTGGAATATCTCAAAATTTCTTTGAAAAGATAAATTAAGGTACATCGCGGTATATTATTTATATTTTTAATGTGAATGGACTTAGTCCTTAAAATGAGTATGAAATACGCGTTCTAACAAACGACAAAAACGCGACGTCTGAAAACGTTCCTTATCTAATTTACGTACGCTAACGTTGTCACCAATTTGCTTGTAATACGTAACTTTGTAAAGCTCGTGAATCGTGAGTATATTACAGTAGGTACTTTATTACAAGTGATATATTTTTTGTGTACAGAATTGCGTTAATTCTGTACACAAAAAAAATATCATAGAACAGACCTTAGGTACGGTTCCCACAATGTGTTAACGACAGTTGTCCGGTTCATAGTTTTGTGCTTGTATATTTAAGTGGAGAGCTGCTTACATATGCAGTTAGACTAGAAGCCGACCCGAACATAGTTGGGAAAGGCAGGGCAGATGGTGATGAACTGTTCACAGATACTACGTCAAACATAGTCCGCGATAATTTTACCATGTCATTTCGATAAATCATTTTTGTCGTGCAGCGAGAAATGACATTGGACCAATGATAAACAAATCGTTACGACACAATGGAAAAGGTGCCTTAATTTGAATAACTTTAGTCGTTTCCCGAAGCGAGCATTCTCAAGGAATTGATTCGAGAAATGTTTTACTCAGAATTCCAAAAATGGAGAAAAGTCGGAATTATATTTTATGGAATAAATTAAAATCAGTAATTATTTTAATTTAGTAGGTATGGATCCTTACTATATATTTTTTACTGTAAACATTAAAAACTAAAATACTGAAAAATACTGGTATTCAGCAGCATTCGGTTAGACTGTTTCGCAACAAGTTGGGAAAACGCTAGAGAGGTACTAACCAGTTTACAGCCAAACAAATAATTTGCGAAAGTCGAAGTGAAACAGCGCACACACTGAGCGATTCCTATGAATAAGTTTCATGCAATTCTGGAATTCGAATGCCAAAGACAAACAGAGTTAAAATATTGGAATATCTGGTGTGAGGAGAAGTCTTCCTGAAACATGTTCTGCATTTTCTGCATACCTTTTATCAGTTACAACATATAGCAAGGGTTATTATATAAGCTAGATTGCATGTGCTTAAATCGGGATCACTGCTGGCTGCTAATGCAACGAATGAGAACCAAATTTTCAAAATATTTCTTTAAACACCGTGACATTTTAGTCTTCTTACAAAAGCAGCCCACTTCATGTATCCAATGACTTCTAAACATTCATTAAAAAAAAATTGATATACACCCTGAAATTTTAGTAGCCTTACAAAATGCCACTCAATGTACCCAACATACCAGCCCGTCCCATCCTTGATGTCCTCCCTCCGGTTGATGCCCTAAGCCGAGGTTCGTACCCCACAGGGGGTGCCCTTAGCGAGCGTTTACTTAGTTTTCATTAGCATAGTTGAATAACCCCTGGCTGGAGGTTTTAAGTGTAGTAGCTTTAGGCACCTTGGCAGGAAAGCCCGGTTAAGTAGTAGGATTTCAGAAGTCAACTACGAGATGCCCTACCTAAAAAACAAAAAAAAAATGTACCCAACATAAAATAGGTACCTCTAGGAGCAATTAAAAAATGTTGCAATATACCACTTTTTTTTATGAGTATTTAGTAGTCATTGCCTACATGAAGTGGGCTACTTTTGTAAGACGACTAAAATCTCACGGTGTATTTATGAAAAACCAACGTTTCGCCAGTTATAGTATGGTTCTTCTGTAGGTACACCTCTACCTAATCCTTAGGGGACTATAGGCGTGATGTTATTTATGGAACAATTTAATCATGTATGTTAACCACTAAGAATAAGTGCTTTCTTGAGCTTACCGAGTATTTACTGACCTGACTTTTGATTCGTTGAGTCGTTGATAAAATTTGCTAAACTTTACTAACTGTTGGGAATCGAACCCAATACAACACCTTGCACGCGGTCTGCACGCGCTGGCATCGTAATCAGCGCGTCATCGGTATAGCTGATGTGCGGCGTGACATGGCTCGGCCCGATGACCACTCGCTTCCACGGACTTCACCGTGACGGACAATATTCCTCTCTAATTTAAACCCTTAATTGTTTGTCCTGGAGATTTCTCAATTTATAAATAATTACGGTATTAAACCATTGCTTATTTCATACAGTCCACTCTTTCATTACTCCCCGCGCTAACATTGGTCCTTTGAGCCGGATACAATACAAATACATTTTTTTTTAGCTAGTTATAGTCCAAGAAAAAGCTTCTAATCCCAAATAATTAACACACCTATTGTGTAGAGATACACAACTCTATAATTCAAGGCTACCGAATACTCAAGGGTAAAACATAGATTAATTCTAACCGATTGCTATACAATTTGGCGGAGGCTGTAACTCCCGACCTATCCTATACTAGCCCCCTTGGGCCTGGGGCCATGATATCGCTACTCGATACCTACCTACCGGAGTATGCCCAGGGGGTGAAAAGGGGTTGTTTTATAGTGTAATCATTATGGTCGTGTTTGGATAACCGTGTGATTAAAATTCGGGGTAGATAATCCCGTTTATGATGTAGCAGACTGGTGTTTATTAAGCTATAGAGCTCACGTATGTATGTCATAAACATAAAATTATACTACCAAGAAATAAGATCATAAAATATTCGGCTTCTTAGAATTTAAATGATTTATCCCTCAAAAATAAGTGTAAGAATCCTTAGCAACAGTACATTTATGTATTTAAAGACCGAGGGAAACCTTCATATCAATATCTTCTAGAATAAATGTACTCTCTCCAAAAACTGTTTCTGACTTCGCAATTGGAAGCAATACCCAGAATTCGTAAATAAACCAGGCTCGGTTCGATCTCCAAGCTTGAGTAAAATCTTAACTAATGGTATCGTAACAACCGAATACTGAAACTACTCGTCCAAGAAAAGTTCGTTTTCACTAAACAAAGCGATGTATCATCTTAATAAATAATTTATTAAACAAACTAAGCAAATATACTCGTACAAATAATATCGGAAACGCAACTTATCACTTAGTCTTAGTGGGTCTGATGAAAACTTATTATCCTGAGACAAACAATGGATGAATAGAAAGAATAAAAAACAGGCAAAAGGAGGAACGAAAATACCCGCAATAACGATAAATAATCTTCCCTTCTGTCGGCATAGCAATGACTTGGACAGACGAAAAGGTCTGCGACTACGATTCTGTACAAAGAGAGCAAATAAATCGCAGCACATGATGGAATTTTGATGTCCAAGAGGGCCTGGCCAATATGTCACTGTTTCTGGGGAAAAAGCTTATGAGACAGAATTTTTAGGATTGATATAACTTATCTTCGTCATCTGAAACTATACCGATTTCGTATAAATCATAGGTCTGCTCGTTCCAAACTTTTCTCTTAAAAGTCACCCTCGCAATCCTTACCAATTTATTATTATTTGTTAAATGTAATATATAAAAAAATGCGCTGGCCTGTGGCTGTCGCAGGCATCAGGATTAAAATATTAACGAAAAACAGTCAAGTATGGAATTAACATGCGGCGTATTCCGTGTATTTAATATTATGTTAAAAGCAATCTTTGAAAGCCTTTTAAACTAAGCTCTGGAACATGTTTCATTACATTACGCCGTTCATACAAAACACACTCTCAGTTTCATTCTACATTTCTGTGGCAAAATATAACAGGGCACATACACCAGCTATGCATTAAAAAAATCTTTTTCGTGTCGTGTATTAAAATAAAGGTGTGTAACTGTAAAAGAGTATTTAAAATGATTCCACATACGTGCGGTATTTTCACGCTGAGGCTGAGTGACGGGTTTATGAAAAAACGTATCCGGGATAAGTCCGTCAAAGAAAATACCCGCCAACTTTTTGTACCTAGTGACTATACATACATTTTCACTATTTCCTTTGTTTGTAACGCAATGTCATAAAAAAATGCTGCTGTGATTCCAGTGCCAAGCTGAAGTGTCTTATTTTGATCTTGACAATAATCAGAATATTATAAAATCTATTTCAATCGATTACCTGGTCCAGCCGTTTAAATATGTAACACCAAAGAACGTATTATGTATTCGATTCAAAATAATAACATACCTACTCATATATTATTCTTCTAAATATAATATAACGTTATTTTTGTTAGAAGTCTTATCTCAATAATAACTCAAAAAAAAATTGCATGGACAGTTTTACGCAGTTTCTACTTACAGCATAATATTCTGTAAACAATTTTCCTTATAAAGAAAAGCTAAAGGCCAATGTTCCAGGGATTACAATGATAGGGGCGAAAATGAAAATCTGTTTGTTTTTACTATGAGCGAGCTTTGAGGGAATTTTGCTACTTATGAAAGTAATGGAAAAATGTTTTGTTTTTCCTTTTCACTTTGACTGGGTAAAGTCGAAGGGCTTAATCGTTGAGTTGCGATCAAGTGGTTGTTAGTTTTAATGCATCGATATTGTTGGGAGCTCGTTATCATTGAAGAGTACATCCTTGAGCGTATAAGGAAACTTTGCTTATCGGTACTATTCTATATTTTCTTAAAAGGAAAATGAGAGCCTTAAGTGGAGTGGTATTTATTAGCTGCTCTCTTGTTATTTCTAAAACTTTTCCTTTACTAGAATTATAAATAATATTTATTTGCATAAAACATGGCAATGAGGTTTTAAAAATACATCATAGAGCTGCATACATGTTTTGCTTATATCATAGCACGCAAATGTTACAGGTTACAATTACAAAATGTTTCCCGTCACTATTTTTTTATACTGTAAAAATTATTTGTGTTTAACCATTTAAGTAGTTTTTTGAAGTGAAATTTTATTTAGGCGCGTTGGGCATTTTTGAGATGGGAAAAAACAGTTGAACTCGCGATACTGTTACCGTTACCGACTCTTCACTAAAAGTATTTCCTGCACAGTAAAATTGTTCAAGTTTTCACTTCTGTCGGCACTCCCGGAGTGCCACTGTTTTTTTTTTTTGTAATCAATCTTCGATTTTAAGTTTTTAAATCACTTGGAATTTTATAATAATATCCGAACACACTTAGAATAGCTTTTATTATATTTAGCCAGGCTTGGCAAGTCATTTAAAAGAAGCCTGTGAAGATGTCGCCAGTTTCGAAGAAATACATCCTTTGCCTTAAAAAAAAGTCTTTATACTTCTTAACAAACAAATTTATGCTTCATAGATATAGTGAGAGATAGAGATATAAACACCTATTTGTTCTCAAGCCCTACATGAGACAATGCCTATTTTCATGTTTCCATCGTGTCATTTATGTAACATCCATATTGTTTCTCACCTTTCTCAGTAAACCCATAATAAAATCATAACACACAGCTTCCACTGCAAACATTTCACACGAGGTTTTATCTCTAAAATACGGGATTTTTCTATTCCCCACTCTGCAGCGCCATTTGTTTCTCTCATAGTACCCATGACATTTAAAGGCTCGTTCACACTTAACGTCTTTTATGACTAGCTTTGAAGTTGCAGAAAAAATGAGTGTTTTCAAATTCTAGTAGATTAATTCTGGTTTTTAGATTTGGTATATTACATGACTTTGATCACTTGGTATTGGTAGTCCAAAAGAGCCAAAAGGCTATGTTCAAATAGTTCATGCTGATATGAAACAAGAACTATTCAAAGCGATTAGAATAATGGTGCCATAGCAAGAATTAGGTTCATAATAGAAACATAAGTTTTCCTACTTCAGATTCTATTTTTTTAACCGACTTCCAAAAATCAAAGTTCTCAATTCGATTGTGTGTTTTTTTTTTGTGTGTTTGTTACTCGATTACTCCGCTAGTTATGAATTGATTTGGATGATTCTTTTTTTTTGGTAGGTAATACTTCAGAGGTGGTCCCATATAAATTTTATTACCTTTGCTTCGTTCGGTAGTTTTTGAGTTAGCTTCAATAATACGTATTTTTTCCCACTTAGTATGTGGATGATATGATAAGTTCCTGTCACTGTTATTTAGATAGCAGGTAGTGGTATTCTAATTTGTGTGTGGTAGGTACCACAACAAAAAATTGAAAAATAAAAACTTTTTACAAAAAAACAATACAAAAAAAAGACTTCCAAACAAAACACTACAAAGTGAAAAATTACTTTAATTTTGGAAGTCGGTGGCAAAAAACGAAAATTTAAAACCAAAGACCGACTTCCGAAATTAAAGTGTTTTTTTTTGGAAGTCGGTTATTTATTTTTTTGTAAGTAGTTTTTACTGACATTAGACATTTACTGCATTGGATTGCAGGTGATTTTGTTGCTTTTAGCTCCGAAGGTAAAAGATGTACAATATAACCGGGGTTTTATTTCACTTTTCATAGACTCAGTATGTCGGGAGTCAGCAATACATTATGTAAGGAGGCGGGCTCTTCGACTAGGCTGAATATGCTGCGACCTTTGCCTCACTTCCGCGTTCGTGATAACTAAATTATTAGGTCAGGGGTCGGCAAAGGAAGGAAACAAAAAAATCAAGGCATTACCAAGCATGAAATAATATTTTTGTTAAAAATATTGTCCGAAATGTTCGTTATTATGTATTTATTCAGGGTACGGTAATTATTTAATATTCTGGCAATATGGGTCTTTTTGAATATAATTTTACCTGATGCCAACCATGATTAATTTAATTTCCACAATAACAATTTGATAATAACTGCAGAAGTGTAGATGGCAGATTTTGATAATAATCACTTAAACTAGCTATAGTCAATTTTAATTCAGAGTTATTTTTAAGAGTCAATAGACTTCGACAGTCGTCGAGAAATCATCAACAGTTGGGAGGCCGTAGGTCTGTACCAACTTTTTTAGCCTGCAGTTTCAGATCCTTATTCACGGCAAAAAAATCGCCAACCAATCAACACACAGTCTGCGTTCTACCTCAGACTCGATTTTTTATTCAGACCCTACAAATTGACCCCAATTACTGTAATATTAGCCTCCCAAATTTGCTCTATTTTGAACTTTATAAATATTAGATGTACGCAGCTGTAGGTACCTAATCGTATAAACTAGCAATCCCACAGGAAATTCCCTGGGCAGCCATAACTTAGACGCCTCCGCGTATTCTGCGCTGAATTTTAGAAAGAACTAGGTACCTGTACATGTACATGTTAGTATGTTCAAGCTGGTTTAGAGTTATGGTGTAGACAGAATATTAACGTTCATAATATTTTGAGTTAATGAAAGTTATAATTTATGAAATTTTTGCAAGAAGTTATGATATAAGAGAGGTTGACGTAAGGCTATGTAGACTTTGCAGCCTCATATATATATATTTTTAAATAAAAACCAGAGGCACAAAAGTACATGCAGTTGGCCACATCCCACAAAGCAATTCTTCAGTTACCCGCTTGCATAACTCTTTGGCCTGTATATCCAAGAAAACACTTCCACGCGTACGTATGCTTTGCCAAAAAACCCGTACTATTTCCAACTTCACGCATAAAACATTCAAAGCAAACATTCTATTCATCAGGCTTTCAAGCTATGTCAAAGCCCGTTACATAAACAACGTTTGAAGTCGTTTGATGAAGTCTAGATAGCGAAGCCGGGAGCTGAAGCCTACGGCTTTTGCTAGATTGCCTCTCAACACCATAACTTTTGCTGTGCTTGACAGAGTAGGTAAAAAAGTATTAAAACATACCTTGACCTGGAGTTTGATTATCCTTTTTTTTCTATTATAAATATTCGTAATGTCTGGAAGGCCCTTGGAAAATAACACATTATTGTGTTATTATTTTTATTAGAGATTTTTCTTTTTTTAAATTCATGTAAAATCCTATCTATGCGTAGATAGCTGCAGTTCTTTGCAGTAAAACACAAAACATATAGCATTGTTTAACCTTACCCCATCTATAGGAGGCGTTATGTATCCCAAGGTACCATGTTGCGGCGACATGCGTCGTCTAGCGGTTAGGCTCATAAATTAATAAGCCTGTCACATAATATTATGATCTAGTAATCGTGCATCCGGGTTTCGCCGACAGTATTAGACAGGAATTACTGGCCGCAGACATTGGGCACTGTCCGTGCCTAGTTATCACATAGGTACCTAGGTATTGGGTATAGATAGATAACTAGATAGTACTAGCAATGAGACAGCTATAGTAATACCGCCGTTAAAGCCTGAAATTTAGTTGGTTCAGGGTTGGGAAATGAAAAGTTATTTAGATTTCAATGTGACTTATTAATGTCGCGTTTACTTACGTTCATAACATAAAATTACGCTTGTATTCCTCAAAGGGCTAGGCAGAAGTGTACCTATAGTACACCCACATTTTACCAGTTATGTTTAAGTCCCATGTAACAGGGGCGAACCTATTGCCATCAACCAGGCACAAATCCAGATTCCGGGCTGCTACTGTGAAATTCCAGATGGAAAAACACTTTGTCCGACCTTGGAATTGAAACCAAGACCTCATGCTCAGCAGTAGCGTCTTGCGACCACTAGACCAACGAGGCAGTTACATTCATGTACAATTCGTCGCCAACACTGCAAAGGAGCGAACCTCATACAAACGGTCAAAAATTAGTTTAGTATACAAAAATGCTCCATTTGTCGAGCTCTATGTCGTCACAAAAGGGCGAAGCTCTAAGACTAATAGAAACGAAAAAAGATTGACGGCGTATCTTAAAATCAGTTGTAGGGTTTTTTTTTTTTTGTTCCAAATTATACCTATCTATATATTTTCTTAAATATCATCAAAATAAGCGCGTCATCGGGAGAAAAAAAACGTTTTTTGGCTCTCCTGTAAAATTTTCTTATTTGAGGTTCGCCCCTTTGTGGTGTTGGTGACGAATTATTAAAACACAAGGGAAACACTACACCTACCGTTTAACGTGCTTCAAAACTCTTTGATTATATCATAGGAAACTAGTATTTAATCTAGTGCTAGTAGTAACATTTCATTTCATGTAATAACTGTAAACCCAATTACCATAATTTTGATTATGAGCGTCACTTATCATAAAACCATAATTATTAGCTTTTCGCAGAATAATACTAAAACTAGTCTGAAATTGTTTCAGGAGAACCGCTTTGACCGTTACCAGCAGGACAAGTTTTACAGCTTACCCGAGATAGTAAGTTACACTCTATTTTATTTATTTTACTCCCTATATCAGGCATCAGTCCATATTTGAGCAGTGATAGCCTAGTGGTGTGACCGTCAGACTGCCAAGTCACAGGTCTCGAGTTCGAACCCAAGGCACACACCTCTGAATTTTCGGATACATGTGTGTATTTATTATTATCACTTGCTTCAAAAACGATGAAGGAAAACATCGTGAGGAAACCGGCCTGAGAGATATTTCTCGACGGCATGTGAAGCCAAGTTACAGGCCCAAAAACACGGGTGGCTTTAAAAACTCTGATACCAGGTTAATCACTAACCACACGAAAAAAAAAAGAAGTCCATATTTTGGTACTGTAGGATATAACTTGCATATTCATACATCTAGGTGATTATGTGTTTCACAAAACATACATATGCTTTGGGTGTAAGAGGAATATTTAATCCTCAATTCATATAAACACACCTACCTATATAGGACTGTACCAAAGTTGAATTAAGAACATCGTAACATCGTCTCAGACAGAAAAAAACCGACCAAGTGCGTGTCGGACCACGCACATTGAAGGGTACCCTAAATGGGATGAATTTATCAAAAAAAAAACTTTATGTTGTGGTTGAAAAACATGTCTCCCACACATCGATAAACGTCACGGTCAAATTCTCCAACTGTAAATGTAAGTTTGTAATACCAAAAAAAATTGTTTTATGTGCTACTGCTACTAGAATTGAACAATTTTCGGACATTTTCCTTTATTTGTGCTGTAATACCTTGCTTTTTGCCAATTTTCATGATTCTAGGTCAACGGGAAGTACTGGGTTTTGATTTATTTTCGAGTATCAAAATAATTATGTCGCAGAATGCGTTGATTTAGAAGTTTCATTTTACAGCTCCAAGGAACCGTAGACCTACGTATTTAACCGATAGGGAAATCGTGGCCCCCGGCAACAGGGCAACCGAAGGAACACGGGTGGGTTTTAGTCAGTAAGAGTCTGACACGCCCTCCCGCTCCGCCCAGAGCGGGAGACGTTATTTGATAACTTCCCACCCAAAAAAAAAAAAAAGACCTACGTATTTGATATTTTAATTTCAACTTGATACCTCCACGTGTTCCTGATGAAAAAGGGTCTTAACAGACCGACGGACGGATAATGAAGTGATTCTCATTTTCTTTCCTTTTGAGGTACGGAACCCTTTTTTTTTTGTGTATGAAATTATCAAATAACTTCTCCCGCTCTGGCCGGAGCGGGACGGCGGGCGTGTCAGACTTAGTTGCCTGTATGTTGCCAGGGGCCACGGTAATCCTTTCGGACAAACCCGCAACCACGGCAGGCATCGGCCCTAGCGGACTCCTTCAGTTGTGCTGACACGTCTTTGAGGCGCGCGTGGATTAATGTCTGTAATTTTTATAGTGTACAGTCAACGGTCATAAATGGAGTGCCACCGGAATGTTCATATTTGCCTGCACGCCAGGTCTGCGCCTATCTCTGTGTGTGTGATGTTTTAATGCAGACAGTTCCTAACGCGCACACAGCGTAGGGCACAACTACGAAAGAGCGATGTTGGTTGGTCAAATGAATGTGTGGTCACCTACTTATACTTGTTTTCTTCATAATTAATTATCGACAACAGCGCCTATTTAAAAGCAATGCTAAAATTCAACAAAGTAGTTATATGTAAAGATGGCAGGATCGCAAGAGTAGGTCGGTATAGTTGTGTGTGCATGAGAATGGTGAAGGTTCGAACCTCAGTGCGAGCTCTCGACTCTTTTTGTTTTTCTTGTTTTCGTGTCAGAGTTCAATTATTTGAATCTCGTCAATTTACAATGACTATAATTATGTTACGGAAGGTAAAAATAAAGTAGGGATAATAGATAATTTAATAATAATAAAAAAACACAATTTTACATAGGGATATTTATTTTGTTATTATTAACCTTTAAAACATAATAAGAACGATATACCAAACGTTGAAAAAAATAATTTGTAATTTGTTCATAAATCATTTTTGGTTGCTAATAAAATTGGATCTTACCTATTGTTTATTGAGGTTATAGCTTAATTTATTCATTTTCTCAAAGAAAAGAAGATTGAAACTTAACCTCAGTCCTATAATCTTATAATAATTATTAACTAACTTATTACTATGATGGCCAGTGTATCCCTAAATTCCCCTGATAAAATTAAATATTACCTACTTACTTACATATTTTTTATTAATATTTAGTGTGACCTCTGCTATTATTAAGGCAGTCAAGAAGACGTTGACGCATGGAGGCCACAATATTGCTACAACTATCTGTGCCACGTAAACTGTCCCACAACTCCATGCAATGGGACCTGAGCTGTTCGAGACATCTTTCGTCTCGTGCTTCCCATCTTTGCACCATTAAACCCCATACATTTTCATGGGTTTTCATGGGTTTAGATCAGGGGATCGCGCTGGCCACGGAATAACTTTAACATCCGAATGCTGACTAAACCACTCACGAACAATACCGGCACGATGTATCGGACAATTATCTTGAACAAAATAAAGTTCACCAATTTCATCCACTGGATAAACATTGCGCACAGTAGGAAGCATTATGTCGCTCAAAACCTCGACGTAGTTGGAACTGTTGGCCCGCGTCGGACTATAACCATTCGTTTCATATTCACCAACCATAAAACGTCGCTGAGGCTGGGTGGAATAAGTGGCGGCCTACCACTTCTTACACGGCTCTTCAGACTTCCCTCTTCCTCAAATCTTTTCACCCAACGTCTCACAGTATTTCTCTAAAAATAAAGAAATCCTTATTACTCACTTTGAACCACCACATAAAATATGAGATTAACAAATAAAAACAATCACAAGAAAATAACTTACACATAAACCGGTTTCATTGGATATTTCAGATATATTAAATCCATTGTTATGCATGGCTACAATGTTCGCCCTAGCTTCAACATTTATATTAGCTTGCATTTTGAATAAAAATCTTCGCACTAAAAATCACTAATAGCAATATCACAAACGCTCGTAACTAAGTTCACCAGCCAACAACGTCATACGATTCCATTACAGCCAGTAAATAAATTTTATTTCAAATCTACCTTCAATTTTTATGTTTTCTATGTTGACTTGTTTAAAATATTGAATTAAAGATACTTACTCATTCCTCGACATTCGCTGGCTTTTTCTCATTGCTATAATCAGAAAAAGACAGCGGGGCGCGATAAGCCTACGAAGTAAGGGAAACTGTTATATGCCGCGCTCTTTCTGTTTGGTTCATGATGAAAGAGTGCAATAAATAGGTGTTTATGTGTGTGTATGAAATGCCTTATTAGAAGAAGGTCTCAAGTGCGAAGAGTTACGATGCGATAGCTTTGTAAGACTGGTACTGGACTTATGACCGGTACTGTACATAATAAAGAATATTCTATCTATCTATCTATCTACCCAGGTCTGGTCCTTATCGGACGGCGAGCTAAGCATTGCTCACCGTCCGCAAGCCCGCGCCTAGGGCGTCTCTAAAAATTGTCTAAATATCAATCGTTTCACTGACACAAATCTCTCATATACAGACAACTTTCTTGCGTTTCGTACGTGCGAACCAATCCCATCCTTTTGCACAAAAGCCAACCGGGTCATCGATTTAGATAAAGGAACTAAATACTTATTATTTATTTATCCATATAAAAAGGTAGCTGTACCTTCGATATTCCTTCGGAATACTGTACAGAACTAGTAACTCGGAAAAACGAATTACTTCTAAGCAGCTATACCTACTAAGTTATTCATGTCAATATTTCGGTATTTTTAGTAGACCGACAAAATAGTTACTTCGAAAGCAATAAGAAGTTCCATTGAACTTCAATCAGCGTGGTATCGAGAAACTCAGTCGTGTCGAACTTTCTGCTAAATATAACTGTTTGACGTAATATTGTTACAGAAACTATTTTTAGCTCCGTAACGGAGTTTATTTGCAAACTCGACTACGAGAGATGAATGAGAAAATTAGGAACCTTGTTTTCGTAAGGAAAGAGAATAATATAACTTCATACATAATTACCTGCATTCTGTGAAGTCGGGTGAAAGTAGTAAACCATTTTCATTTCATTCCAGCGTGCGGTTCAACGGATCACAATCACTTCAAGCTTGGGGATTTTAGTAATCATTTTTGACTACGCTGGTGTGTCCTCTTTCAGCCGTAGAAATTAGCAGCTAATAAATCCTTAAAATCCGTCCCCTCGGGCCCTATCAGAATACCAGCGCTGCGGTATTTATTTATTTTTAAATATTTCAATATTATGCTGAGACCTTTTTGGCCTCGCACAGGTCGTTATTTTTGTTGTTAGTTTAAAATGCTCCTTTCATATTTTTATTTTTATCACTGTTTGTATTTCCTGTGCGTGTCCCAAATTAAATATTTTTCTTTCTTTCTTTATAAAATGATAACATCAATAAATGAATACGAATCATCGATGTGTAATTGACAAATACCACTGTAGAGGAATAATACATGGCGGCGATGATCTCTCGCGTCCGGCCCTGGTTCAGGCCATGGTACGGTGCGAGAGGAAATGGCAGGCCGTCACCTCCTTCTGCGAAGCGGTAATGCTCGCGAAGGAGGAGGCGGAACGCGTGAGGGAGAGGCAAATTTCGGGGCGGGAATCGCGAGCCGATTTCCAGCCACCGTAGGCGCGGGTGCGGCCGGTGAGCAATGGGTAGCTCGCCGTCCGATAAGGACCAAGCCCGGGTCGACGGCGCGTTGTGTTCCACGCGCGCCTCAAAGAGATGTCAGCAGAATTCACGGGGTCCGCTAGGGCCAATGCCTGCCGGGGGTTCGAAGAAAACCGATAGGGACATCGTGGCCCCCGGCAACAGGGCAACCGAAGGAACACGGGTGGGTTTTAGTCAGTAAGAGTCTGACACGCCCTCCCGCTCCGCCCAGAGCGGGAGAAGTTATTTGATAATTTCCCACACAAAAAAAATAAAAGGGGAATAATACATTATTAGGTTTAGACATACCTGCCTACTAGTAATTATTAATCGACTTCCAAAAACGAGGAAGTTCTATGTTCGTCTGTATGTATGTTTCTTTTTATTATTTATACATAACATAACATAACATCACGCCTTGTTTCCCCGAAGGGTTGGGCAGAGGTGTCCCTGTAGCAGGTACACCCACATTTCGCCAGTTATGTTTAAGTCCCATGTAATAGGGGGCGAGCGCGTTTATTATTTATGTTCATCGATATTTTTGTCAATAGTAGACCGATTTTGAAAATAATTTTTAATTTGTTAGAGGAAGCTTGCGTGGTAGTCCCTTAAAATTTAATTAACTTTGCTTGTGTAGTTTTTGAGTTAGCTACAATAATATCTACGTATTTGTCCTAATTAGTCTATCTGGATGATGTTATAATAACTTCCTATCATTGTTATTTACATAGCAGGTAGTAGTAATATTCGGATTTGAGTGGGATAGGTACCACAACTTAAAGTAATAAATAAAAACTTTTTCCAAAAAAAAAAACAACAGTCTTCCTAAAAAAACACTATAAAGAGAAAAATAACTTTAATCTCGGAAGTCGGTGGCACAAAACGAAAACTCAAAACCAAACACACCAACTTCCGGAATAAAAGTAATTTTTCACTATTTGTTTACTAATGGGTTTATAATAATCACTAACATATTAAAAATGGCTTATGAATAAACGCGCAAACATCACTGTAGATCTTTAATGTTTCCATTACATAAGAATAATAACTCCTAAAATTCCCGAACAATGTAAACGTTCCAAAACGAAGATAATATGATATTTTTTCGATAAACTCGAAATAATCTGAAACGTTAATTAAGTTCAATGGAAAGGAAAACGCTCGAATATGCGATAAATAAAACAGAATAATTTATCAAAGGAATGAATAATAATTATGAAATCGACCGTGGTTCTTATAAAATTTCTGTTCATTACAAAATAAGCTGTAAGACAATAATGCCGCAGGTAATAAAATATCACTTCAAACATTTTCTGAAATCGTGATTGGTGGTAGGTGAAGGGTTTGCTTTTACATAATCTTGTTGTCCTTTCTTTGACAATAATGACAAAAAAATAAATATTTCTGAAAAGCGAAAAGATATTAAACCCTATAATACAAAAGCTAAGCTATTGATTGAGGAACCACTGAAAGCAACAGTTAAAGAATTTAATCCTCTTACAACTTTCTCTAGTCGCTAACTTAAAGCTACATCTCTCACCAAACCATACGGAAACAATTTGAACTCAACAAGAACATAAAACGCCAACACTCTATCTATAAATCCACAAGCTTTCAACCAAAACTTTTATAGCGTAGTCGAAAGAAATATCCATTTCTAAATAGTCCAGCGTTTTCACAGTCAAACATACATACATAATTCATGTAACGGGAACGTTTCAAGACGATTAACCATGTTATTAACAGCTGTATTAATGCTAAAATGGCCGCCACGATCCCGAATGGAACATCAAAAGAAACGTTATTAGCAACGTAGGAGATCAAACGGACGAACGGACTTCGAAATAAATATGTATGGGAAAGATAGATATAGACTTCACCTATGTTTTTTGTAGGATTTTATTAGTATTGACTAGAAGTCAATAAAAGTTTTGGGGTAGTTGTTTTATGAAGTTAGCTTATTTTTAACCAACTTCTTAAAAAAGGAAAGGGTTCTCAATTCGTCTGAATATATTTTTTTTATATGTTCATCGATATCGTCAATTGTAGACCGATTTTAAAGTTTCTTTCCTCGTTTGGTAAAAAAAGCTTGCGCGGTGGTTCCATATAAATTTTATTAACTTTGCTGGTAGAAACTGTCAGTTTGATAATTATAGAAATCGCAGGAGTTTCATGTTCAGTTCGTTAGTTTTGGGGTTCTAGTTTTTACTACAGACTACGTTACGCTGAAAAAATATCATACCTAAGAAATAAAATAGTTAGATGAAAATGCTTATTCCTTTCCGAGTCATAGCCCGATTTTATATTAATTTTATTGTTGTAGGTTCTAAGAAGATGAACATTAATACTACTTGAAATCCACTTTCAAATAAATATCATTCAAGCGTAGAGTAATATTTTACGAGTGGTCGACTGATTTATTGCATTAGTAAGGAAATATATTTTAAGTTTCTTAATGCTTGGATTGACTTACAAACAGTAATGGGAATTTTGCTCTTGCATATTTATTGTTTACACTGTAAACTTTACAGGATACAGGAAGTATCCCACAAGTTATAAATATTGAAAGAAGAACAACAAATTACTGAACAGAGGCCTACTCAAAATCGCTGAAATGAACAGCTTTAAGCAGAATTATTCCTATTTTGTAAGGTCAACCAAACCAAAAATATTGCCAGACTTTACAAATTCGAGCTGTCAAATTATTTGAAATAAAACTTCACAACAAGTTCAGACAGCAGCTCAAAATAAACTGCCTGTAAACACGCTGACGTTTAAAATGTATATTAATTTGACAGTTCCTTACATCTTTGGTTCCTTTATTGCTGTACTGATTTGAGAAGGATAGCAAAACTTTTACAGTGAAAATGGCAAAACGAATTTTAGAACAAGTCCCGCTTTGTAGAGCGTCCTCTCATGAAACTGGGTGTAAAGTTCACTCATCCTCTACAGAAAAAGGAGGATCCTCTTACCAGCCGGGTGTTGTGTCTGGTGGGCTAATGCCCGACGATTAATGGCGGGACGTTGTATATAATTATGCCAGTCGCGCGATAAACGCTGCTTGCGCGATGCAGGATTTTGCGTGACGTCAGTATGATGCGTAGTTTGCATGTGGCGATGTAGATGGCACCACAATACCATATTGATTTTTCAGTCTCTTTCCGAAGCTCAATCCATTCTAAGATTATAAACTACTTTTGGCCCGCGGCTTCACCCGCGTGGATGTCAGAAAATATCCCTCCCAGGTTATAAACTATCTGTGTGCCAAATTTCATGCAAATAAGTTTAGCCATTTTTGTGCCAATCCGGAACATACATTCAAACAAACAGACAAACGGTAAAAAATTCTCTTCATCAGACTCGTTCCCACACCTCGTAACCTCGTAGACTCGTAACAATTACTTCTTTTCAAAACTATTCAATGTACAGTTTTGACTTCTTTACTTTTTATTATTATGTACAGATATAGATGCGAAAGTAACTGTCTGTCTATCTGTCACCTTTTCACGCCTTAACAACAGAACAGATATGGATGAAAGGCACACAGCAGCTAGACCATGACCTGCGTTAGGACATAGAATACTTTTTATCACGGAAGTACGTTCCCATAGAACAATCTCCGACCACTGCGCAGGCGAAGCCGCGGGCAAAATATAGCGTGTCAATTGGGATTCGTGGTCCCGTAAGTTTAAACATTTCTTTAGGAAAAATGTTGTTTCTTCAGCTCCATAAAACCTTAAGTTTTTCTTCAAAATAAGTTGGCCTATTTTTACCCAGTAAGAAGAAATATTATGTCACAATTGTTATAAAACCCCATTGTTTTGAACGCACGTAAAGAGGTCGACGCCCGGAATAGTCGACAGGATGGCGGCGTGCCAATATGGACGATATACTATTCACATCTTACGCAATACGCAATTGTGGTATGCGGAATTGATAAGCTTCAGACGTTCTAAGGTATACGCAAACATTGCAAGGGTTTTGAAAAGAATTTGAATGCATTTTTTGAAAATTTATTTCATCGGGCTTCTCTTAAATCTCAAACACACTGCAACAAAGTCAAAACGGAAGCGAAATGAAAAATCACTAGCACGACGCTGAGAAAACGAATCAAAGTAATAAACAAACAAAACAGTGATACTCCGGGAGTGCCGACAGGAGTGAAAACTTGAACAAGATCGCCTTGGTGGAAGAAAAATACTTGTATAGAAAACATCGGTCCGTAACCTTATCTAAATAAGGAGTACAATCGCGTTTACAAACAAAAAATACTTCGAATACTTTTAAAGTAAAAATACTTGCATAGAACATTGATCCGTGACGATATATGATAAATAAAGAGCACAATCGCGTTTACTAAAATGAGGTGTAACGAGTTCAATTGTTTTTCCCATCTCAAAAATGCCCAACGCGCCTAAAGAAGTTTTCACTTCAAAAATCTTCATCTAACATAATGTTAGGTAACTTTCAAACCAGAATCTTAACAGTTGTCGAAATGACTGAAGTATTTAGCTTACACAACATCTAAAACGGTCGTCTAAATTATATTAAAGTCTATCTCTTCCATGCAACACATGGACGTGCCTAAGTGCGTTCTCGCTTCGATATATTTTGGATTAGCTGTAGCCCTTCGGTTTCTAAACCGCTTGAGCTTTCAACGTTGTGCTTCCTCCCTTTTAGGGCACCCTTTGTCCAGCAAAAGATTGGTATGATAGCAATTGGAATTGCATCGGAGGGGTCTAGATGGAGTGAATGCTTTTGGTTCCGAAGTAAGATAGGTTCGATTTTAACTGAATAACATAACATAATATCACACCCGTATTAGGGAAGAAGGGGTGTTACTCGTGAGTGGGGTGTGTGGAGACGGTTTGACAGCTAGTTTGAAAGTAATACACTTGTGCACTGGTTGTGAATGAAAATAAAACAACAACAATAATAATATGTTTACTCAAGGGGGAATACAATGTGGCAATGCCGCGCGGGTACATTACCAGTCGACAGCGCGGCAGCGATGCGGATGAATTCTTCGACGCTATATTTTAGTTTGTTAACTTTTTATTAATTAGGTATAAATTGTTATATATGTACATATTATCATTTCAATTCTGATTAAATTAGAAAGAGGAATTGAACGCATTGTTTAATGAGTTTGAATAAGAAATAAAATATATTTTAAAATTATATAATATTAACTTCGATAATGTTAAAGAACAGATAATACAGGGTGGCAGGGACATCGACGCGAAAACTGAAACCATGGATTCAGTACATGATTCTGAACCCCCTGCGTTGAAATTTTTCGTCACGTCGCGGTCAAAATGTATGGAACAGCTGGCTTTTTTAAAAATAACCGACGAAAAATTTCAACGCAAGGGCGTTCAGAATCATGTACTGAATCCATGGTTTCAGTTTTCGCGTCGATGTCCCTGCCACCCCGTATTAACGGTTTATATAACATCACGCCTGTAATTCTCCGAAGGGCAGGAAACAGAGGTGTGCCTATAGTAACACTCACATTTCGCCGCTTCCAGTTTTGATTTCCAGTTTTGCTATGAGAAGCTAAGTAGTTTATGATAAAGGATTCCATTTTAATCCGAAACTACTTGGAGTATTTCGATAAACACACGAATTAGGCCGAACCTTACATGGCGTGGTGTAGACTTTACATATTAGGATGCCCTTCTTCAAGAATATAATAACGCAAATGAAAATGATTATTAGTAAATATATATTGCAGTAACTGTGCGCAGCTCAGCTAGTTTGGACTATTATACCTACAATAAACTAAAATTTACTAGAGAAGCTATTATAATAAAAATCATTTTAGAAGCACACAATGGACAGAGAGAGCGTTTTGTAATTATGCAAGAGTGACATGAGCTTTGGAAAACATGAAAGAAAGCCGACGTGGGTCTTTTTCTTGACGCATGTATTGTCAAGCGTACAAGGCTACGCTAAAATAAGGGCGATTCCAATTTCCGGGACTAAACAAAGGGACAAAGACAGCTAAAAAGGAAGATCACGTTGAAGTTAGCAACTATCGACTGCTTAAGTAAAAACTCACATTAATAGTTGGTACAGTATAGTTACTATGAAAACTGTTACAACATACATACATACGTCTTGATGATTCTCTAAGTTTCCGTACGTACTGATAATAACTATGTAGGTAAGTTTAGAACTTGTGTACGGAATTCCCAAGCCAAGTTCAGATCCTAGTTGTTCTAGCCCTATATTAACATCACGGTGTACCTAGCCGCTAATTGTTTGACAGTTTCAACCAACATAGTTGTATTGTGGGGAGTTTCAAGAAGGGTGAATCTGCGAAATTGTAATAAATCAATAACGAAAACAGAACATGACGAAATTCGCAATTCACGCAAATTGAGTAATTTTACCTTGTTCTGTGCCACAGCGTCTAATCGATTTAATAATTAGATAATGTAATAATTATATCGACACTGGAAATTTCAAATGTCGTAACGGACATGGAACACAATGTCCTTTACGACAATTGAAATTTCCAGTATCGATATGTAGGTATTCAAACAGCATAATATTGAAAGCTGAACAAACTGTCAAATCTGAAGATGGCGTATAAAACCAGAAAATCAAACAAAATCTATCAATATGTAATCGAAATCGAAATCAATACTAGTTTATTAAAGCTAAAGAGTTTATTTTTTTTGGAACGAAGTTTTTTAATGTGGCTTGTAAACTTTCTGAAATCGTCTCGCTAAAAGTGTTAATACTTACGACTGTTTTCTTCTAATTCAAAGAGAAAGAAAGAGAGAGAGAACGCCGGCAGAAAAAAAGAAAAGAAAAGAGTAAAGTGATTACAGTGTCGTGGGATAAAATTGTACACATCAGCCCGAGTACACTGCATGCCGAAGAGAGAGAGAGAAAGTGTGAATTTGGTCAAAATGAGAATCCAAGATGGCGGCTCAGAAAATTTTCAAATTTTTCATCATGGGTATCGTTTTCGTGGTTTTCGAGGGTGTTAAAGCCGATAGTGGGGTCGAAATGTAAATCCAAGATGGCGGCACACGTTTTTGATAGGTCAATTCTTGATGAAGGGCTATTTAACATCATGCTACGACTCTTTGGAGCCGAGCAAAAAAAACGGTAAGCAAAAACGAAGTTACAACGCGGGCGGGCGATGCAATGCGATGCAGTGGGACTCGCCTAGGGACTTTATAAAAAAAATTGTATATTGTGTATCTTACGACTTCCACGCGAACGAAGTCGCGGGCAGAAGCTCGTACAGCATAACATCGAATGTTTCTTTTTTAAATCAGTATCTCAAGATGTCTCCTATCAAGTGAACCCTCACGTGACAGCTGTTTAATTAGATATTCACTTGCATTCCTGACGATAAGAATAGTCTAAGTCATGATTGTCCTGTTAGTTCAATCGATAATGCAATTATTGAAACTCAATGGGGTGACATAGCCACTTGATAGTATCTAATTGACTGGTATTATGTATTGGGTACGATGGTTTAGCAATACGAAGACATTAGAGCTATAACACTAGAGTTTCACTAACTTCGAGCTATGGCTTGAACTATACTTGACTATCATTGGCACAGTAGATACTATTCGGATTTTCGTATAATGTTTTTCGAAATCGAAACCAAATAATAGTCAAATTCTATCGTTGAATTACATTCCCGAAACAAGTATTTTCTGCATGATAGACATAAAACGGTACAACACTGTTATCATAATACACTTAAATAAGGTTAAAAGATAACATCTCAGATACTACCCTCAAAGACGCACATCTCAAAAGATCACGTTTTCAATACCTCTTCTTAAACCAATTTTCATTAATCCTCTAAGAAAATTGGACAAAATTCTTTACGCAAAAAACGGGACACCTGGGTTTTACGAAGAAAAAATATTACGAGTAAAAAAACGAAGTTCTAGCCTTTTCTAAGTTTACAAGCGGGTCATATAAAAGTCAGGAGGAGAGTTTATTTTGGGCTCTGCGGTGTACCGCCTAAATAAACATGATTCAGTTGCCCCTAAGCAACGCTTCGCAGTATTTTGATAGAGGGCAACACTGAACTACGCTTGAAGACTCGCTAGAGACTACGCAAGAGAACATTTCTTAGAAAATCCTTGTGATTTTATGACAATGTTACCGCATTCCTATGTTGATCTGGTTTAAAGTGTGCCTTATATTCCTGCGTTGGAATAGCGACTGGGAATTATTGTGGGCTTGAGATTGAAAAAGGCTTGAATAATATTTATGACAGCTATACTTTTTTTTGTAGAAAATTTAATGGTCACTGACTTGCTGTTTGATATCTACTCTCAGTCAATAGATAGATGGTTTATGTCACGTTAATATAGTGGTAGAATATCAATCTTATTGTTATCTCCACCCATTGTGCGTTTTCATAATTTCTAACGTTGCGATATTGTCGTGGACATCCACGTCCATATATTTATGTCACGGTATCACGATAACACAGGGTAACAAAATGTATGGAAATATATAATGAAGACGCTTTAAAATTTTCGACCGCGATAACATTATAACGTGCATATTTATCCAGACTTTATATGGACGAGAACGTTGATGATGATATCGTCGAGTTAGAAATTATAAAAGCGCACTTGCATTTATTATTTTGTGTATATTTGTGCTCTACGATATCAAAAGTAGCCTACTCTAATTCTTACTTAGTTAACATTAATAGGTATTATTATTGGCTCAAGCATCGGATCTTTATATTATTAAAATGTAGATACATGTTTAAAATAATAATATTTACAAGCATATAAAAAGGGCGGGGAAATGATCATAGGGCATCAAAAAACTCGTCCATATCGCTGTCAATAGGAAAAGTGCCCAAAAGGCTGGCAGCATTGCCACGTTGTATGGCAATGCTGATTCTTTGACCAAAGAATAGGCCAGCCCTCTGGTCACGTGAAGAGTCGACCAGCCGCTTGGCGATGTCTTGAAAAACAAGGTGGGCACTCGGACCCCATGGCCCTAGTGTTTCAACCCCAAACGGCTCAAACATATAAGTCCCAATAAGATTGGAGTATTTGCGCCGTTTGAGGTTTTCCGCACCTGCAGCAGCAGCCCCAGCACAGCTCGCTGTGCTAGGAAGATGGGATGGCGCAAGGGTGTCGACACACGTTGCATCCCACACCAAAGGCCTACCTACCTTCCAAGGCATTATGGTCATTCCGTCTGGTCTCTTCCCATCGTCGCGTGCCAAGCCATTGGGTTCTAAAACAGCTGGCACTCCGGCGGTGACAAGAGCACGACGGATGATGTCATTGATGCTGGCGTGCCGTGCTATCCGGCCTGCGCTCTTACTGCAGGATAGGCCATGGTGTCCGAGAGAGTCGACACCTTCACCGCATTGGCAGCGATGTGGAGCCACACAAGGAGCACCCAGACGCAGACAGGTAGCGAGCCGGAAGGTGGTGTCACCCAGCATAGTGCCTATGTTGGGTGACGGTAGCGCCTGAAGCCAGAGGCCCGACTCCCACTCACCTACAGCCAGCAGGCGGGCACGCTCAGCAGTATTGGTGGACGTATTAATAAGATTGTTCCGTACCAACCTGCAGAGCGGCTCATCCCACTGCCTCTGGGAAGATGGGTTCACGGGCCGATCTGTATTCGGGCAAGTCGCTTTCCAGGCGTTCTCCGCAACGGTCAAGCACGACACTTCAGAGTTAACCAGGCAGGGGGCTAAAATTTTCCCGGTCAACTTTTCAGTGCTGTGGACAGAGGACAGGAACGCGGGTAAGCTAATACTGGTAATTTTGCGGACGCCGAGGCCACCAAAACGGATGGGTAGTGTAGCTTGCAGCCACGCTCGGTCGTCCAGGGCCACATTTAAAATGGATGTTAATGTGCTGCGAATAATTTGGTCAATTTTGTCCAAGAGGTGTGACTGCTTCCATAAGGGGGAAGAGCGTAGACAATATATAAAATTTGGACCAAAACAACAGTATCTAATCAGGGTGAATGCCGAATGTAAATTAATTTTGGAGAGTCTGTCCGAGACGTCGTTAAAGTTTTTGATTTTTTCGTCGATGAAAGGAGAAAAACTGTCTTCTAAAATTGGGGAACCTAGGAGCTGAAGTGAACTTTTTTCCAAAATTTTGATTTGTGGGGCTATTGCATTAAATTTATCAAGGGTCAATTGTCTGTCAGTTATGTCAGAAAGGAAAATTTCGCATTTTGATGGGTTAAGGTCCAAGCCAATGGATTTAAATTGTTGTTTGAGGAGTTGTAAGTCTTTCAAAACGGTGTCTACATCACCTCCTAGCGTTCCATCATCTAAATACCACACGTTAAATTTTGAATTTAGTTTCTGGATAATTGGATGGATAGCCAAGCTGAAAATGACTGGCCCGAGAGGGTCACCTTGTTGGCATCCTACTGCAGATTCCAAAACATTGTCCTTGTATAGTAATTTAGAGGGGTACCTGTAACACTGCCACATAAAACCATAAATTTCGGGTAATTCCTTTTTGACTTCAGCCAACAAAGTGTCCCTGTTAACAGAGTTAAAGGCATTCTTAACATCAACCTTGAGGATAACCTCACATTTGTTGGAGTTCAAAAAGGTGGAAAGGGCATGCACGGCAGCCTCACAGCCCCCTCTTGAGCCGAAACCAAGCTGCAGGGGCTGAAACTTAGCTGTAAGGGATTCGCTGTATAGCTTACAGCATATTTTGGCTGCCATACGCCTGTAGGTGCACCCAACGGCGATGGGACGAATGCCGCCGTCCTTCTTGCGCAGGGCACATAAGTTTGCCCCGTATAAGACATCGACGACGGCTTCATTCACACCGCCGGTGAGCATGAGGTTAATCAAGTTCGCAAGCTCCTTCAGAAGCGACTCACCAGCGTCCCCGGCGCCTGAACTCAATAGGTCCTTTAGGTGTTGTGGAGTCAGGCCGTCGAGGCCGCCGGCGGAACCACTCCGGAAGGAGCTCACGGCTGCAATAAGCTGGGGCGCCGAAACGTTTAGGACGGTTGAATTTAAGACAGGAGGGTCTGGGGGATCGGGAAACGTGAGACTATCCGCAGGCGCTGGGTGTTTACTCTCTAGGGCTGTTAGCGTTTCTGGAGAGTAAGGCGCCACCACATCGCTGCTGAACAGTATCCTGGCCGCTCCCCTGATGTCACCTTCACTTAATTTGGATTCCACATGTGCACATAAGCCTTTCTGTGGTTGATTATTGAATGCAGGTAATTTTGGATCTAAAATTAAGGTCGAATTGTTACAATTTTCTTTAATTTGGTTTGTTAAGGTTTTTTTAGTAGCCAAATTTTTTTGCACATGCAGAATCCTATAAGGGAAGGTAAGTAATTGCTCCCAGGCACTTTGTGAGTTCTCCTGGGTCACAAGACGGAGACATTGCGCCAGATTCAGTGCGACAGACCGTCTCGCGCCCCGGGGAACTCTCTTTAACACTGGGATAGAATTTTTTAATTTTGAAAGCGTTTTCCACAAGGTTTTCTCTAAAGGTGTTGATGTTGGGGATGTGGCTGGGGGGCACAATGGTACACTATGTGATTTGTGAATCTTGCCATAGTGTATCCTCAGCCCCCGTTCGCCTTTAAAGAAACGTGCCTGTGAGCAATGTGGACATCTTACCAGCTGGACATCAAGCGATGTGGCAGGTTGACTGGCATAGGTCCCGGCGTCGCTACTGCCGGCATTAAACATATAATGTTAAAACACTTAAACTTACCTAAAAAAATATAATAACAAACAATAAATACATAACAATAATTTCATATTTGACGTTGTTATTTTTTGACGATCGCCGCGCAGTCGCGCTCTAGGCCTGGGGCGCTGCGCATGCAGGGCGCAGCCTTCGCAACCGTTGCCTAGGCTGCAGGCGTCGCGTCTTCGTCGTTGAGATAAATTATTTTTTCTTTAACTTGGGATTTATTTTCAATTTATTTTCGATCAAATATATTTTTCACTCCTCTTCTAGTTAATTTATTTTCCTTTTTATGAAATTGAATAAATAGTAGTAGGTACCACAACTACTGCTTTGTTTGCATCTTGCTAAATTTTCCTAATGTTTACATACTTCTCAAATTGCTAGAATTCTTTAAATTAACATTATTTCTAATTATTTATGAATATAAAGGTATGAAACAAGAAAATATTTCAGACAGAAGTCCATTTTTTTTTCATAGATACATGTTATATATACTTTTAGAAAAAAGGCGGAAACAAACTACTTTTTATTCTTGTCACGAAAGCGATTCTTCGGGCAGTAACTAGCACAGTTTTTAATAAAATTCAATTGCTGTTCTTAAAGAAAACGCAATTTAGTTTAATTCGTTTTACGGTCGTCATTGTGATTTTAACAAATCGAGTTAGAGTTTTTCTTTAGAGTTAATTGCTTTTCTGATATTCCTCCGACGTGGCAATTATTTAATTAGGGAGTTTTCGAGATTTTTCTGTGAAAGGAGCCTATCAGTCTTGCCTTTTGTTTTTATGTTTATTTTATTTCACATTCGCATAATAAAATGACAGCGGTCGCTAATCCTTCTGTGTGGTAATTGTAGTAATAATTTCTTTATATGGGCAACCACGACTCACAGGCCGCGTCCTAATCAAAGCCGTCGTCGCGCGAACACACGACCGTCGCGTTAATTTTTTTTGGCGAACCCGACCGCTTGGTCTTGTCGACAGAGGGTACATTCCAGTTTTCTGAACCAATGAAAGTGATGATCGCGTATTCGCGCGAACCATCATTAGGTTAGGACGTGGGGACAGAGTAATAGTAATTACTTAAACTTATTATGAACAATTTCCCGCTAACCGCTTTATGATGTTGAAGAAATATATAAATAAAGAAGAAAACCTAATAAAGAAGATATAAAAAGCAGGTATAGGTGATGTTATTTCATTTCAATTAATAAAAACCTCATTACAAAGTAATACTATCATCCTAAGCATTGACGTCCTTTGACTGTTACTATGGAGATGATACTTAAATAGGTACCTATCATCTCCATAGTAACCAAGCAAAATCAAGCATGAATATAGATTCATGATTGATCTTCCAACACATCCTTTCAAAAGATTATTGGAACATGTCGGTATCATATCATATACCTAATATTAAACAGATATTTTCAGATGTTGATAGAAGTATTCATTGTCTGTGTTATGAAGATCCTTCAATACATTTAAGTCGTGCTAAGCAACATATTCCGTAGTTAACCGGCTTTAGAATTGTGCTTCAGATTCTTGGGTGCTTACAAATTAGGTACAAGCAAAAACATAGCAGTTTGTGTAAACAGCAGTTCACATAAATTATTGAGTATAGAGCTTGTAATACGTAAATCAAAAAGGTTATAGCATTACTATTTTATTTCTACTCCTTAAAATGGCAAGCCCTGCTTAAACTTAATTTAAATTGAATATCGATATCGGCTATGAAAAGTCAAGATTATTGTAACTCCTAAGAAACTTACTTAACTAAATCAAGATAGTGTCAAAGAGTTTTGATTTATTAGGGAACGCTTATAACACTGATATAGGCATTAGAAATTAGAACAGACAGTGGTCTAAAGCCTACAGGCGTTTGATAACACAACCATAAGAAACTGATCATGCCAATGTCAGTTCAAAACGACGCTTTTTAGGGTTCCATACCGAAATTGTAAAAAGGAACCGTTTTGGTGCGACTGAGTCTGTCGGTCCATCTGTCTGTCATAGCTGGATATCTCAAGAACTGCTAATGCTATCAACTTGAAATTTGGAACAGTTAGATGACGTTTGCCCAACTATTTTGCAAACAAGAAAGAAATAAAAATATGTAGGTATTTTTAAAAAAATTTGAAGTGGGCTACTAGGGCATGTGGGGTATGATATGAAAGAGCACTATTTGCACATTCTCAAATATATTTTTTTAGCCCCTTTTTTTCGACTTGTGACGAAAAATGTAAGAAAAAATACCGTTCCCCCCCTTATCTCCGAAGTTTGCATAGAGAAAAATCTGAAATTATTCTATGTGAGTAGTTTATATAAAAATTACAGGAAAAATAAAACGATGTCTCTAAATAGCACACTTTTTCAGAAATCATCAACTTAAATAACATTAGTTCCATTATCGGTCAAAAGATAGCGCCGACCTAAAGCTGCAATATTCAACACCGCAGTGAGCAGTGATAAAATTCTCTGACGAATATAGGCCTCGCCGATAAAAATTTAAAATGATACGGAACCCACGGTGCGCGAGTCCGACTAGCTCTTGACCGGTTTTTTGTATGAGTAAAAAAAGATACACATCCTAGTCAACCCTCATGAAGACAGCTTTATTAAGCAGATTTCCTGCAAAAAGCCTAACTATTCTATTTTAATAAAACCAACAAGTACGTAGATAAGTATCACCGCCAAGCACGTAGGTCTTGAGTTATCGCACAATCTGGCAACATGTAGTGCGACCTCCGATGTTGGCACTTGATTGATTGCCTCAGCTTACCCGGTAAGACGGAGGAAAAAATGTTGATGTTGTGAATGTGCCTACATTTACAATAAATATTATCATAAGCAGGATATTTTTAGACTGAGGCCTGTCATAAAGCTACTTTTTATGAGTAATTTGGAGTCGCTTGTTTTCAGGACGGATTTTTATCATGAAAAACCGCATGAGGTCTGATATAACCAACACGCGAAGAGTCAGATCAATGCTTAATTATTCCTTTTCTGAACGCAAAAGTGTCCGTTTTTATTTACCCGAATCATCAATTTTCCTCCTTACAGAACTTATAGAATGCAATCAATGTAGGTAAGAAGCTCTCAAATGGTTTTTTTTTTATATCTTTATTTCAGGAGCTTGGTCTACAAGACCACCATTTTATAAATATAATACAGTTTTTTTTTTTTTATATGAGTAGGTAATTATCTTCTACGCATACCAATCTGCCCAAGTTTATATAATAGCCTCGCTGTTTCTGACAAGGGGAGTGCTAGAATGTTATTGCGTCTTCCCACCTCTCTAACATCAACACCAAAGTGTGTCAATAACTCAGCTCTGAGATCTTCGTTCCGGGCACACTCCACCATGATGTGAAGAACGTCTTCCACTTTCCCACACTCTGTGTATTTGGGAGAAGGAACTTTTTCATTAAGAATGCGAACTTATTTAAGGGGATATGTCCAGAAGTCTGAGAGCTGTAACAATTTCTGTTCTGCCTAAAAAACATGAATCGAACCATGGCGTTTTTCATGGTTCTCCTTGTTTCGTTTATCGTTCCTTACAGAATTTATAGAATGCAATCAATGTTGGTAAGGAGCTCTCGAATAGTTTTTTTTTTTAATTAAAACATGTCATTGCTCGTTTACATAACTCGATATCAAAGCGAATGGTGAAAACGGTTTCTTACTTGGTATTTGTTCAATTACTAGCAGATATTTTTTTTTTTTTTTAATTCTGTAGTGCATCTCACAGCTGGTTTTGAGAAACCTTCGCTGTTTAACCGGTCAATCCTGTGGCTGCCTCAAGCTACTACACTCAAAGCCTCCAGCCAGGGCACATATATAAAACTAAGCTAAAAAGCTTAGGATGAACGCGCACTAAGGGCACCCCCTGCGGGGTTCGAGCCTCGGCTTAGGGCGTTATCCGGAGGGAGGACATCAAAAGATGGGACGGGCTGGATCAAGAGGTTTTGATCATTATTATTAATCGGGGAATTTAAAGCTACGTGCACAGCTGCAACAACTGCTGGCACCTCGTTTTCGAGCAAGGGTCGGGGGGGAGTATCATTTACTCGGGGGCGCGGCGGTCGGGAACGCAAAGGACCTCGGCGGCGAGGTCGGAATGACGGGAGGCGTCTGTGTTTGTACACTGTGCTTGTTTCCCTATTGCTCTCCTGGAGGAGGGTTATGGGGTCATCGGGGTCTACTAGGATATGCCTTGGGCGGAGAACTTTACTTATTCTACTCGGGACATAACTGGCGGCCTCGACAACCAGAGGGTTGCGATGTTTGGCCGCGGACTCAAAGAAACGCTTTGAAAGGCGTTTTAGAAATTGGTGGATTGTGGGAATCTTTAGGTCGAGGTGGAGAGCCTCGTTCCTGACGAACCATGGGGAACCTGTCCCCTACGAAGGAATCTATTCTGCACGGTTTGCAGCCTATGTATATGACGGGGTTTTGCATGAGCAAAGACGGCACCCGCATAGGTCATGATCGGTCGAATGCACGCCGTGTAAACGCGCAATTTGCACCTAAGTGACAATTTGCTACGTGCATTGACCAGGAAAAAGAGTCTACCGAGAGCGAAAGCGGCTCGCGAACGAACCATCTTTATGTGCTCTGCGAAGGTCAAATGATGATCGAGAACGACACCGAGATATTTGTCTCGCTTCTCCCAAGGGATCGGCTTGACGAACATGGTGATCGGTCGGGGGAGGGGGTATCTAAGCCTTTTACGCAGTTTCGTAAAGAGAACCGCTTGGCTTTTATCGGGGTTCACTTCTATTCGCCACTTTGTAAACCATGCCGCCAGTCTATCGACTGCGCGTTGGAGAGTGAGGCGAATAGAGTCGGGGGATCTAGATTTGCAGTAGATGGCAGTGTCGTCTGCAAACAGACCCAACTGCGAACTACGGCAACCTTTAGGGATGTCGCTAGTGTATAGCGTGAATATGAGGGGGGACACTACAGAGCCCTGAGGGACACCTGCACGGATGGGGCGGGGAGTGGATAACGCTCCTTCGATGCGATAGCGAAAGACGCGGTTCGATAAAAAGTCTCGTAAGATGAGCAGATATTTGCATCCATTCCACAATAAGTAATGGACCGTTGATTTAACAATCAAAATAATTTTTATTTCCATTTTAAGCGCTTTCCATAAACGAATTATTCGATTGTTAATAATAAAAGTAATAAGCTCTTAACAGAACGTTGATTGGCAGCAAACCTTTATGAAATGTCCAATACATCAGTTTTCAGCCGAAAACAGTTTTACGAATTGCGACAGCGTACAGAAATTTTAATTGCCATCAATCTAGGAGTTTCATTACAGTTGACAACGGGCTGATGGCATTTCTGTTATTAAATGATATTTGTGTTAAACTTTTTTTGTGCTTTTATGAATTGTTTTTATTTTAGTTAGTGAATTCCAAATGGTTGCGACGTCCGTACTTAATATTATTCTAGCTTTTGCCCGCGGCTTCGCTCGTGTGGATGTCGGAAAATATCCCACGGGAACGTGCTACCGGGATTAAAAGTATTCTATGTCCTACCCCAGATTTTTGACCTCCACGCGGACGACGACGCGAGCAAAAGCTAGATAGACTTTTTTATGTGGATAGTTGACTGTCAAGCACTTAGTTAGGCTATCATTAGGTACCTCATAAAGCATAGACTAGAATTTTTACGAGTGGTTGTTAGCTCGAGTAGCTAAACTGATCTTAGGTACACCTTTGTTAACAAGGTAGACTACCTTAAGAGAGCCGCTCTACGTGAAATTAGTCTCATGGACGAGGAGTTTCAGGATTTACGTCTGATTTGTAAATATCTACCCAAAAAATACGTCATTTTTAACCGACTTCCAAAAAGGAGGAGGTTATATGTTCGTCGCGTATATTTTTTTTTTTTTTTTTAATGTATGTTCACCGATTTCTCCGTCAATTGTGGATCAATTTTGAAAATTCTTTTTTTGTTTGAAAGGGTATATTCTCGAGGTGGTCCCATATAAATTTTATTAACTTTGTTTCGATAGTTTTTGAGTTAGCTTCAATACTACGTACTTTTTCCCACTTAGTATGTGGATGATATGATTAGTTCCTGTCACTGTTATTTACATAGCAGGTAGTGGTTTTAGAATTTGTGTGGGGTAGGTACAAAAAACGAACATTCAAAACCAAAGACACTGACTTCCGAAATTAAAGTTATTTTTCACTTTGTAGTGTTTTTTGGAAGTCGGTTGTTTTTTTTTGTAAAAAGTTTTTTTTTTACTAACGCATCATTATTCATACAACAGTCAAGAGGGTTACTTATAAACACAACTCAATTTCTTCAAGGCCAACCCATCACTGCTTCATTTCTTTTACTCTTAGCATTTACTATTTCATTCAACACTCCCATTCGCGATGTTAAGCTACATAAACATACACCACAGTTGTTTATTCGACCGAGTTCCGAAGCTGAAGGTCGGGTCGTGAACCTACTTCTTACCCGATCAAGGCGAAGCCGAGTGCTGTAGTATATTTATGTAATAGACGTTGCCGATATTGCTAGTAGTGTGGATGTTTTTGTATGTATTTTAATATCGAGTGATCTCTAGTTCAAAGTGTTCACCGACCAAAAGTCCATAAGCAATCTCACAAAGCAATAGATTGACGCTTCGGTTTGACTTACGACCTTCTTCTATAAGTTGTTACAATACTGTAGACACGCACATTACACACACACACTCACTTTGTCTGCAACCAATGACTAGTTCGATAATCATTAGTTTTTTGTTTCATTCGTCTTGTTCACATAAATGTTAAAGTTTAGCAGGTAGACCACAGAAAACTAACTAAATTATTTCGATTTCTGTGGGGTAGACAGCGAGTATTCACTTAATAGAACTTTGTTGGTTCGTAGATAATGTTGGTGACGAGTATTTAGCTATTAGCGGTGTTGTCAATGATATTTTAAACTATAGATACGTTACCCGCGCTCTATAGTGGCAAGATGAATGCAAGGTATTTACCGGACTTCGATTTAGTCGCGTACCAACCAGTGCCGCGGCTGTACCTACGTGATATTAAAATAACTTGTGTGGATAACTTCCTAAAAATAACAAAAAAAAAAATGCCGTCCTGTGTTTATAGGAAATGTAAAAATTATACTGCAACTGTGAAAGATAAAAAAGTATCATTTCATGCGTAAGTATCAAGAAAAATGTATTTTATTTTATGTTTTTCGATGCCTTCTAATGGCGGCTGGCGCTTGACGTAAGTCCCGTGCCGTTAGGGGAAGATGGGGTACTTTGCATCAGTGTGTGTAAAACCTAATATTGCGTTCCAGGTATTTTGAAATTAAATGGTTTTGTTGACTAGATTATCTATCCGACCATAGAATAAAAAATCCACAGAGGACATTAGACTTTATTTGAGCGTACAAATAGAGATGTAATGCCAAATGGCAACAACTGTCCTTTACGGTATTGGAACATTTTGTTGCGTATTGGCAACAACGGTGCCTGAATGTCTCAAAATGTCCAAAACGGTGTGTAAAATGTCCAAATAAATGAGAGGAAATTTAATTGTAATTTAATTTAACCGATTGTTGTACTTTTTATTTTAAATTTTTAATTATTCACATTTTTTTAAAGATTTTTATGTTTATAATATTGTATTTTGTTTTATTTTAAGTGACAGTAATTACCTACTCTTGCGAAATACTGCATTCATATTTAGATCGAAAATATTATTATTTTACCCGTAAATCTAAATCTACCAGATCAACACGAGGAAATCGAGTGTCCATTTATTCCCCATATGCCTCCTTTTGTACACGTTTGGCCAATGAGCATGCACCACAGAATGACAACGTAATTAAAGAAATATATTTATCTCTCTCTAACAACAGGAATTCCGTAGATGACATTTAATTTTCTTTCCCTTTCTTCGTGTGTCTAAGTAGCTATCTAGCTACCGATAGTTTTTACGCTGTTTTCGAGTGCCGTGATGTTCATGCATAACGCGTCTATTTATATTACGTCATTGGGTGTTGTGGTAATTATTTTCAAAATGCAGTCAAAAAATATTGAAGGGAGATAAATATTACTGCGCTGCGTAAAAGTGAGTGTTATCATTTAAATATTTCATATTTTATTAAACATAAATCTTAATCAAAGGTATTGTTGATAGAACAGAGGTATTGTTGAGACAGAAGATGCCTTTAAAGTTTTAAATTCATTATGAGGTTTAATTCGATTAGTGAATGATAAATAATTAGGTATTATGTGTAATAAATACAATGTTATTCTTTGTTCTAGAGAAATACTGGAGGGTTAAGAGATATGAGGAAGGGGCTTATTATCGAGTAGCAGCGACGTCAAATGGTGAATGAATATGAAACAAATGGTTTCATACCAACGAGATATTTTGCTAAATTATTAAACAAGACATTATAAACCGTTCGCCGTGCACTCTGAAGGCTTGCATCACTGAAGACCAGCTAGAAAACCGTTTTTGACTTTAAAATATTGATCATACCAACTTAATAAACGACAGATTCGTTATTGCATGAATTTATGGTAACGAATTTTTTAAGCACGTTTCAAAATGGTGTTTGTCGTATTTCTTTGAGATAGACCGAAAATGTTTAATATTATTTTAGTAATATTCCTTTATTCATTCTAATTCTTATTTGGTTACATTTTTAAATATTTCTTAAAATAAAAAGGATAAAAAAAATAATAATATTACTAATAATATAGTAATATTATTATTTTAGGATTAAAATTTGAGGTTTAGTTTCAATCATCTTTTCGTAAAGAAAATGAATACTTAAGCTATAACCTCAATACCAACCAATATTTACTAAAGTCAAATAAAATTTTAAATAATTAATGTAAACGGAACTGCCTATACTTAACCTTAAAATCAAATATTTTGTCAGTAGTTTTTTTTTACATTTTAAGTAGTCTAATATTCTTATTTATTGCTTAATTACTACGACCATGATCAAAGCTTTATATTTATGGTGAAAAAAATCCATTTATTTATTTATTTATTTAATACTTTAAGCACGTACATGTACAGAGGCGGACTTAATGCCATAGGCATTTTCTACCAGTCAACCTTTGGGTGATGCAGAGACAAACAGTGGTAGGTGCAATATTGAAAATTTTGAAATAAATATTCATTTAAATATAAGGATATATATATACCTATCCATATAAAATTAATTAATCCATTTAAAATTTAAAACATTTCAAAATTTTAATATGTCAAAATAATACAAATTGCTTCTAAGTTTCTAGACATCTATTTCACATCTTATTCAGCTGAAGTAATGATAAATAATTGTAGCAGTTATACTTAAGTAAAATAAATATAACGAATAAATATTTTTTTATTTTATTATCACATAATTCTAAACCCTTTATTGCAATAACAACATTAATAAAAAGGCAGCAATATTTAAAAAATATTATTATTTTAAACAAAAATAATAATATTTGCAAAAATAGCGTTGTGATTTACGAGATTAGAACCTTAGCCAACTTGAATCTAAGACCAACGCTTAACGCCTTCTGCTATCTGCACATATAATTACGTTCGAATTTTAGCAATACCAAACACTGGTCAAGGTCACGCGTATAATGCGTGTCTAACAACTATTTTTGTTTAAAAAGTGCGGCGCCCGCGAACCGTGACGATACGACAGTGTCTAGTGCAAAACTGCGTTCTCTGTGGTGTGTGTACGGCACTCACACCACAGACGTCTGACTGTTTACACATACAAATGTACGGACTACACCGCGTGTTCACAGCAATACGACTCTTAGCGTGCTCATGCACTTTTGAACGCTTACTGTACATCCAAACGAACACACTACGACGTCGTCAACGAGCAAGGAGCGACCCGGCACGGGGCGGCGCGGGGACCGGGAGGCGACGACACCATCAGCAGTGCATCGTGTCGCTTGGACATACCTTAAGACCAGTACTTAGGTTGCTATAATAATTGTGAACCACCTATTAAGTCTTGATAATACAGTCAACTTGCTTTACTTCCACCTGAGCTTGAACATGATCCGGCAGCGGAAGAACCATGTTCAAGCCATAGGTGGTTCACAATTATTATAGCAACTTATGTACTGGTCTTAAGGTATGTCCAAGCGCGGTCGTGTCGTGGCTCGTTGACGACGTCGTAGTGTGTTCGTTTGGATGTATGTGTGTGAACACAAAGAAAGTTTGCTATATTGATCGTCTATTCATTGATATATGTGGCTAAGAGTTATTTTTTAATGTGAGTTAATGAAACTACCACTGCCTGAGTTATAAGATGCGATAAAATAAAAATTACTAAAAAAAGAAAAAAAGAAAAGATATTGATGAAGAGTAGTGGTGGCCCAGTGGTAACCACCATAACTTACTAGTTGTAGGTCATGGGTTCGAAACCAGTTAGGTATTTATGTTTATGTAATTTATATCATCACCACTGCTCTCAAAACGGCGAAGGAAAACATCGTGTGGAAACCGGCATGTACGAGAAATAATAATTCGAAGATATGTGACACTCACTAACCGGTACTGGGCCGGTGTGATGGATTACGGTCCACTCCCTCTCACAAAGAAGAGGCCAGAGGACGTCCCAGCAGTGGAAATGCTAGAAAGTTAATTATATTATGCTAAAGAAAATGCTTAGGTATAATAAAGGCAGAATCTCTAGAATTCGGTGTCTTGTAAAGTTAGTAGCTTGGACACTGTCCCGCGCAATACGAAGGGGCCCGAGACATGCACCCCTGCGCTTGTTTTTTTTTACATACAAACTTATTCAAAACGCGCGTCCACAGCGCACATCTTGCAAAAATCGGGGCGACTGGTCTCCACGCTTCCACACGGAAGCGCGTTTAGTTGAGTCTTAATTTTAGATAACTTATAAATCAGTTTAGACCAGAGCAAGAAGGCGGGTAAGTAGAAAATATTTTAAAAATATAAGAAAATATTTTAATATATATAAGTTAGAAAATATTTTAATAATCATTATTTACATCGTGATATGTCTGTTTGGGAATCTTTGTGCCATATAAACCAATATAAGCAAAAACTACACAGATTATAAAAACATTATTCACAATGTTTGCGAACTTCATCCAATCTTTACTGCTTGGTTTGATATCAACTGTAACATCATCAAAATCCCACCGAGGAAACACTAAATATGTTTCATACTTATTTTCATACACAAAATCATTGATAAGTTTTACATAATTGTGTGGCGTTGATTTCAACTTACACATTGCAGCCAAAAAGAATGTCAAAACAATTATAATTACAGACAAAACGACTGAGCCACGATAGTACAACAATAAGGTCGGTGGAAAGTGAGATTCCTTCGGTATATTGTAAGACAACTCCGTCAAGAAATAATAATGACCCAGTAAACTGAAGCAGATGATTGCTAGCCGTACCTTACGCCGCACATCCAAACACAACGATAAAATACTGAGAACGGTTAAAACGAAGGCAGGACAAATGACAATCGCAGACAAGCCCTCTGCTTCCCGCATCAAAAAAACGGTAAACTTTATCTGCTTCTTGGTACTGTTGGTTTCCACGTGCTTAATATAATCGTATATGTACCATTCAGCGCCATTAGGTTCCGTGACTATAAAATTAAAGTTGATTTTATAATTTTCTGTTTGGTGAGAATATTCTATTGCTTCGTATTCATAACTGCATTCTTGCACGTCGTACGGCCAGTCTGTGAGTTTGATGTTACACCAAGCCTGTTGCGTCAGCAAATGTTGGAAGTGAACATCTCCAGTACTCTTCAAATCATAGCGATAGAAGGGTATGTTATTTGCTCGGATTGTTAGACCATCCTCGGAATTGGATTGTCTAATGTTTGGAGTCCATAAATAAAAGTGCGATACATCAGTCTCGTTGATGCCGTGATGCTTTTCGGGATCCCATTTCAGTCTTTCGTCTTTCCACTTGGCGGTCATCCACGTTTGTATTGTCATCACTTCCTCTTTGCTATCAAAGCTGAAGGCTTTCATTAAGTAAGTGGCATTCACTATTGTGCTCTCACTTGGTGCGTGGATTGCACTGTAGCATAACTGTAGATCATTCAGGAGTTCTTTTTCCCAGGTGATATATTCTGGCGTATTGTCACTATCACAGTTTTTGGCCAGAGTATAGTTCAAGAAGTATATCAACAAAATATAAGTTAGCAGGGCCATGGTTTCCTCAATACTGCGTAATGTGTCAGTCGTTAGATTATTTTGAAACATTATACGGAAACGCCCACTGCGAATTTTTTGATAGAGGGACTGAATGTTATCAATTATGGCAAAATCTATATTATATTATACTAATATTTAATCTAGACTAATAATAAAGCTGAAGAGTTTGTTTGTTTGAATGTGCTAATTTCTGGAACTGCCTGTCGGTGCATTTTATATCCCAATCTTGAAGAAGGTTAAAGACCATTTAAAATCACGCTGTGACCTTTGGGAGCAGAGCAAAAATGAAAAAAAAACTAAAATAACGCTAAGTGAAAACAAAGTAATAGAACGGGTGCGATGGGATATGACGCGGCGCGTCGTGGGCTGGAAGGAGAATGCTCAGGCTCCATAGAAAAAAACCCTGCTCCGGGGGAAAAGAGATGTATCTCAAATCATTAGTAATAATGAGGAATAAAATAATAACTGGTTATGATCGTGATTCTTACTGGCAAACATATAAAAATTGCCAATTTTATTAATCAGGAGTCGATTAAAAAAAAATTTTTAGTTAATTAACATATTGCTTCAACTGTAGCTCGTGTGAAAAAACTTATACATATTTTTAAAAAACTCAGAGGCGCGGCCGATTTAGCTGTTTAATAACTGTTTACTTTGCGCTCGCTCAGTCTGTTCTGGGGTATTGCCTAACGGTTTGGGGTGGTGCCGGTAAAACAGTGATGCTTCGGGTCGAACGAGCGCAGAGAGCTGTCCTGAAGGTGCTGGCAAGGAAACCGATCCGATTTTCGACATTCTCTCTATATACCCTCTGCCAGGTCCTCACCGTCAGACAGCTATTTATCTTCCAAACTATTCTTCGCAAACACAGCCAACTTACCTTTGATCCTAAATGCTGTACACGCCGCTCGAATAGTGTTTGTAACACTGAGTCTCGTAGAACCGTAGCTGCAAGTCGTCATTACAAACACATTAGTTCAAGAATGTACAATAAATTAAACAAAAGCTTACACATCCACCCACTAACCAAGAGCAAATGTAAAATTAAACTTGACTCCTGGTTAAAATCACAAAATGATGATGAAACAGAGAAACTCGTGGAAGTGCAAAATACTCATCACTCCCTCACACACCCCAACAAAACCACACACAACACACATACCACAAACACTACAAACACCCCTCGCACACCTCATTAACAATCACCCACACACACCCATTCACCCTACACTCACCACATTAACTCAACGTCTAAATACATCCCAAATCAAATAACCCGTGCTGTTTATTTTTATTTTTATAAATTTTTTGTTTTTATTATTTAACTGAATCTAATTTAATTTAACTTAATTACCTTTTTGCATGGAACATCATTCTATTCTGTAGCTGGAGAAGGGCGTTGTTAGCTGCGCTACAGTTTATACTTTTGCTACCTATCATCGTTTTACATCGTTTATTAGTTTTGTGTTATTGTTCCAAAATAAACATTTCATTATTAATTTATTTTAATTACTTTATAAAAAAATATAATGTCAAAATGCGAGGTTAGCTCATTTTATATTTTTTACAATTCTTAAAAATCGTTGAAAATACTGTTTACATTTATTGTAACAGAAACTTCGAGAGTTTCACCTAAAAACTAGCCAGGATTTAATAGCATCGTCACGTGAAAAAGCTATTGTATTGATTCTATAGTTTGTAGTCTTATAGTATCGCCATTAGCGCCATCTATAATATCAATAATGTATCACGTGTGGACACTTTCTATACTTACTATTATGTTTTAGCCTTAACTACCGATAGTGAAATATCAATATGCAAACACCTTAGTGCCCTTGGTGCCCTTGGTGCCCTTGAATGATTAATAATCATGCAGTGTTTGCATATCGATATTTCCACTATCGCTGTTAATAATAGTATTTTCACGTGATGATCGATTCTATTAAACCCTGACTATTTTTTAGGTCAAACTCTCGAAGTTTCTGATACAATAAATGTGTACATACTATGTATTTTCAACGATCAATTTAAAATGAGCCAAGCTCGCATTTTTACATATAAAAAAAAGTAATTAAAAATAATTAATTAAACTATTTTGTTAAATCGCCGCCTGAATAACAAAACTAGCAATTTTTATGTTGGCCAGTAAGGATCACGATGATGACCGATTTTTATTTTATTACTTATTATTACTGATAATTTAAGTATCTCTTTTACGCCGAAGATGGGTTTTTAGCATTCTCCTTTCACGCGAACGAAGTCGCGAGCAGAAGCTAGTAAATTATATAATAATAATCCCCACCACCGTTTTTCTAAGTTGACGTCGTGGTGGGGCTTGCGCGCTCCAAACTCTAGGTCTGTGCCGGTAGAGTTTACTTTGCCGAAACAGGTCTAGGATGAGGAGCCAGACCAAGAGAGATACAGAAACCCGCAGGGCAGCATGTGGCGAGCTGTTGGGCAGTAGCGACCCCATATCTCCCGGGAGAAGTCTTGTTCCTCACCTCTGGCTTGCCTTTATTGGCTGGCTGGAGTGAACACTGACGAGGAACGGAGCTCCCACCGCATTCTTGCCTTAATAGGCCGGCTTGAGTGGAGATTCGGAAGAGCAAACGTGCTCGGAGGAAGGAAGTAGTACAGTAAGATGCTGTACGGCCAAGATCCCTAATCTTGACCGTACTTCCGGGATTGTCCTGATAGCCGTGGAATATGTACCTCTCCACTTCTCTTAAGCAAATCAGGACATGTTGCCCCCTTATCGCTACGACATTTTGTGCTAGCGATCGTTTTCGGGGGCCTATTATTGAGTGTGCAAGTCACCCCCTGCCATTTTATTCGTGTATACCATAACACTGATCAGGCAGGGGACATAGGTCTTCTATAGTCCTAGGTATCCAATCCACTATAGCCACCCAAACCCATAGCCCAATATGTTTTATTTCCCTTTTCTGCAATAGTCCTGTACCAACTGAGGGTTGGTCCTTGGGTGCACTTGCATAGTGCGAACAGGGACAATCGTCGGTTGGTATCTCATTTCATTAAAAACGTCTAAAGGACCTCTGCGAGTTGGCTTCGGCCGTAGGCGTACGAGCCTTCCGAAGGTCCGGTACCCTAGAGTCCCAAGAAAAGAAAAGACGTAAAAATAATTATAATAATAACAAAGCTGAAGAGTTTGTTTGTTTGTTTATTTGAAAGTACTAATCTCTAGAACTACCAGCCGAATTTGGAAAACATCTTTTTGCATTAGTTAGCCTAATTATTGAGGAAGGTTATAGGTTATTTAACATCACGCTATGACCCTTGGGAGCCGAGCAAGGTAGGTGAAACCACGGGGCATAGCTAGTTATTATATTCATATTCTTATAACAGGTACCGATTAAAAAATTTACATTCATTCATATATGGTCAAATCAAAATTCAACATAGTTCCAAAAGGTCTTCTTCTTTTTGTCTTTACTACGAGTATATGAACAAAATAAAATTACTTATGTCTTGTAAATGGCCGAGTTCATTGCGGATTATCGATAATGCAGAATATTTAGGACACTCCAACAAGTGGGACTTGGTCTGATCAGGAGCACCGCACTCTTACTGGATGGTCGATGGATCGACATCCCTCCATTTTGCCAGACTGTCTTGGCAGTGCACGATTTGGATACGCAAACGATTCAGTGTTTTTCATAAAGTTCTCATCCGCAAACAAAATGTTTTTAGGGTTTCACGAAGTGGTGGATGTTTCTCTATACACAATTTGCTATTCTCGTAAGGCAGTGTGTCTCGGATAAGCTATCCGACACTGCCTTACGTACACATATCTGGGATTATTGTGGGATATTTGTATAATGTTACAGCTAAAACCCGAAGTGCGGCTATACCTAGTTTTAGCCGGCTACAACTAGGTACGGCCAGTAGTAGTTGGTTAAACTTAGGTGTAGCCTATTAATTCACGGGTAGAACTAGGTGTTACCGGTTGCATTGTGCTAAAACTAGGTGTAGCCAATGGCTGAAAGGTAGGTTAGGTTAGAACTGTGACCACACAACGATGCCGCAGCAGCGGCCGGCGAGTACCAGGGTCCGTTTAGGCACAAGAGTTACGTTTTTTTGTGTCAGGGTGTGAGTATATAACTCTTGTGCCTAAATGGACCCTGGCACTCGCCGGCCACTGCCGCGGCACCGCTCACTTCGCTCGCTCGGCTCGTGCGGTGTGTTATGTGGTCACAGTTCTAACCTAACCTACCTTTCAGCCATTTTCATTTGCTACAGCTAACTTTAACCAACTGCTACCTGCCGCACCTAGGTGTAGCCGGCTAAAACTAAGTATAGCTACACTTCGGGTTGTAGCCGTAACATATATGTATACAGTGTTTTTTTTTTTTTACTGGACCAGTATGGTGAAATTCGAATCCATTCAATCCAAAACAATTTTGCCATACTTATTTAGTTGTTCAATTGCGAGTAGTCCTTAAAAATTAGTAGTTGAGCTTTTTCTTAAATGCTGATTTAGGTTTTTTTTTTCGTTTTCATATTTCATTCAAAATTAGTAATTCGAAAAATTCACCATTATTTATACAAAACAACCTTACGTGAAATAAAAAAATAATAATTCTATTCTGGTATTTTTGTACATAAAAAATATATGGTAACGTTGCATTTTCTTACCTTTAATGATTAATATTAATGATTGGTTTGTATGAAAATTATTTACTCGTACTATTAATGAAGCTTAGATACACACACTGAGAGTCTAGTGATATGATATCTTCAAAACTACATATTTTCGGAACTCGAGGGCCTGTTTCACCACCTACGAGTAGGTTCTCGTTAACTTACTTGGCAGATAACCTACAAATTATGTTCCATTTTTGAATTTATTCGGTAAGTAGTGGCTATTCGGACATCGTGAAATAGAGGGCCTATTTATTATTTGTATTAATATTACTTATAGCATGCTAGCTTTTTCTTTTTGCTCAGTTCCTAAGAATCGTAATGTGATGTTACAGAGCCTATATTAAGAATACCTTTCTTAAGTATTGGGCCATCCAATGTAAAAATAATGTTTCAATTCCAACTAGTAGTTCCGGAGATTACCCCTTACACAAAAACTTACAAACTAACAAATTTTACCTCTGTATAATATAAATGATTATAACCTTTATTTGATTTATGTACACATTTTATTCAATTTTTTAAATGTTCTTATAAAAACAAAATAAAACATTTAAAAATATAAAAAAATAGTAGCCCACCGGTATCGGGAACAGGGTCCAAATTATTATTATTATTAGTGTAGATAACCTTAGAGTTATGGGAAATCAAAAGGAACACGTATTGGAAGACTACGTCCCAGCAGTGGAAACGTTAGAAAGTTAACTATACTATGGTAAAGAAAATGCTTTCAGTGTTGGACACGCCATAATTGCGGCGATAAGTCCACTCTTTGAGGAGTGGCTAGAGAGGCGCCACGACGTCTTGACCTTCCTCCTGACGCAGGTCCTCACCGGACACGGTTGTTTCAGGAGGTACCTGTTCCGGATAAGGCGGGAGGAAACGCTCGGGTGTCACCATTATGTGGATCGCCCGGAGGACACGGTGGAACTCTGCCCGGCTTGGGCGGAGCACCGCCGTGTCTTCGTACAGGCGATCGGCGGCGGTGATCTCTCGCATCCAGCTCTGATCCAGGCTATGGTACGAAGCAAGAGGGCATGGGAGGCCGTCACCTCCTTTTGCGAAGCAGTAATGCTCGCGAAGGAGGAGGCGAAACGCGTGAGGGAGAGGCAAATTTCGCGCCCTCACCCTAACCGCCGCAGGAGACGCACTGGGCATCGGGAATCGTAAGCCGATTCCCGACCACTGTAGGCGCGGGCTTACGGACGGTGAGCAATGGGTAACTCGCCGTCTGATTAGGACCATGCCCGAGTCGACGGTGCGTGGTGTTCCACGCGGGCCTCAAAGTGATTTCAGCAGAATTGACGGGGTCCGCTAGGGCCGATGCCTGCCGGGGTTGCGGGTTTGTCCGAAAGGGTTACCGTGGCCCCTGGCAACAAGTAACTGATGGAACACGGGTGGGTTTTAGTCAGTAAAAGTCTGACATGCCCTCCCGCTCCGCCCAGAGCGGGAGTAGTTATTTAATAACTTGCCAGCAAAAAAAAAAGGCACTGTCCAGCTCGCCAATCCTAGCGGCGTCAGCGTGACTTGCTACGCTCACGACACGTTGGTCCTGGCGCAGGGGAGGTCACACCAGGCGGCAACCGAACTAGCGACACGTGAGGTTGCGACAATCCTTGATAGGATCCGGCAATTGAGACTTGAGGTGGCCCTGCACAAGTCCGAGGCCATGTGTTTTTATGGTTCTCGGAACGCGCCACCGTCGGATTCCCAACTAACGGTGGGAGGGATTCGCATCGGCGTCGTGTTGACGATGAAGTACTTGGGACACGTCCTCGACAGCTGATGGAGCTTCGTGGAGCGGACCGGGGTTGCCTTAAAGCGGCTTTTGCCCAATCTAGAGGGTTCAAATGCCTCCTGCCGGAGGCTCTACGTGGGGGTCGTGGAGTTCATGGCCTTTTACGGGGCACTGGTGTAGGCGCGTTCCTTGAGGTGGCGGCCAACCCACCAGTTGAACGCGTCCCAAAGAGTCACGGCCATCCGGCTGGTCCGGGAATACCGCACGGTCTCTGGTGAGGCAGCGTGCCTGCTCGTCGGATTGCGGCCATGAGATCTGGAGGAAAAAATCCTCGCGCCACTCCCATATAGGTGAAACGTCGGGGCGTAATTCCGCTGCCGCAAGAAATCATGGCACAGTAGACAGAGCTCCGGCGGGATCACATGGCGATATGAAAAGTGCGATTGTCGCAACGCAGTGTTGGACACGCCACAATTGCGGCAATAAGTCCCCTCTTTGAGGAGTGGCTAGAGAGGCGCCACGGCGTCCTCACCTTCCGCCTGACGCAAGTTCTCCCCGGACACGGTTGCTTCGGGAGGTTCCTGTTCCGGAAAACGGAGGAGGAAATGCCCGGGTGTCACCATTGTGTGGATCGCCCAGAAGACACGGTGGAGCTTACGGTGGAGGTCTGCCCGGCTTGGGCGGAGCACCGCTGAGTCCTCGTGGAAGCAATCGGCGGCAGTGATCTCTCACGTCCGGCCTTGGTCCAGGCCATGGTACGTAGCAAGGGGCCATGAGAAGCTGTCACCTCCTTCTGCATAGCAGTAGAAGCGGAACGCGCAAAGCACCGCATAAGATACCCTGGGAGTCGGGAATCCCAGGCCAATTCCCGGACACCGTAGGCACGGGCTTGCGGATGGTGAGCAATGGGTTCACTCGCCGTCCGGTAATAACCAGGCCCAGGTCGACGGCGCGCTGTGTTCCACGTGCGCCTCAAATAGATGTCAGCACAATTGACTGGGTCCGCTAGAGCCGATGCCTGCCAGGATCGCGGGAAAGTCCGAAAAGGTTACCGTGGCCTCTGGCAACACACAGGCAACTGAAGAAACACGGGCAGGTTTTAGTCAGTATGAGTCTGACACGCCCTTTGGCTCCGCCCAAAGCGGGAGAAGTTATTTGCTAGTTTCCCATTCAAAAAAATAAAAAAATATACCTACAAACTTATTCAAATGGCGCGTCTACAGAACACATCTTGACGGGCCACATCGCATTGCAAAAGTTGGGGCGACCGGTCTCCACGCTTCCACATGGAAGCGCGTTTGATTGAGTCTTAATTTGAGATAACTTATCAATCAGTTTAGTCTCAGAGCAGGGTTAACCAAGTAAGAAAATATTTTAATAATCATTATTTACATCGTGATATGTCTGTTTGGGAATCTTTGTGCCATACAAACCAATGTAAGCAAAAACTACACAGATTATAAAAACACTATTCACAATGTTTGCGAACTTCACCCAATCTTCACTGCTTGGTTTGATATCAACTGTAACATCATCAAAATCCCACCGAGGAAACACTAAATATGTTTCATACTTATTTTCATATACAAAAGCATTGATTAGTTTTACATAATTGTGTGGCGTTGATTTCAACTTACACATTGCAGCCAAAAATAATGTCAAAAGAATTATAATAGCAGACAAAACGACTGAGCCACGATAGTACAACAATAAGGTCGGTGGGTAGTGACATTCCTTCGGTATATTGTAAGACAACTCCGTCAAGAAATAATAATTACCCAGTAAACTGAAGCAAATGATTGCTAGTCGTACCTTACGCCGCACATCCAAACACAACGATAAAATACCGAGAACTGTTAAAACGAAGGCAGGACAAATGACAATCGCAGACAAGCCCACTGCTTCGCGCATCAGAAAAAAGGTAAACTTTTTCTGCCTCTTGGTACTGTTGTCTTCCACGTGCTTAATATAATCGGATATGTACCATTCAGCGCTATTAGGTTCCGTGACTATGAAATCAAAGTTAATTGTATAATTTTCTGTTTGGCGAGAATATTCTATTGCTGCGAATTCAAAACTGCATTCTTGCACGTCGTACGGCCAGTCGGTGAGTTTGGTGCTACACCAAGCCTTTTGTTTCATCAAATGATGGCAGTGGACATCTCCAGTACTTTTCAAGTCATAACGATAGAAGCGTAGGTGTGTTTCAATGATTTCTGGACTATCCTCGGAGTCGGATAGTCCAAAGATTGGAGCCCATAAGTTGAAGTGCGATACATCAGTCTCGTTGATGCCGTGATGCTTTTCGGGATCCCATTTCAGTCTTTCGTCTTTCCACTTGGCGATCATCCACGTTTGTATTGTCATCACTTCCTCTTTGTCATTGAAGCTGAAGGTTTTCAATAAGTAAGTGACATTCACTATTGTGCTCTCACTTGGTGCGTGGATTGCACTGTAGCCGCATTTCAGATCTTTCAAGAGTTCTTTTTCCCAGGTGATATATTCTGGCGTATTGTCAATAACACAGTTTTTGGCCAGAATATAGTTCAAGAAATGTAGCAGCAAAATATAAGTTAGGTGGACCATGGTTCCCTCGATACTGCGTAATGTATCAGTCATTGGATTGTTTTGAAACATTATACGGAAACGCCCACTGCGAATGTTTCGAAATAGGGACTGAAAGTTATCAATTGTGGCAAAGTCTATACTACAGTGTGAGTCTTTATAATGTATGTATATCGAATAAGTGAATCTATGCTTAATTTTACCAACGGAAAAAATGTTTAAAAAAAAACAAAAACAGAAATTTTAATTTTCTATAGAATTTTTAAACAAAACGGCGGTGTAACTTTTAAACTGAATGATCTGTCGCGATCAAACAAACACCATAATGATTGAAAGTAATTAAACGTCCTCATAAAATGAAAAATGTAAAAAAAAAATTGTAAAATTTCTCAATAAGACGCCAAACAGAACAAAAAATATATATAGATTTTTTTAAATATGTTTTCCGTCGATAAAATTAAGCATTAATTCATTTCGATATATGCACTTTATAAAGACTCACACTGTATTAATATTTAATCTAGACTAATAATAAAGCTGAAGAGTTTGTTTTGTTAGTTTATTTGAACGCGCTAATAGCTAATAATGGATCGGAGTCGGCCAGTTGGGATGGTTGGGAGTCGTTTTTGAAAAATACTGTTCGTTTCTGCAACTGACTGTATTTAGGTTTTTTTGTTCCATTTAAGGTTGCTTCTGTCATTAATTTACAGTAACTGACTACTTGGGTAGACAGATAAATTTGTAAAATCTGAGTACACCTCACAGTAGGTATTGCAATCACATAAAAACTTCTAAAGTTAAACCCAACAACAACGACCAGCCTTTAACCTAATGCCTCTAACAGACGTGATTTTAAAAATGTCAAAGCCTATCAGTCTTCGTAACGGGTTATAAGCTCATCCACACGCCCGTTGTCGAACGGAAACTACATATATTCGTATTTACCAAGTTTGATACTGGTTTATATAAGCATTTTTATACATCTCCATTGAATCGAATCTTCTCGCATGAATTGGCTCCTTGGAACTCGTAAACCATCAAGCATTTTCATATCACATGTAAATAGGCATTTTTATCGTAAACAGTGGCATAGTATACTCAATAACTTCAGATAACTCACTTTAAAAGGAATCACCGCTGCCCATCGAACTCACATTATTGCATTCTGTTCGGTGCGAGAAAGAATCTCGAATGCTTGCGTGCAACCAATTTCTACACTCGGCGATCCTTCGCGACTTATGTAGAATGTAGCGTGGGAAATGTATGGCTCTTGAAAATGGTAATCTAGAAAGCAATAACGTCTTTATTGGCATACTTGGTAATAGTAACTTATCAAAATTTTCAACTCGTAAATGATAGAGTTTTTTTATTAAGGGTTATTTTTCCACCCTGTTCTTTCATCACCCAACCGTGCTCCATTCCTTGTTAATAATGCGCCTTTTGCTTTTTCACAATTGCATAAACGCTGGCTTTTATTTAACTACTTGTGACAAATCTTAAATATAATTTACAATCTAACATTAATATAATATATATAATTATATATTACGTACAAGAACGTCAAAGAAAAAAAAAAAACGGAGGAGCTCACTGGGCATTAAAAAATTCGTCCGCATCGCTGTTAGTGGGAAAAGTCCCCAAAAGGCGGATGCTGATTCTTTGACCTAAAAATTGACCAGCCCTCTGGTCACGTGAAGTGAATAAAAGCTTGGTCACAATTAGGTTTTCGTTGCTCAGAGGGGGATGCCATCCTATAAACTGAAAACCCCCATAGTAGTGGATTACATATGATTACATTACATTTTATGAGTAAACTTACTAATACCTAAGTACAACTTGCATTTTTATAAACTGTTTTAAGCGAGGCAGCTTTGTCATATTAAATTTCGAAACGTCCTCTCCCGCTTTCCTGAAAATAAGCGACTTAACACAACATGAACGTTAGAGTATTGCGCCGTACATTTGGAAAGTTTTTATAGTTGTTTATTAAATGTTTTGTCCGTTTGTTAACTTCTGTTTCGCTAAATGTGGTACATTGACCTCAAGGGGGAAATAAAGCTTATTTTTATGTGAATTCGTGTTTTTCTTATTGTTTTTGACAGTTATTGTTGAAGTTGATTCGTATTCCTTAACATACGTATTTTGCACACTTTAATATAATTATAATAATAGGAAAAATGAAAATAATTAGCACATTTTCTGTCATAATTATCCGGGGTTTGTGAAAACACAGTGACGATAATATAAAATATATTTCAAATAACTAACAACAACCAGAGTATTTGTGGTGAATGACTGACATTAAAATAGTAAACTATAATTATGTTTTCAAATTGTAGAGCTTGATACTAACAATGCAGCTAATAATTAGCATCAAATTTTAAACCGTAATACAATCAAAATTTAAACATGCCATAAACAGAAAAGCATGAAGTTTCAAATTTTAAACTAGGTATTATTATTATTATTATATTTGTGCGACAATTGTTATTAGTTGGAACATGGCGATGCCAATTTGCTGCAATTAGCGCTTGAATGTCGTGATTGTACGCAAATATTATGTTTGGAATAACACTGTTTATTCTATATTTAGTACAAGCCCGGGTTTTGAAAGTTTAGTACGAAAACTACACGGGATCATGTTTTTCTTTATTTATATTGTGCAGGTGTTCCAGCAGCATAAAGATCAAGCTGGGTTTCTATGTCTTTCTCACAAGTACATCTATTTATTTACCATCCACCTCATAAAGTTAGTAAATCATATTGTTTTCCTTGAGTATTAACAAGCTTTTCTTCGAATCATATGATTGTATAGTTATTAGACTATACTTTCATGTCCTTCTTAAACGACAAGGTATATTGGCTTTTTAATTCTGACAACAGCAATGATAGCCTAGTGGTGTGACCGTCGGACGGTCTCGAGTTCGAACCCAAGGCACGCACCTCTGACTTTTTGGATTCATGTGCGTATTGTATAATTATCACTTGCCTCCAAAACGGTGAAGGAAATCATCATCAGGAAACCGGAAAATGTCTGAGAGATATTTCTCGATGGCATGTGAAGTCAAGTTAGAGGCCCATGGGCGGTATAATAACTCTGACACAGGGTTAGCCACTAACCACACGAAAAAGATGAAGCAAGGAAGAATTATGGCATAACATAAATCGCCACCGTCTGCAGTAGACTGCAGTCGTCTAACTTGAGAAAAAAAAAGTTATGTTCCAGGCAAAACATATCGCACTTCACATGCTAAACCAAATAGTCAACAACCTCTTAAGTCAAACATTAAAATAATAACTTCAACATCTGTCATAACCTTTCACCCTGATCAAAGTTTCGTGTCGCGGGATTTAGTCGAAAACAAATTTACTTATTCAGGGGTTCCAAACCTCCTGAGAGGTCCGACTCCGTTTAAATACGATATGAGCATCAACGCGTGGATGCATGAAATTGAGCAAATCTGAATGAATTGTGAACAAATGTTTATTTTATAATGCTGCCCGTAGCGGTATTGGGTTATGATTTTTGGGTATGAAAATGGTACGGAAAATGTCGGAAAGAAAACAGTGATTAATTTTAAATAACTTTCGATAAAGTTGTTGAATAAGATTTAAGGGGAAACTTTAAGCTTTTCTCATGTTTCATGACTACAATAATAAAACGTTCAACTCTCAACTGCAAAAGCTCACAAACTTACTCTTTGAATCTACCTCCGATATTTAACCAGTTAGAAAAAAAAGTAAAAACTGCAAACACAACTAAATCGTTCGACAATACATTACGTTTCCACCGACGATCTCAGGAAAAATAACTCACTGCTGCATTTGCCTCCAAAGATTGCGGAACAAATGATGCGAGCGTTCTCGACTTCGAGACTTTGCCCGAGTCTTTACCCGAGTTCTCGAGTTTCGAGCACCTTTCGAGTTACTTTTAAAAAGGAAGACTTCACAATGAAAGACTTTGGTCTTGTTTTATGATTCGAATGCTATTTTATGTTTGAATTGAATCTTTTAAAACGGGTTGTTTATTTGTTAACAGTAAATTGAATTTATTTGCGCACCTGCTGTCAAAATAAGACTCTTGAGCCCCTTTTCATTAACACTAGACGACACTTAAATGAAAGCCAAAATAAAAGCGGGCCGTTGCATTTCAAACAAACCGAAAGTTGAAGATCCAAACAGCGAACTTTTTTTTGGGCATTCACATAGGAGCTGCGTAAAGTTAGTAAAAACAGGCATAATTCATTTTACTGTTATTAGGCTTTGTTTATTGTGTATCTTATGAAAAAAAGAAGTATGGGACACATTTGTATAAAAAATGTAGAGTTGGTTTTTACTGCTTGCAGTCGTTTTTTTTTTAAATTCATTTGGAATTAATTTGTTCGTGCCAACGCGTGTAACCCGCAACGCGTTAGAGGGTGATTCCATGCCTGGCTAGCTTACACCGTCACGGAGATATTGACCATACGATCGACTGGTAGGCGATCATTAATATTACCTACTAGCTGTCCCAACAGAGGTTGTCCTGTAAAAATTTCAATAATCATAGGAAAGGGATGTTCAGTTGTTCCCGACTTTGAAAATTTTACAGGAAACTTTCAAATTTTTCTTTTCGTAAGAATTTAATTCAGACTATTATACACATTAAACCCAAAAATAACCAGATCGGTCCAGTAATATCATTTCGCTTTTATTATACAGGGTCGTCGAAATAGTGAAATCATAAAAAAAAATCCTCATGTCCAGGGGTATCTCAAAATACCCCATGTATGTTCCGCGATTCTTGATAGTTTTCGAGTTATAATTGTTTTTTTTTTTATTTCTTGAAAATTTTATGGACTATGACAATTTTCATTGTTATGGAATATTATTTCAGACATTATGATAATCATCTTGCCATCATTAATTCAAGATACAAAAATTTTGATAAAAAAAGGAGGAACTTACGTTCGAGTGATACAAAGTCGAAATTTATACTTCACATAATTTTTTTTAATACTACCTGGTTCCTAAATTAGTTCAAAAACCTAGGCGGAATGTAGGCTTACACAATTATCATAAAAAAATTGACTTTGTATAAGTATAATTATGTCAAAAGTAAGTAAGGATATGTCAAAAGGTGTTATCCTTACATCCTTATACATATTATAAAACAAAGTCTCCCGCCACGTCTGTCTGTCTGTCTGAACGCGATAAACTCAAAAACTACCGAACGGATTTTCAAACGGTTTTCACCATTAGATGGAGTGATTCATGCGGAAGGTTTTAGTGTATAATTCATTAAGGATTTGTGTAAATTGGCTGAAATTTGACGATTATTGTTGAAGAAGTCGGAAAAAATCATGCCGACTGGGAGCTTTACTGGCGTGCGCTGCCTAAACCGAAAAAGATACATCAAATTTATGTTCTACGGTATTGTTTATCTTAAAAAGTTCAACAAACAATCCGAAATGGCATATGTCTATCTTCTAAGGATGACCCACAATAACCATTTTGATCTTTCAGAATTTGATGAAAATTCAATTGTTATTTCCGAAGCTTTTTTGACCGGTATAGTATTAATCCTTATCCAATAAAATATGTTATTTAAATTGGGCATTTAATTTAAATTAATATATGCCTTAACACTATATCATTTAAATGAATAGTTTAAAAGATATCACAGTTTTAAAATTACGCGTAGCAACGCGGGCGCAGCGGTAGGAGTCAATGACAATTTCCTCGGTTATTATTAGGTATGAAATCTCGGTAGTACGTTCCCGTGGGATATAATCCGACATCCACGCGGGCGAAGTCGCGGGCAAAAGCTAGTACCTACTGAAGGTATTTAAGGTTAATATATGGACTAATTACAGTTTCTATGAAAAAAACGTTTTTAATTTAAAAAAGGTAGAATGCTTGCCTGTAATTTCCTTTAAAGATATTTCAATTTCAGTAAAACTTTAAAACAAGATCACGATTTATTTATAAAATAACCTTCCAGGCGACTTTTTGTAACAAGCTGTGATATAATAAGATTAGTATTCTCGGGTTTGACATGCTCAATATAGTCATACCTCCAAAAATACTTAGGCCTACAAAAAAGAAACAAATCCATTACTTTTACATCAACGACAGAAATCGGTCCAAGCCGAACCCTTCTTAAATTCTTATAAACTTTATCGCCACTTTTCACCGTCTCCCAAAGCCTAAATGGACCTAGGCCTCGATAATTTCCATTCACGAAATGCTAACAAAAATCCATCTTAGTTCTTTTTCTTTGGCGTGGGTCATGAATCATTCTGCCCCTGCCCAGTCCATTGAGTAGTGCGTTTGAGACAAGACAAATATCCTACTCGTACCATTAATCCTTCTAATCTTGACAGAAAACCTCCGGAGAATTATATAGACGGCGGTGTGAAGGTATTTATCAAATCTTGGGCAGCTACACTGATTCGAGATGTTTGCTCAATGATTTGACGATGTTGTTATTGTTTTTTTGTAATGAAATTTGTATGAATTTGGGATTAAAGAAGAAATATTGCAAATAATTGCGTTTAGATATTCAGATTTCATAAAATATTTGTTGCTTGTTTTTTTCTTTGTGCAGCTTAATAAAAAAAAGCTAATGCATATAAAATAAAGCTCTGTAATTCCTTAAATTAAGCATTCTGAAATTAAGCGTCACCAGAACTGCCGTTCTTCTATGAATAAGCATAAAAAAGGGGAAGGTTCTAAGGTAGCTCCTCAATTCAGACTTTTGAGTTGAGGAGCCTCTTTAAACGTCCCGTAAATTTTTAATATTTTCATACATTTTACTAGGTAGGGTGTACATTAAAAACAAAAAATCCCGATAAAAAAATTGTGTTATAATCCATATAGAAAAGTAAGAAAAACAAAGTAAAAACCGTTCGCAGCGTTTTTTCAAACTGCGTCACAATATTTTTAGATATTTTTCACCGTCGCCCTTTTGCTCGCAAATCGAATTCTCTCAGTTCATGTTTATTCATCGATTCGAGATGTAGTAAGCCCAATACATGATAAAAAATATACTGAGCAAAAGAAACAATGTTTTGTAAGTCTGATTTTATGCGGCTTAATTGTTCTATCCATGTTATTCATCGTGATAGTTATTTTCTCATTCTTTTTAATAATATGAAAAGTCTTTGCCCTGCTTTGAAGGATTTAGGTACATGCCGAAATTGATTCTCGTGTTTAGTGACGACTGCACTTAATAATATTATTTATAACATAACATCACGCCTGTAATCTCCGAAGGGTTAGGCAAAGATGTACCTATAGAACACCCACATTTCGCCAGTTATGTTTAAGTCCCATGTAATAGGGGGCGAGCTTATTGCCATCAACCGGGCACAAATCCAGACTCCGGGCTACTACTGAGAAATTTCTGATGTAAAAACCCAATAACACTTTGCCCGACCCGAGAATCGAACCCAGGACCACATGCTCAGCAGCAGTAGCGCTTGCGACCATTAGACTAACGAGGCATTGAGATATTATTATTTATTAGCAACCCGCTCCTGCGTCGCATGGTTTTTACGACTTTACTAAACATCATCATCGAGATTTCTTAGTTAAACTTTATTAGTAACATAATATACACATAAACCTTCCGGAATAAATTCTCTAATCGACGGTGAAAACCTCGCCAAAATCTGTAGCGAGGTTTAGAAGAACAACGCGGACATATAGACAAACGCGAAAAGTGACATTAATTTATAATATCATATTTTATAATATAATTTTTCCAGGTCTATACAAATCTGGAAAAAAACCTTGATTGGAAGTCGCACCTACTACCACTTTATAAATGAATCAGTTAATTAATCATAATAATAACAGCCGCACGGGTCGATCCGACAGGTTAAGCTACGCTTGCCGGAGTTGGACCGTGGATGGGTGACCATCTTTCCATACCGAGATTCCTCCGTGCCTCGGAAAGCACGTTAAGCCATTGGTCCCGGCTGTCATTCGTGGATCTTTGACAGTCGTTACGGGTCGTCAGAAGCCCGAAAGTCTGACAACCAGTCTTCCAAGGGGTATCGTATTACCCAGTTACTGGGTTGTGGAGGTCAGATAGGCAGTCGCTCCATGTAAAATACTGGTATTCAGCCGCATCCGGTTAGACTAGAAGCCGACCCCAACATAGTTGAAAAAGGCTAGGCAGGTAGATAGAATTAGAAACACCAAAAATATTACTTTAATACCAATCTAAATGCCAGATTTAGAGATATATATTCCTCATATAAATGTCAGAGAAACATTAAGTGATACATTTACTACCAGCGGGTACAATAAATCCTCTTTACAGGAAATAAACATTTGAGTACATGAATACTCAAATGAGTAGGTACCTATGTATCCAATACATTGTAATGGAACTGTTTCGCTACGTAGTAAACTGCCTAAATGGAATATTACATAGACTTTGTAATTTATATGAAGGTTTTGTTAGAAACTTGTTGTTACCCGCGGTTTTAATCGCATTCTGTGGAAATTATTTCATTTATCCAGATAAACAGTGTTGTATGCTAATTCAGGTCCTCTTTTACTTGTGTTATTTAATCCAAATGACAGAAACGTCCAAACTTTTTAATGTTATATTATTACTAGCTTTGCCCGCGTGGAGGTCAGAAATTATCCCACGGAAATGTACTAATAACATAAAAAGTATCCTATGTGTTAATCCAGTTTATAAACTATCTGTCTGTTAAATTTCATCCAATACTAATGATTGAAATAATATCTTGAATTCCACGCCAGTAAACCTCCCAGTCGTCATGATTTTATTCGACTTTTTCAACAATCGTCGTCATATTTCAGCCAATTTACACAAAACCTTAATGAATTATACACCTAAACCTTCCTCATGGATCACTCTGTTCATTGGTAAAAATCGTATGAAAATCCGTTCGGAAGTTTTTGAGTTTATCGCGTTCAGACAGACAGACAGACGCGGCGGGAGGACTATGTTTTATAATAGGTACCTAGTGATTTATTTTTAATTACCACTGATTTTGTCACACAGTCAAAATACTGTGACAAAAATGGCCGAAGTCATAGTGTCTATGTAACGCATTGATCACAAAAAACAACGCATTAACATACCAGACCAAAAAAATACAACGTATTACGAAAAATGTACCAACAATACATGTGAACCGACCTTAATTTTGTTATTAGAGACATTTATGTATGCCTTATTATGTAGATGTGCTCTTTATGCATGCACATCGGTAATGAGACCCCACTACTATCGCAAATAGAAGGCATGGGGTAATTTTATATGGACAAATAAAACCCCTATTCTTTTACTGCGGGAATGCCTTTTATTTGCTGGCGAAGACTGAGGTTTTAATGTGGTCTTGTTTTAAATAAAACTTGGCTTCAAGATAGGAAAATTTATTCGGGGTAGTAGATATAGTGGGCGGGTTTTAAGATAAAGAGAAGTGCGAAAAGGTCAACTAGAGTATATTATGTAGAAAAAACCGGCCAAGTGCATGTTGGACCACGCACAGTGAAGGGTTTCGTAGTTGTGATGAATTAATCCCAAGAACAAACTTAACATTGTAGTTGAAAAACATGTTCTCCCACACGGAATGTTCGAGAGAATAATTATGTTTTTGCAACTGCAAATGTATGTTGGTCGATTATTACGCGTTAACTTGAAGAGCCTACTTAGCTGTGATAGTTTTCCTTTTAATTTCGTTATAATATTATATAGGTACTACTGCCGTGAACTTTTCACATTTCCAAAACCAACCATTTAGCTGACACACACTCGACTCTAACAATAATTAGCACTTTAAGCTTAATATTTCGCAAACGGATCCCTGAATCCAAAAAATGTTTTTTACACTCCTCACAATATCCTAATATTATAATAGACGAGAAAAAAAAACATCCCCATCAACTTTACGTTTAAGGGAGGTACCCAAAAAAAAAATTTTTTTGTCATTTTATTTTACTACTTTGTCGGCGTGATTTATACGTATATGTATACCCATGCCAAATTAAAGCTTTCTAGTACTAAGAGTCTCTGAGCTCAGACCCAGACAGACAGACAGACATGGCGAAATTATTAAGGGTAAATGTTGTTCTACGGAATCCTAAAAAGCAAATAATGAAAGCTTCACAACGTCCTCTGGTAAGCATAACCATTCTTTAAGAACACTATTCTGTAAATTTATTATAAACTATAATATACTTTTGCCCTAAACTTTTCCATAAAACTCTCAAACCCATTCAAAATGTTCACCTCAAAGTGACCCTAAAGTTGTCCTTACCTGCACCTTCCATTAACATACGAGTAATTAATTTGCGTCCCAGGCCTAGCTTCGGAAGTGTAGTGCAGTGTGACACTTCCTGTCATCAAGAGGACCAGTGTAGCTACTAATTCCATTAGGGCGGGCACACGGCACATAGAAGGCAGAGCGATATAATGTATCTGGACATAATTACAAAATAAGTTTTTAAAACATATTTTTGTAACCACCTAAATTTAACTCAAATAAACTTTACAAAACGTTGATTTGGGTAGTTTGAAGTTTTTTGTCGTTAGTTACTCAAACTAGGAATTACTATCCTTTTCAATACAACAAAAACCATAGCCTTATAATATACATATCTTGATTGAAAAATTCGTCTACTCAACAGCAGAAAGAAATAATTTTAGAATTATCAAAATGAAAGGGGTTATTTTATCAAATATAAATGATTTTCCCAATATAGCCACTCTGAAATGACGCGCCCTTTTTTTGTTTTTTTGGTGGGAAATTATCAAATAACTTCTCCCGCTCTGGGTGGAGCGGGAGGGCGTGTCAGACTCTTACTGACTAAAACCCACCCGTGTTCCTTCGGTTGCCCTTTTGCCGGGGGCCACGATGTCCCTTTCGGCCCATATTAGCAGCCCCGGCAGGCATTGGCCCTAGCGGACCCCGTCAATTCTGCTGACATCTCTTTGAGGCGCGCGTGGAACACAACGCGCCGTCGACTCGGGCTTGGTCCTTATCGGACGGTGAGCTACCCATTGCTCACCGTCCGCAAGCCCGCGTCTACGGTGGCCGGAAATCGGCTAACAATTCTCGCCCCGGGTGAAATGACGCGCCCTACTACCGCATTTACGCACACGATAATGCAGACTTCTATGGGTAATGCGGTAATGGGGCGCATCATTTCAGAGTAAGCGTGAGGCGTTTTTATCGAAACAGTAAAAAAAAAAAGGTTTTTAAAACAGGGAACAGATATGTCAAAACCGAAAAAACAGTTCCTACCTGTTTCACCTGTTCCACACGTTCCACAACCTACTACAACAGACCAAATTAAAACATTGCCGACATTGTCGTAACTGGTGTGTGTATCTGTGTAACATAACATGCTCTTCTTATGGATGCTTACTTTGTTAGAAAGAGATACAAACGAAAATGACCTGGAACAGTTTAGAGAACAAGCTCTTTTCTCTTCTGACTTATTGTAATAGAAAGAGATAGCATCTGTTTTCTGCCTGTCACTATTGCTAACCTATTCGGATCTGTTGCAATCAGTCTTTGGTTCCAACGTAACAGGCTGTTATTTTGGAACGGGATTTTGGAACAGTTTTTTCCTTGGAACTGGAACAGGTAAAACAGGTTTCTAATTTTACCTGTGACAGACCACCTCTATTTCAGAGTGGACAAGCTATACGTAAGTCAGATTTTTATAGAATGTTTTTTTAAGCTTTCGAAAAAAGACCTGACAAAAGCAAAGGCTTGACATGGCATACCAGTTTCGAGTGTGTGTGTAGCACATAGAGTGATTCAAGGCAGCTTTTTTGAATGACACGAGAGTTTCACGGTGGTTTCTTTGTGTCTTTGTGCGAATACCTCGGTTCAACACTTCCGCGAACACTGCGTTCGCGATTAAGTTTCCAAACTTGTAAAGAAATACGTGTTTGTGGAAAAATAACTTTAAATCCCACTCATAAAAATCAGTTTGCGCTACAACTGCCAATATTAAAAAAAAACAATAGTTCTAGTCATTCGGAAACCTACTTAATAAGTACTGTTATAAAGTTCATATTGGTTTGATTGGAAATAACATCAATTCGAAACAGGTTTTGAATAGACTTTAGCTGCTTAACTGTCGAAGTTGTGTTCTGTTCGCCTCTCAAAAGCTAGCACTACGCTTTTAATGAGACTTGAGGCTTTAGTATAACTGCCAGTTCATTATGGATTCTGTTTTACTGAGGTTCTGTGTACAAACAAACTTAGGTCAGTTAAGTTTCGATCTTAGTGAATATTCATCGCTTATTAATTATGTAAACGTGAACGTTTACATATTAACAATAAAAGGATAGCAGATTGAGCATAGTGACTGGTGTACTTAAATATTAGTGTCTATCTACAAAACAGCAATATTCCCAGACGTGGGGAAACGTTTATCCGATAAAAATATTTTTTTTAGGGTTCCGTACCTCATATGGAAAAAAACGGAACCTTATAGGATCACTTCATTGTTCGTCTGTTCGTCTGTCTGGCTGTCAGTCTGTCAAGACCCTTTTTCTCAGCAATGTGTGGAGGTATCAAGTTGAAATCAATATCAGATACGTAGTTTTACGGTCATTTGGAGCTCTAAAAAAAAGCTTCTAAGTCAATGCAATAAGAAAATACAGCCATTTATGTGACATATTTAAAAAAATCAAAACCAACGTGTAACGTTAAATGCGCAAAACCTCAGACACCCCAACTGATTTTTAATTTAATTTACCTATTTCAGAGAGAAAAAAATCATTAGAAAAATTGTATAGGTTTTATGTGCTGTTTTAGTTCGTAAGATTCGTATTTGCATTGAAATAAAAGCTATTATTATCCCGCGTATGAGAAAATTTAAATTGGTCGACAACAATTTGTGTTTGTTTACCTATTTTGGCGGGTTTGCGCATGTGATGGCTTGACCTATTAATAAACAGACACGGCAACGTTTTTAATGACGATTTTTTGAAAAATGTGACCTATATTAAAAAGTGGTTCAATTGATTCTACTCGTAATTCTGATCAAACTATTTTCAGGTTTTTTGAATTTAAAGTTGTATATAGGGTACTTTCCACAACGGGAAGTACCCCAAAGGTTTGATTTATCACATTAAAATAAAATATTTTGCGATTACAAACTTACATTTGACATTTCTTGTATTAATTTGACATTTACTGTAGTTTGAACGATTTGACATTAATTTTTATTATGTATTATTGCATTTGTCATTTTTTGTACCTATGTTGTTAAAATTTCCTACTTGTTATTTAAATTTATAATGTCTTTAAATTTGTGTAAATTAACATGATTTGCATGCCCATGTGACGGTAGAACATGGAGGACTTTCTTAATAAAACATCAATGTAATAATTACCCATGTTTGCAAAGTAATAAATGATTTGATTTTGATTTGATTTGACTTGGAAAATAGACCGTGACGTATATCAATGTATGGGAGAACATGGTTTTCAACTTACAATGTTAAGTTTGTTTTTGGGATAAATTCATCCCAACTACGAAACCCTTCATTGTGCGTGGTCAGACATGCACTAGGCCGGTTTTTTTTTAATGTGGAACCTTTACAAAATAACGATCACGGTAGTTAGGTAATGTGGTAAAAGTGCCTTTGATTAGCTAATAGACTAAAATTAATGAAATAGGACCCATGCCTATTTACAGAAGCGATTCCACCCAGCCTCTTAAAAACCAATCATTTTCCGTTCTACATTCTCCAGTTTACATTTCAAACTAAAACCCTGCTGACTTTGTTTACCTTCCAGCACACTCAGGTAGATCGTAAGCCTATCCGGAGTGGTTCAGTGATGATGTTTACACTTCCCGTCATCAGCCGGCGAGTGGCTCTGGCTAGGCAATTCAATTAGACGGTCGATTAATCAAGCACCGTCAATTCAAAATGGGCTTTGTTAGAGGATGCATTTGGTAGACTTTATTTTTGTGTTAGAGCTTATTTTGCGACGTTATAATGTTATGAAAATGAATACATTCTTCATCTATTTCAAAAAACATAAAAATGTGTAAATACTGCTAATACCTATCAGTAAAGAGATTTATATAAATTGCTATAGGGTTTTTTCTGGAATCATATTAAATCGTTTAAACGTTGGTTTGCCGTTCAGAAATTGATTTGTATTTCAGATGGACTTGTTTTAAATCAGTCAAACGGTTAAAAATATTTGAGCATCGCATTACCTCCTCTCTATAAATACAATATTTGACATTATTGTTTCTTAACCTTGCATAAAAGTATTATATTAGGTACAAATACCTAGGAAACCTATAAACATACTAGGTACTTCAGTGATGCTTCTATTGTAAAAGTTAATCACAGTATGATTGAAGAAATTCGTCAAGAGAAAATAAGCTCAAAGTAACATGAATATTTTCTGTCGACCAATTTTATTTTTGGGTTATTATTAATAGTAACAAACATTATTAATAGTAACAAACCGCCATCACCAGAAGTTCTTGTTACTATGAACAATGAATTAGGCAATTATTATTATCTACTAGAATTTTGTAGATATAATAATAATTGTCTAATTCACCTATACAGTAACTGTCCCATAAAGCTTAATGTAGGATGCTATTCCATAATACAATCATTACTGTCGTCAAATGTATCCGAACTAATTCAATTACAAGGTAGGATTAATCGACTACGGAGACCCTTAATGAGTTTTGTTTGTATGTTGTGGGATCTTCTTTATGGATGGATTTGTCTGGTTGAGTGGAAACATCTCTAAGTTTTGCCAACACATTTTTGTGCTTAATTAAATGACTAATTAACTATTCAAATAAATACAAAAACACATTTTTGGTTGATTGCAAAGACAACATAATGCTCCATGTTATTTTATTTTAAAATATTTTAGATAGTTCTATATCAACGCCAAATCCTTGACCTATCAAAACTTATCAATTGAATTACTAGTAGATACTACTGATGTTCATTTTTATCTTCTTGAAAAAACAGCGTTCAGTTATTTTAGAATTTACTAGTTTGACGTCCATGACGTAAACATTTTACCTAACACGTGTTACTACAGAAAGGTTTACGTTTACCGACTTAACTTTTATAAAAGTACATCATCTTTACTATCCCGTATAACATATTACATAAATGAATAAAATGCCCACAACATCTTTATGATGTTCCAAACTCACGGGGATTACGTAAGACTTTGTTTTACGGGATCCGAGTATTCTCGGAATTTACGATACCGTACCCTTGACCGGAATTACATGATACAAAAAAGCTTTATGTCCAGTTTGACGCAAGCCACCTGTTTGTGAAACACAAATATGATTTTGCAACGGAACGATACCCCACCATTGTATTTTAGGTCCCGCATTGTTTAACTAATCTAGTTTGATTAACGTTTGTGTTTGTTGTTTCAGGCAGTCCGCCGATGTAAACACAAAGTCGAAATGAGATGAGTATGCGTGTGGCGTGGGCCAGGTGGTACTGGATCGTTATATTCACGACTTGCGCCGCGAGGACCGCCAGCGACTGGCTCGACTGCGCCCACATTTCCACCTGCAAGTGCAAATGGTCCTCCGGCAAGAAGACCGCGACGTGTGCCTCCGGAGACCTGCGCCGCCCGCCAGCTCTCTCATCTGATATACAGGTTCTCGACCTACACGACAACCCACTCCGAAACCTACCACAGGAAGTCTTCGCCAGCATTGGCCTCCTTAACTTACAACGACTAAACCTCCGAGCGACCAGTCTCAGGTCGATACATCCTGACGCGTTCTTAGAATTAAGAATATTAATAGAAGTCGATTTAGGAGACAACGATCTGTCCCATCTCCCAAGGGACATATTCAGAGGCAACGAAAGATTACGACTAGTTGTACTTAGCAACAATCCTTTGACCACGCTCATAGCGGATCAATTCCCACCTCTACCGCATTTGCGAATGCTTTTGTTAGACGGATGCAGATTACGGGCGATACACACAAATGCTTTGAGGAATTTAAAGTCTTTAGAGACTATCGATTTGCGTAGGAATCAGCTTACATTCCTTCGTTTGATAACGTTTTCATTGCCTGCATTGAAGACGGTCTCTTTGTCCGGTAATCCGTGGAGATGTGATTGTAGGCTAAGAGAATTTAAGGACTGGTTTCTGGAGAGCAAATTGGGTACAGAGGATTTGCTTTGCGTGGAACCTTCAACGCAAGCTGGAAACAAGTGGCGGCACGTCTCGGGTGAGAGCATGTCGTGTCCGCCCGAAATAAAATCAAGTACTTTAGTCGTCAGAGCTGAAATTGGTTTACCTACTTCGTTCGGATGCTGGGTACATGGAGTACCGAAACCTAAGGTGACATGGCTTTTCGATGGTGTTGATGTACATAATAGTTCAGTGGATTGCGATATGGAAGAGACAGAGACGAGTGTCGAAGACGACTCGGAAGATAGAGTGCCGGGCAGTGTAAGATGGGTCAACGTGACCCTTTTAAATGTGACGTCAAGTGCGGCCGGGGAATGGACGTGCGTAGCTAAAAGTGTGGCGGGTGAGGCGAGGGCTATTATAAGTCTTGTTCTACCAAGGTCACAGACAGCGACGGCTCGAACCGCACCTGGGATTCCACATTTACTAGGAGTTGTTTTTGGAGCGCTAGGCATTCTAGCAACTCTTGGTTTTATAGGGACAGTAGCCTGCTGGCATCTAAGGAGACGGACGGTTCCACCGAGTAGAAGCTTCACTGACCAAGAAAAACGACTGATAGATGCATCTGTCGTCGTAAGTTGTGATCGATCTATCGGTGATATGGCCTCACCGTGTGACTTCGAGATGACAGAACGGATGTCAGACGAGCCTCCAAGAGGTTGCGGCTTCGATCCTGTTCATATAACTATAGAAGGAACACCGGGTGCATTCCCGCCACCACCTGCAGAATTTGCGGTGCCAGTTCCATACGGTAACATTTTCATATCTGTTCAAGTAGCCGGCCGTGGAGAGCCTGCAAAGTATCCTGATCTATTGAGTGGTGGTGCAACGCTACCTCGACGGAATAGGACATGTTGCGCTGCTGCTCCAGCGTACGATAACATGGGACCTAGAGTAACAGCCACAGGCAGTTCCACCTGGTCATTACCAGGAGCTAGCACAGAGAATCTTGAAGTGTCAGAAACACCAGTACTGACCTTACCGCCGCCACCACCCGAGTTCGTCTCCCTTTAGCCCAGGCCTCTGGTACTGGACGCCTCAGCGCTGAGGTGACCTGGTACCCAGAAACCCGCAGTCAATTAGACTATTTCCCAATTTTATTGTACTTTATGATAATTTCGAAGTGATTATTAATTTAAATGTAAATAGTTATTACGCTAAGACATGGACGATGTGTGACATCTGTGAGGTAAATACGTAAGGTTGTTATCAATATTAATATTGTAATATTGCATTTAAAGTGAATTTGTTGATACGTTGGGTAATGAGATGAGAGCGATTAGTCTACCTGATTTGTGCCCTAGACATTCTTTTTATGTATTTCGAGTAAGCGTCTTCCTATGCGTTGGAATATATGGACAGATTTTTTCAGCCATATTTGACTGAAAATGACTTTTAGTTTTATCATAATTATTTCGTCACTAAAGTAATTCAGCCACTCTTACAAAAATAAAACAAACAACTTCAAGAGAGAGAAGTACGGTCTATATGTTGACGTAGAACAGTTTGCTCTTTAAAATATTATTTTGTGTTAAACACAGGTAGGTAATAAAGTTCAAAACAGTTAACATATTCCAACATTTTCGGTCTCATTGGATTAAAAATTCCACGTCAGCATTGCTGTATCCAGTTTACAGTAGTATTTAAATAATTCACGAACGAAATTCATGAAAATAAATGAGAGAAGACATTCAGTTGGAACTTGTGTTACTGTCCGTATATTCCAGCTAAACTTTTGTAAATAAAATATTGTTTATTATACAAACTTCCCAAACATAAGACTGACCCTTTTCTCTTGTTTTTCACCTCTTTATAACTTTAACATTAACGCTGTGTACCACCTAGTCGGCCAGAATAGCTTCTAAATATTTTTTCTTTGAAAGCAAAAATATCTAATGTAAAGGAAAATAAACCGATCAAGTGAAATGATGTCGTTTTATTAGTGTTGCCTTTATCGGAACCGTTTCTTTTATGATCCATTATTTTGGTTCATGTATGTCTTTGTTGGCTGATATTATTTGGTAGTTATTTTCTGACGGCCTATCTTCTTGGGATTGTAACAACATGATTTTATCTTCCGGATTTCTGTTATAATCTGTGAATAAGGAAAATGAATCAAGTAGTAGATTTTTGTATTGTTTCGTAGACTGGGGGCTTTTTTGTTACACTTAGGATTTAGGGATAAAATGCATAGAATTAAGTATGTTCATCATTTTCTTAATCAGCTTAGGCCCTTTATTAGGGTTCTGTACCTCAAAAGGAAAAAAACGGAACCCTTATAAGATCACTCGTGTCTGTCTGTCCGTCTGTCACAGCCAATTTTCTCCGAATCTAATGGACCAATAAGTTGAAATTTGGTACACATATCAATTTCTGTAACCCAAACACGGACGTTTAACGAAAATAAATGAATTTTGAATATAGGGGTCTGTTGAGACCTCCGCTCTTAACATCGCCGCGCGCTGGCGGCAGTGAACGAGGGGTGCGGGGCAGCGGCGAGTCAGCTGGCCTCACAGCCAAGCGCGGGCCCCCGCGCCTCGGCAGTCAGCTGTTGCACGGTTTCAAGCACGGCTGCGCTTACGCGTCTTACTAACGCTCATATTTAATTCTTGTTATTTTCCTGTTCCGTTTTTGTACCTTTCTTACGTGCATAAACTACCTACTTATTATACAGTCCACTCAACCATCTTTAATTTCTCTCCACCACGACCTATCGTCGCGATCAGGTCACTTATCGGGGGAAAATTGGAAAATAAAAAAATAGTTTTGCAAACTTTACCGTGTGACATATCAAATTAAAGGGCTTGTTTTGAGGATCAAATTTTTTTAAAATTATTTTGACACAAAATTACGAAACTACTGAGCCTTAAATTTTGAATAAAATACAGAAAATAGTTCTATAAGTACCTAGATTACAGGAAAACCTGTATGAAAACTATGGTCTTAAAATTACATGGTAAATCTCCCAATATTGTGCGTACCAAGTTACTTTGCAGTTGGAATGTATGGGAGAACATGTTTTTCAACTACAATGTTTAGTTTGTCCTTGGGATCCCAACTACGGAACCCTTTATTGTGCGTGATCCGACACGCTTTTGGCCGGATTTTTTCTTTATAACTTTAGAATACAGTTTAAAAAGGTGCGCGTGCAGCTCCGTACACGTAATATAAGTGAAACTTAAAAAAAAGGAATAAAAGAGATTTAGTGTGACAGACAGAGTTATATCTTTCTTCGCTCTCATGTAATGAAATGTGACTAAACGTGACACGTCCTTGAAATTTCACTCACAATTTCATTCTCGTACAATTATCGAATCGCCGCCTCCTAAGATGTTTAACTTAAAAAAAAGTATTACATCCAAATGTAACGATCCTAAAAGCTCGTTCAGTTTTTCCTGTTGGTCCGAGAGCTTTTCAGCGGATATGGCCGTAGGCGATTATCTACTCGTAAACGGGAAACAAATACCCTATTATCTATGATAACGTTGTACAAGTCATAAATAAGGAAAGTCGTATTAATCTTATCGGTCGGTTAAAACTTTCGCTTTTCAACGTAAAAATGCTAATAATTGCTAATCCGCCATCACTTTACCAAAGACAGATATTAAATAGATAGATTGGTGATTTCAGTATGATGAGATATAAGAAAATACTATAATCATTCTCATAACATAATTCCATATTATTTATTGTAAGGCACCCTCAGGTGGGGACCAGTTGACCTATAACTAACTCACACCGTGCAATGTTGAGATAAATAAACACTGAAATATGCACTCTATTTTAATGATGAAAGATATGCTTTTAATTCCAACACATCCACACTATAAATGAGTTCTTATTAAACTTCGTAACAAGTTGTAATGTTAGGTGCATAGTTCAGTCATGAAACTCGCCGGCTACATAAAGAGTGGGTTAATTCTCGTTAGTGTAATACGAGCGCACTATTACACCGCTACATGATTCATGCTCCCCTGGTACCCGTATACTGTGCTAGTGGCACTCAGCAGTTATGGGGTAAGTAGAAATGTAAGTTACTGTTACCGCTACAGAGCCTTGTAATGTATCATCACAAAAAGGAGAAAATAGAGTGCTTGTGTGAAAACAAACTTATTACTTTCTTACATATTTTGTTGAAATGTCGTGATGGCCCGGTGATTAAGGCCTCGCCTCTCATACAAGAGGTTGTAGGTTCAAATCTGGGTAAGTACCAATGTGACTGTTTGAATTCATATTGTACTTTCTGAATTTATCTTGAACATAAATTGAAGATAAATTGGATTAACGAAAACATCGTGAGGAAACCTACATGAACTTATAGAATCGATAACCCATCTTTAACAGGCGTGGTGCTAATACTGTCGCTGTATGAGAAGAGGCTATTGCCCTGCTGTGGGACAGTAATAGGCTGGTACCAATTTTGTAACCCGTTCACAAAGAAATTTGAATAATTATCTCTTTGAATAATGGCTACCGTTATGTGGTACAATATATCTGACCTTAAAGTTTTCCAAAATAACCCAGAACCAAGTTATACAAGTCGATTAGTACTGTACGTAGTACCAACATTAGTGAATGAGCTACCCCCAAAACTGATATCGCATGTCAAATCTAAGGACCAACTTAAAAGAGTTTTACAAAAACATTGTCTATCATTGTGTCCACAGCTATGTCTGTAACCTCACGTTTGCCGTTTGATATAATGCTTTTTAGAGTTCCGTAGCCAAATGGCAAAAAACGGAACCCTTATAGACTCGTCATGTCTGTTTGTTTGTCCGTCCGTATGTCACAGCCACTTTTTTCCGAAACTATAAGAACGATGCTGTTGAAACTTGGTAAGTATCTGTATTCTGTGAACCGCATTAAGATTTTCACACAAAAGTAGAAAAAAAAACAATAAATTTTGGGGGTTCCCCAACTTAGACCCCAACTGAAACTCAATTTTTTTTTTCATCGAACCCATTCGTGTGGGGTATCTATGGATAGGTCTTTAAAAATGATATTGATGTTTTTAGTATCATTTTATTCTAAACTGAACAGTTTGCGCGAGAGACACTTCCAAAGTGGTAAAATGTGTCCCCCCCCCTGTAACTTCTAAAATAAGAGAATGATAAAACTATAATATGATGTACAGTAAGCGCTCAAAAGTGCATGAGCACGCTAAGAGTCGTATTGCTGTGAACACGCGGTATAGTCCGTACATTTGTATGTGTAAACAGTCAGACGTCTGTGGTGTGAGTGCCGTACACACACCACAGAGAACGCAGTTTTGAACTACACACTATCGTATCGTCACGGTTCGCGGGCGCCGCACTTATATTTCCATAACTTTTGTTAGCACGCATCATACTCGTACGCGTGACCTTGGCCAGTGTATCGCATTGCTAAAATTCGAAAGTAAATTATATGTGCAGATAGCAGAAGGCGTTAAGCGTTGGTCTTAGATTCAAGATGGCTAAGGTTCTAATCTCGTAAATCACAGCGCTGTTTTTGCAATTATTATTATTTTTGTTTGCAATAATAATATTTTTAAATATCCTGCCTATTTATTAATGTTGTTATTGCAATAAAGGGTTTAGAATAAAAAATGCGTGATATGTTATAATAAAAAATAAATAATATTTATTCGTTATGTTTATTTTACTTAAGTATAGTTATCAAACTGCTACAATTATTTATCATTACTTCACCTGAATAATATGTGAAATAGATGTCTAGAAACTTAGAAGCAATTTGTATTATTTTGACATATTTAAATTTTGAAATGTTTTAAATTTTAAATGGATTTTTTTGCACCTTAAATATAAAGCTTTGATCATGGTCTAAGTAATTAAGCAATAAATAAGAATATTAGACTACTTAAAATGTAAAAAAATCTACTGACAAAATTGTTGATTTTAAGGTTAAAGGCAGTTGTTCATATTAATTATTTTAAACTTTATTTGGCTTTAGTAAATATTGGTTGGTATTGAGGTTATAGCTTAAGTATTCATTTTCTTTACGAAAAGAAGATTGAAACTAAACCTCAAATTTTAATCCTAAAATAATACTATTACTAAAATAATATTAAACAATTTCGGTATACCTGCAAGAAATACGACAAACACCCTATTGAAACGTGCTTAAAAAATTCGTTACCATAAATTCATGCAATAACGAATAAAGATTATATAAAAATTTATTAAGTTGGTACGGTCAATATTTTAAGGTCAAAAACGGTTTTCTAGCTGGTCTTCAGTGATGCAAGCCTTCAGAGTGCACGGCGAACGGTTCAAAATGACGTGTTTTTAATAATTCAGCAAAATATCTCGTTGGTATGAAACCATTTGTTTCATTCACCATTTGACGTCGCTGCTACTCGATAATAAGCCCCTTCCTCATATCTCTTAACCGTCACAGTATTTCTCTAGAACAAAGAAAAACATTGTTTTTATTACACATAATACCTAATTATTTATTATTCACTAATCGAATTAAACCTCACAATGAATTTAAAACTTTAAAGGCATCTTCTGTCTCAACAATACCTCTGTTCTATCAACAATACCCTTGATTAAGATTTATGTTTAGTAAAATATGAAATATATAAATGATAACACTCACACTTAGTCCGGTTTTATTAGATATTCACTTCACTTTTACGCAGCGCAATAATATTCTCTGATCTGATCTGATCTCTTCAATATATTTTATGCCTGCTTTTTGATAATAATAACCACAACACTGCGCTAAATGCTCGTCACCAATATTATCACGGCACGAACCAACAAAGTTCTATTAATTGAATACTTGTAACAAACTGCATCTACCCCACAGAAATCGAAATAATTTACTTAGATTTTTGTGGTCTACCTGCTAAACTTTAACATTTATGTGAACAAGACGAATGAAACTAAAAACGAATGATGATTATCGAACTAGTCATTGGTTGCAGACAAAGTGAGTGTGTGTGTGTAATGTGCTTGTCTACAGTATTGTAACAACTTATAGAAGAAGGTCGTAAGTCAAACCGAAGCGTCAGTCTATTGCTTTGTGAGATTGCTTATGGACTTTTGGTCGGTACTGTACATTACCATGTAAACTTCCACCGAAAATTGGTTTGAACGAGATCTAGTAAGTGGTTTTTTTTAAATAATGGTACGGAACCCTTCGAGCGCGAGTTCGACTCGCACTTAGCCGGTTTTTTGTAAAATGTTTGATTTTTTATTTCGACTGTAGGTATGTTATTTTGTGGTTTACTTAGTATGATTAAGTTTTAGCACATTAATTTTCATCGCTAGACGAGAACAACTGCCGACAAACTGTTATTCAGTTTGGCAGATTTGATGTTTGTTATAGTTAATACAGATTTTGAATAGTTAAAAAAATTAACATGCACAGAAGACTAGCTGTTAACAAACAACAGATCTTAAAATTAATTGTACTTAGGTAGTTAAGTATGACATTGGAATATTAGTACACTATATGTTGTGGTAGAATTAACAGAAATTATAAAATTATTAATATCATACTATGAAAAACTACATTCTTACAATCTGATTCTGATTCAAAACAGTGTGTCAAATGTAAAAAAAAAATATTAATGTCACTTGTTCCAAGTACCGTTTATGAGGCTTTTAAGCTCTGTGAGGAGCTCATGGCTAAGTAATAACAGTCGCACGGGTCGATCCATCGGGTTACACCTGCCGGGGTTGGTCCGTGGATGGGTGACCATCTCTAGGTTAAACTACACCTGCCGGGGTTGGTTCGTGGATGGGTGACCATCTTTACATACCGAGACTCCTCCGTGCCTCGGAAAGCACGTTAAGCCGTTGGTCCCGGCTGTCCTTTGTGGACCTTTGAGAGTCGTTACGGGTTGTGAGAAGCCCGAAAGTCTGACAACCAGTCTTACCAAGGGGTATTGTATTACTCAGTTTGTGGAGGTCAGATAGGCAGTCGCTTCATGTAAAATACTGGTATTTAGCGGCATCCGGTAAGACTAGAAGCCGACCCCAACAAAGTTGGGAAAAGGCTAGGCAGATTGATTGATGTTCTAAGTAGTTTTTCAGCACTACTAATTTGTACTTGGCGTGTATCTCTTGTACTTACTGATCGTAAAGTGTCGACGACAAAAAATATCTTGGGACGTTTTTGTGACTACATTTTTACGAGCTCACAGAATTTGATAGGTAGTAGATATCTGATATAAATGATCCTCAATCAACATAAAAAATATTTTATCTAGACTGTATTACACGTCTGACTCTCTTAGAGCATTAAATCCAAGCACAGTTTGATAAATTATATTAATTTTGATATCCCAACTTGAAATAATATACGATCGGGTACGCACTAATCTCTCATCGGCACAATAATTTCCACGAACGAAATTAATGAGACTTATTTATATCTAGACTAGATAGTAACTAAGTTAACATTCTTATGATGTATTGCTTCATTTACTTAACATGACGTTACATAACTTGAGATCAGTAAAGTTCAGCAATGCAGCCAATTACAATAATATAACACTAATTTGTTTCTCGCAGCATTCTAGGTGTAAAATGAACTGACCGAATACTCCAAAACGGGAATCTTAGACATAGACAACAAGGCTGCAAATGGGACTGGGCGGGTCATGTCAGCCGCATGCATCGTGACCGTTGGGCAACAGTCTCCACACGGCGGGTGCCTGAGGATGGACGGCGGCGCCGAGGTCGGCCCAGGAAGAGGTGGCGAGACGACCTAGACGCGTACCGCAAGGGTTGGATGGAGGTGGCCCTGGAAAAGAATACATGGAAGGAGTTGGGGGAGGCCTTTGCTCAGCTTTGGGACAGTGTAGGCTAACGTAAAAGAAAATAAAAAAATTGTTTCAATGAAATATAGTAGATAAACTAAGACCAACATTCAGAAGAAATTTCATTGAATAACTGGGATCCCATGTCTCAGTAACGTACATAATAACCAAGTTTGACACGATACACTTTTACTGAACGAGATGCGACCTGTAGGTAAGTCTAAGTAGATTTACCCGTCTATCTAATAGTAAGTATATTTAAATATCTTTGATAAAGACATAACTGCAAATTTTAGCTTCTTCCAGAATCTTAAAGTCCCTACAATGCAAGGCAAGACCTACTTACCCCAGTTATCCTTTGAAAGAGTCACCTCTGAATATGACGACATACCAACACATGTACTAGGGCCACAGAAATCCATGGAGCGAGATATTAAGGGGAGGAATGCTCCCGACATTCCCTTAGGGACCAAATGTTAGTGACACGTGACTCAAGGCCGTAAGAAACATTGTTATAAAAATAATATATGGCAAATGGCATTTTGTTTTTGTTTTCTTGGTTGGGGTGGAACGGGGTATACAATGAGAAAGTACGTATACCATTACAGTTTTATATAAATGTACTTAATTTATAATATAAGTTTTGAAGTCTGTAAATCTCCAGCTATCTTGGCCCGTTTGGTCTGAAAAAGTAGGTGTTAAATCCGTTGAACATGATCAGACAACACACGCGTCTACAAGTAACAACAATATAATAAGCGATGAAGTAAACAATCAATTTTACGTTTACTCCACATAATTATCACATTAGTTCGTAAAAGTCTACTAAACGAACAAGATTCTTGCTTTACTATTAGAACTTATTTGTAGGTATGCAGAACTTTCGTAGCGTACCTTGGTGTATAGGAACTACTGTTGCCACATATCTTCTCTCCAACTGAGACAAGGTAAGTCTAAACTTTTTGTCTTTATTTTCTACGAGGCCTCGGTGACTCCAAATTTCGTTTCTTTGAGAAGCGTTATTACCCAGAAAATTCATTTTATTAGCCCAAAACATAAACAAAACGATACAAATATATCAACGGAGCACTTTTGGCCAACTCGTAAATTGTTTAATCGTTCGTTTGCTAAACAAACATTCATTACTTGGTGTAAACGCCAAAACAATTCGTTTTGTGTATTATCTGTTTGACCTATTTTAGATCCGGAGCAATCAATTTGGGTAATAAATTATATTTGACACATTGCTTATCTTTAAATAAAAATACAGGTACAGATGATACTTTTTTGGTGCACTCGCGCCCTCACATTGTAGTAAAGTATTTGATGTTGTCCATTGTCAAATATTACGGGCAATACTTATGATTTTCAACACGCCTTCGGATATCAATGCAAGATCCAGTAAAATCTAGATAAAAGCACATGCATAAAAGCTTTTATCCCGTGGTGCTTAGGTACGTACCCGACATTTTGTGATACTGATGTCTGATGATAACTACATTCTCATAATTCACTTGCAGTGGCAGAAGTTGACCAGCGCAGCTTCGAATAAGGACAATGATGATATAGTATCTAAATTGACCAAACTGTTGTAGCAAGTATCCCTCCATGAATCTAAGTGTGATGACACTCCTAAATATCTTATAATATTTAGGTCAAACGCCACCATTTCAAATTGTACTCAGTTCATGTTTATGTTTTCGTCCCTTCCGCCAAACGGTCGTTTGATTCCACCAATAGCTATTTAAGCTCCCGAAATCACCAACGTTTCGAAGTTACATTCGAAGTCTTAAGCCCGAGCCATTCAGCGTCATTACCGGTTGTAGAAAAATTATCTCATTCCCGTTCAAAATGAGATCGTAAGCTGAAGTTCTATATAATTGAAATCATTACCGGAAAGCGGCCGTTGATTCCTCGAAATGGCCGGACTTATGATGGTTGAAACCCAGTCCGTTTTCCTCTACGCGTACAACGGCTCATTTATGTAACGTACGATATGGCTGTGGAATGCGTACAGTCTTTGATACTTCCCGCATTGAGATTCTCATGTAAACAGAAGTCAAATTGGCATTCATTGGAATGTCGATCACTGTATTCTGAAAGCAGCCCTGAAAAAAATATTACAATACGACCTTATCTTTGAACTTCATCGTGAATACCGCCCACTTATGAATCTTGAACGGTTTTATAAATCTTTATTTATATAATTTATCTTAAAAAGTTAGAGGATATACACGGATATCAAAGCAGAACCAACATAACCATGAAAAAACGAATAACATTATTTGTGCCAATACGTCGTTCGCTTGAATGTAAGTCGCGAGGTGAATCTAACTTTGAAACTGTTTTTGGTTTAAATCTGAATTTAAGATAGGATCTAAGTTTGGGTTTGTAACTTGGTTCTGAATGGTAATGTGAGTCTAGATCTGCTTTGCAGTAAGTATGCTAAAGTTTATTAGGTTTGAACTTTTAACTGGCTTAGGTTCCCTGTTTATGTTAATGCTAAACTGCGATCCCAGGGGCTAAGAGTTAGACAGACTGAAGTTTCTGTACACATTAAACATCATACTCGTGTTTAAATAATATACACGTTGAACGATCGGTTAGCGAGGTTAAACTAGGTTTTAGTTAGAGGCAAACCATTCTTAACACATCAACACACAATTGTTGGTTCTGATTTTGCTGTCGAGATCATAACTTTTTTTTTAAGAATTAGTATCTTTGGACTATTGACTCAGCAAGGTTCCAGTTTCTGAGGATAGCCGTTAAAAAGACAGTAAGTATAGATGGTGAGCTTTTATTCTTTACCTGTTCTACTTGTATTGTATAATAATATTTTTAGTTCCGAACTGTGTTGGTGCATAGCAATATTTATACCGGATATAACTTTTCCATCAGCATATAACCATCGATGATAGCTAAAAACATTTCAGCACAAAAATAATAGCTCGGAATAAAGCATCAATAGAATGCAGTAACAAAAGCAAACAAAATAAAAATCTATGTTGGCAATAAAAGTGCGGAGTCAGCGTTAATTTTGCGGTAGTCGGGAGCTATTCTATGCTATGAGCTTTTGTCTACTTCTTTACTAAAAACAAAAATTGCTGTTAGCCATGACATATACTTAGTGTAGTTAATGATGACAGATACTGATGAGTCTAGATGACTTTGCTTCTGGATGACATTTAGATTGTAACCTATGATATTATAATATCAATGTTTAACTAGCCTTTAAATTGTTGTTGAATTTGAATTATGTGGTACGCGATTTAAAATCTTCTCTTTTCTCACAACAGACTGAATTGTTATTTTTAAAAGAAGGCATTTTTACAACTCGTACAAAAAGTTGTTTTGAATAAACCATTTCTTTTTACGTTGGAATACTTTTTAAACTAAGATAAATACTTCAAGTTGTTAGAGTTTCAAGAATTTCATTCGAAACTTTTAGTTATGTTGCGATTCATTAAGCAAATGGAAAAAACGGATCAAGACACGCACAAAAAGATGGGTTCCGTAGTACATAAAACATTTTTTTTTATAGAAACAATAGATAAAAAAATTGGAACCATAAATTTTAGGGAGTGCCGCCGCTGCCGGCGCCGGCTCCCAAAAATAACGCCATTGGGAACCGGCGTAACATTACTGCCGATAGCCGAGATTAAAAACATCGGCTGCCGGTACATTACATACTCTGTGGCCGGCACCACCGGCTCCCATAATGGACACCAACGTGGTGTCACGGCGTTTATGGAATCCCGTCCAGTATTCAGAACTCCAACTAACTAACTCTAACTAAAGTATTTTTTTCTATATATTTTAGTCGTTTTTGGCACTCGCCAGCCGCTGCCGCGCCACCGGTCGCTTCGCTCGCTCGGCTCGTGCGTAGGGGGTCACAGTTCTAACCTAACCTAACATAAATAACCTTATTATGCGAGTAAAAGTATTTAACCTAATCTAACTAGTTCGGTTCCGGGTACTTGATTACTGGCATATGGAAATCATTGACTATGGAAATATAATACTGGAAAAACTCCAACCGGCAGCCAATTCTGCAACCGGCGCCGGCAGTCAATTCGGGAGCCGGCGCCGGCAGCGGAGGCACTCTCTAAATTTTTATACTACTACTAAATACAACAAACACACATAAAAATATTTTTGTAATACATAACAGAACACAAAACATTACATCACGCCTGTATTCCCCGGAGGGTTAGGCAGAGGTGCACCTGTATATAGTACACCCACATTTTACTACTGAGAAATTCCAGATAGAAAAACCCATAGCACTTTGCTCGACCCGGGAATCGAACCCAAAACCATGGGGTCTTAAACACAAGCGCTACTACTGAGGATGGCCTCAGTAGTAGCGCTTGTATTTACCGAGGCAATTAAATAGTTACAGTTGAATTTTAAAGACAGAGCTTTTTCAGGTTCTCAGTAAATATGGCTGAAAAGTAATCATCTTTGACAAAATTATCACATTGCCTTTTTTTCCATAGCTTGCTAAAAACGAATTAATTTAGTGAAAGATTTTCATGTTGAGTTTAAAGGGAATGCCTAGCTTTAATGATGGAAAATAAATTACGTTTGCCTACAGTGAAAGAGAACTTTCTAGAAAAGGCGGCGTAATTTATGACTTATTTTTAAGGCTTTTAATTCAACGAGTAACGAGTAAATTGGTACATTGGTAAAAAATGGGTTAAGATGTAGTGATCTTTACTAATGAAATTTATTGCAACTTTTTCTTTACTAGGGTTACTGCCTACTTATAAAAAAACACTACAAAGTGAAAAATTACTTTAATTTCTGAAGTCAGTGTCTTTGGTTTTGAATTTTCGTTTTTTTGACACCGACTTCCGCAATCAAAGTTATTTTTCACTTTGTAATGTTTTTTGAAAATTAGTTGTTAGTTTTTAAGAAAAAAAAAACACTTTTTGTTGTGGCTCCTACCTCACACAAATTCAAATACCACTACCTGTTATGTGAATAACAGTGACAGAAACTTATCATATCATCCACATACTAAGTGAGAGATATTTCTCGACGGCATGTGAAGCCAATTCAGAGGCCCATGGCCGGCTTTAAAACTCTGACACCAGTACCATAATTGCGTAATGCACGATCAATCACAATTAGTTTCGATTTAAAACAGATTGCTAATCCATTGCTTCATAAGTTGGAAAAAAATCAGCTCAACAACGTAAATAACGCAATGAATGTTGTTGAACTATCAAAATGAAACAAATTTGTCATAACTGTGTACGAAAATAAGTTACGCAATTAAGGGGATGTACTATGCCAAATCGAATGCCAAATAATCGAATATCAATTGATCGACAACTATAAATCGAACATCTAAATACTCGAACGTTCTTAAAATCGAATGGTTAATAAATCGAACATTCAATATATCGTACACTCAATACATCGAGTGTTCAAAATATCGAATGTTTGTTTGATCGAGTGTCCGTATGGATTGAGGAGCCATGTCTCATATTTAAACGCGGGTACTACCAATATTTAGTAGTAAATTAGGCGATTTTGTAGGCCAGATCCTGGAATTTGTAGTAAAACAATTTAAAAGATACACGACTTTTAAGGTGGCTCCTCAATTCAGACGTCTGAATTGAGGTGCCACCTTACAACTGTAAAACAAGCCGACGGATATTTTTGAAAATTTGGTAGGATTTAGTAGTACTTATGCGTAATCTCTACAAAAAAAATGGGTTTTGTACGGCTGAATTTGAGATAGCTACAATGTTTTGATTTTTCATAAAAATCCATAAATTTCACCGCGCTGTTTCTCGAAAAGTAATCAACCAAAATTATAACATATTTTTAGTATAATTTAGTAGTAAATACGTTCTAAATAATACTAAATATTGGTAGTACCCGCGTTTAAATATGAGACATGGCTCCTCAATCCATACGGACACTTGATCGAGCGTTCAACGCATCGCCTATTCATTCCATCGAAATATCAATATACTGAATACTTTTAAATAGAATTCTAGAAAAACACAAAATTTACTAATAAATCACATTTTAATCTTTAATTATTATCTTTTATATGTACATTTTAATATTTGGTGTGAATTGCAATTGCACGGAGAAACTCTAATAAATCCATGCTGTTTTTACTATTTAATATTTTTTCAATCGGATTATCATCCCTTTTGCCTCTTTTTTGTGGAGTAGGTCTTCCCGATTCCGCATTTGCCTTTTCAATTGTCTTATTTGTTATAGCTAGCTCCTTAACTAAAAATTCTATGGTAGCGTAAAGACCCCGTTTGTGCTTATCAAGCAACGTATTCCATCTTCTGTGCCATCCTTCAATGTTGTTTTGAGTTCTAGGAAAACCCAGTGTATTATTTTGAAACACAGACCACAGTGAAGGTGGAAACATGCTATAAGTAATTTATTGCATTGATAAAATCTAATAAAAATAACATGGATTTCTTTTTTTTTTTTTTGAATTTCGTGTTTTTCTTGAATTCTATTTGAAAAGTATTCTGTATATTGATATTTTGATAGAATTAATATGCACGTATCGCATATTCATTCTATCGAAATATCAACGAACGCTCGATCAAACAAACATTCGATATTTTGAACACTCAATGTATTGAGTGTACGATATATTGAATGTCCATTCGATTTTAAGAACGTTCGAGTATTTAGATGTTTGATTTATAGTGGTCGATCAACTGATATTCGATTATTTGGCATTCGATTTGGCATAGTACACCCCAATGAAGGTACAGGTTAGTTACTAACCACACTAAAAGAAGAAGAAGACAATAGAAACGAGTTTTGTCGACGGAAGAATAGACAAAATGACAGATAAACAATCACAATCTGTAATTTTTCTATTCTTCCGTCTACGAAACCCGTAGAAAACCCGTTTCTTTGGTTGTCATGCGACACGTGCTAATGTTACGAATTTACTGCAGGGATTTTGCCCATGTTCCACATACCTCCTATAGGTTCCAACATAAGGCGATTATCACACTGCATCGCATCACGCTGCATGTTGCGTGTCAACGATCTCAATGAACGCGCGTGGATGCATTTTGTGTGTGTTGGACTGTGCGTGTTTTCTATACAAACGGAGATACTTACAAGCAACGTTAAAACACGCATTCACGCGCTACGCTGCGTGGTGCGTGACAGTGTATTAATCGCCTAAGTTAGCAAAATAGTAGCAACTGGTAACATTTACCTCAAATACGACTTTATTTGAGGTAAATCTTACATGCTGATTACCTTAGTAACTGAGTTTTCAACTTACTAATAATATAAACCAGACGCCCAGATACCTATAATTAAACTAAGTCCAGGGTCAGAACTACGTCTTAACTTCATGGACAATATTTACCAGAGGAATTAAGATAGACCGTTCTCCATCTGGAAAATGTCCCGCTGACATTTTATCTGACAAGATAATTATTAAGCCTTCAACAATATTAAATTATATTACCGCAGTTCTTACTAGGATGGCGACAATAATAATCTAATTTTAGTGACGGCTAATAAGGTTACTTGAAATTATTGTAATAGTGGGCTTTGCGAACAGAAATTACATTAAGTGGGATTCGGGTCTTAATTCTTGTGGTATTCACGAAGATTTTTGAATTGACAACTTGACAACGTCTCTTCCTGCGTTGGTGACAATGTTTATCTTAGTTCTGTCACCTAAACCTGATTTCTTGACGTTCAGTTTTTCTACCGTCCTCAAATAATATTTTTGGTGTAAGTCAGAAAAGTTCTAATGTTGTGTGAGATGGATCTTAATGCATCATCATTTTGTTTTTGTTACTGTATTATTATATTATGTTACGTGCTTGCATTTTTCCGGAAGCAGATTTTGTTGCTACTTTTTTTTATGTACGTCCGCCGATTTCTCCGTCATTTGTGGACCGATTTTAAAAATTATTTTTTTGTTTGTAAGGAAATGCTCTCGAGGTGGTCCCATATTTTATATTAACTTTGCTTGGATAGTTTTTGAGTTATCTTCAATAATACATTTTTTTTCCACTTAGTATGAGGATGACATGATAAGTTCCTGTCACTGGTAGCAGGTAGTGATATTCGAATATGTGTGGTGGGGTAAGTACCACAACTAAAAAGCGAAAAATAAAATGTTTTTACAAAAAAAAAAAACAATCTAATTCCACGTTTTTTTAGGAAGTCGGTTGTTTTATTTTTGTAAAAAGATTTTTTATAAGCCCGGTTCATGACAATAGCCCCCTATTACATGGGACTTAAGCATGTCATAACTGGCGAAATGTGGATGTACACCTCTGCCTAACCCTTTGAGAAATACAAGCGTGATGTTATGTATGTGTTTTTTTTTCAAATGGAATAATGTTTTTTTTTTAAATTAAATATATGTTGGATCCTAAATTGGTCTTCCAAGTACCAACAAAATGTAGGCATTGTTTGAAGGTAGGTAAACAAGATATTTGGAAAAAAATAACTGATTCTATTCTGGAGTACAAAATAAATTACGTAGGAATATGACAAAACCGGCTCAGCCTTCAAAATAAACCAACAAAATGTTGCCACAAAACCGATGTCCTAGTTTTTAGGGTTCCACGAGTATTAGGCAAAATATTATTTGATAATGCTCAGAAAGGTCGCGTGTAGATAGACCGTATCATCCAGTAAATGGCCTACAAAAATATTACAACATGAGAACACAAAATGTTTTCAATAAATAATTTAGATTCCTAAAAAATATCTCAAATTAAAACTACAAAAACAGTTCAGAATATTTCGTTTTTAAGGTACCGTACGTCCGAATGAAAAATGGAACCCTTATAGGATCACCCATGTGTCTGTCTGTCCGTCTGTTACAGCCAATTTACTTCAAATCTAATGGACTGATTAAGTTGAAATCATCCTATCCCCCCCCTTATCTCCGAAAGTACAGGGCCTACAATAAAAAAAAAATACAGGAACTAGTTCTATACTTATAGATTACAGAAAAACCTATAAGAAGTCTATGGTCTTAAAATAACATGGTAAATTCCTCAATATTGCACGTAAACTTACGTTAGCAGTTGGAATGTATGGGAGAATGTTTTTCAACTACAGTGTTAAGTTTGTTCTTGGGATAAATTCATCCCAACTACGGAACCCTTCATTGTGCGTGATCCGACACGCACTTGGCGAGTTTTAAAATAGTCTCGCACTTGGACTCTTATATTTTTTGCCGTCCTAAACAAAATTAGTATTCTACCCTTACTCACACTACCCATGTCCTGGGGTCGTATTATATTTTGCTCTAGGATTATATTTGGTCTAGACCTAGAATTTTATCTAGATGTAATAAACTCAGCCTATATGGTATTATAGTTCGAGTAAATTAATTTTGTATGCTGATGGCAGTGAGAAGAATAATTGGAGGTTATTTTTAATGAACATTAAAAGTAAAATTGTTACCTATTGTTATTTTTATTTATTTATTGCTATTGTTATTTTTATTATTTTATGTCTGCACTAAAAACGGTACAATGCAAAAATGTTATTTCAACTTGGTTACAAAATTTGTCTTATGATGACACAGAAAAGTTACTGGTTGTTTTAAGTTAAATATTATTTTTAATTAAGTACTGTCCTATCATTAGTCTGTTAAGTTACTCACTATTTATGTCTACCATCAATTTTAGAAAATTTTAATGTAATTTTGCACTTATGACACCTGAGATACAGGTTTATCCTAGTTCAGGTCGAACCATTATTATATACCTACCATTTTACTATAAGGCTTAATATTGTAAATATGCATTATTTAATTAAGTAAATAAATTAAATAAATTAATTAAAAAAATAATTAAATTAAAAATTTATACCACCTCATGCTACCACCAAATTTTGTCAGCAGCTTGACAAAGATCGCTTAGATTTTCTGTCTCAAGATTTGAAAATATTTAGCTTGCAGCTGTGATTTTTATTTTCAACGCATGTAAATTGGATGAGGTCTCATTTTTAACCGACTTCAAAAAGGAAGAGGTTCTCAATCCGACTGTAATTTTTTTTTGTTTTTTGTCTGTTATTGTTACGCCATTGTTCCGTCAATTGTGAATTTATTTTGATGATTATTTTTTTGTTTGATAGATAGAAGTGGTGCCATATACATTTTATTAATTTTACTTGGGTAGTTTTTGAGTTAGCTTCAATAATACGTATTTTTCCCACTTAGCCTATGTGGATAATATGATAATAAGTTCCTGTCACTATTATTTACATAGCAGGTAGTGGCATTTGAATTTATGTGGCACAACTAATAAAAAGTGAAAAATAATTTTAATTTCGGAAGTCGATGGCAAAAAACGAAAATTCAAAACCAAAGACACCGATTTCCGAAATTAAAGTTATTTTTCACTTTGTAGCGTTTTTTTTGGAAGTCGGTTGTTTGAAAAAAAATCCAACTACTATTGATCAAGGACAAAAAGATTAAACAACAAAAAGATTAAAAAGTCTGCATTGCGTAAACCACAGAACGCGTGGAACGATAGAAATGTCCTAAGTTTTGTGGCTTTAATTACTTTATTTTACAGTTGTTTGTATGTTTGTAAACTAAAAGGTCGATCTTGCTAGTCTTTTCCCCAACGATATTTTGGGGTCGACTTCCATTAATATTCTGAGGTAGATATAGTCGCAGAAAACAGCGACATCTATCGCTTGCAGTCACAAATTGAAATCGAGACCATTTTATTTCACAATGTAACATCACAATATCATCATACTACCAGTTAGTACATTGCGCCAGTAATGTTTAAGTCCCACGTAATAATAGGGGGCGAGCCTATTGCCATCAACCGGGCCGGGCACCAAAATGATAAATGATTTTTTTTTTTAAAGTTGGTTTGTACAAACTCTTTTACACGTCGATCATATTTAAAAAACTAGATGAGGTCGGTGTTTTGGACTCTGAGAAGAAAAGCAGAAGCAAACTCATTGTATTTAAATTATACTATTCACAAGTAGGGACTCTTGAAATATCGAGGAATCAATACAAATTTTGTCAGAAAACTGAAGCTAATTTTCTCAGATACAAAAGAAAAAAAAAGTATTTAAAAAAACACTACAATGTGAAAAATATATTTAATTTCGGAAGTCGATATCTTTGGTTTTGAATTTTCGTTTTTTGCCACCGACTACCGAAAATAAATTTATTTTTCACTTTGTAGTGTTTTTTTGGAAGTAATTCTTTTTTTAGGTGTTTTTATTTTTCATTTTTTACATGTGTTACCTACCCCACACAAATTCGAATACCTGTTATGTAAATAATAGTGACAGGAACTTATTATAACATCATTACATCATCCATATAGACTAAGTGGGAAAAACACGTATATTGAAGCTAACTCAAAAAGTACCTAAACAAAATTAATAAAATTTATATGGAACCACTTCTGAAATATGACCTACCAAATAAAAAAAATAATCATCAAAATCAATTCATAATTCGCGGAGTAACCGCGTAACAAACTTGCAAAAACGAACGAACGAAAAAAAAACGAAACACGATAAACGAATTTTCTTTCTTTCAAAAAACATACAGTCGAATTGAGAACCTCCTCATTTTTAAAGTTAGTTAAAAAGGTTAGTCATTTCTATTTTTTAAACGCTCTATGGCATAACCAATATGAGACAACGCTATTTTCTTAGCATTTATATTTGCAATGCATTCCACGGATGTCCTACCATGTTGCTGTCATAACTTTGGATTACTTTTATAGTGTTGGTATAGGGGGAAAACGTACTGTTTCGAAATGTATAGCAACTTAATACTTACTATATAAACTTTAGCTACAATAATGTAATGTGGGGTACACATATAGGTTACTACTATGTGAAACGTAACATGAAATGTAACACAAAAACTAAGCTAATTTGTTTCTACGTGTGTTACATTTTACCAATTTCTTCCCAGCATAATTCTTCATCATAATTTCAGCCGAAAGACGTCCACTGCTAGACATAGGCCCTCAAGGACCGCCACTTCGACCGGTTCTGTGTTTCCCGCATCCAGCTGATTCCTGCGGCCTTCACTAGGTCATCAGTCCACGTTGTGGGAGGCCTTCCAATGCGACGTGGGCATATTGCTCGCAGAATAGATGTCTGATGGTGCTGAAAGGTTCTGGAGTGGCGACCTGGAATAATTAAGTACAACAATTTGACTTGTTGTTATTGGTATTTACATACAATGTGAGTGTGAGTCATAAGACGAACGTTGTAACCAAAACGGTGTAACTTTTAAATTAAATTATCTATCGCGATGAAACAAACCCCATAATGATTGGAAGTCATTAGGAGTCCTTATAAAATGAAAAATAAACATGTTTTTTTTAGCAAAAATCTGTTTTTTTTTTTTCATCAATAATCGTAAAATTTCTCGAAAAGAAGCCAAATAATAATAATATTTTTAGTGGCATGAGGAACAGGGTGTAAAGTTCACTCATCCACCATAGAAAAGGGAGGATCCTCCGACCAGACGGGTGTTGTGTCTGGTGGGCAACTGCCCATGCATCGGTTGGAAGTTGAAATCTTGTATGTATGTCGATCGCTCGGTAAACTCTAACTGCGCGATGCAGGATTTGTGTGACGTCATGTCTTTGATGCGTAGTTTGTATGTGGCGGTGTAACCGCTACATCACTCCCCTTCGGAGACCGGAGGTCGATAGTGGGCTGAATCTTGCGATGCTTCACACAGTGCCAGCTGTGGTTCCAGTGAGTCGGAACCGGGTGCCGCATAGTTCGCGGTGAGTTGGAACTTTCTGTGGTGATTGCGGCGATTGTGGTGATTGTGGTGATTCCCCAGTGAGTCGGGGTGATTGAGGTGATTGCTGTGATTCCCCAGTGAGTCGGGGTGATTGAGGTAATTGCGTTGATTCCCCAGTGAGTCGGGGTGATGAGGCTGCTTGCGTTGATTCCCCAGTGAGTCGGGGTGATGAGGCTGAGGGTGATGACCAGGAATGCGCGTTCGCTGCATGCTGGTTTTCAGAATACCCGTTGAAGCCGTGGGTGCTAGCTGGCTGTGTGACTCGCCTCACGAAAGCTTGCGGGAGTGATGATGATGATGACGTCACGCCGAAGTAATTGCACGAAGGCTGCGTTGACGTTCATACTCGTGGTCACCAATTTAGTGATAATATGAGGAACAGGGTGTAAAGTTCACTCATCCACCATAGAAAAGGGAGGATCCTCCGACCAGACGGGTGTTGTGTCTGGTGGGCAACTGCCCATCGGTTGGAAGTTGAAATCTTGTATGTATGTCGATCGCTCGGTAAACTCTAACTGCGCGATGCAGGATTTGTGTGACGTCATGTCTTTGATGCGTAGTTTGTATGTGGCGGTGTAACCGCTACATATTGATATTTTATTTTTTTTGTCGATGAAATTAAGCATAAATTCCCTCATTTTGATATCTGCACATTATAAAGACACTGTATACAAGGTTTACAGTTAATGCGAATTACGAAGAAAAAAGTATACTGTATATCTTAGCGATACTTTTCGTGGCGTTCTGGGTTCGCGTTCTTACATTGGGCAAACCGTTATTAGCCTTTCCAATAGGAATTTCTCAGTAGAAGCCCGTTTACTGACAATCGGCTCGGTCCATACCTATTCCATGAGTATGATATTCAATGGGTAAAGATGGCGCTAAGATTTACGTGAATACCATTGCCTTTCCTTTCCATTGCTTACCTAATAACTTCAGTGTATTTCAGATCTTCTGTTCAGTTGACAGCAGTATAGATATTTACTTTGACAGTATGTCAATATTTAAAAACAAAGTTAATAAAATTGACCTGTAATCAGCTGCTTATTTATACAAATTTTAATATAGTAATGTAATCTTTAATAATAATTTCATTTCGTTTGGATTTTAATTAGACAAACGATTTATGATTTATTTTATTCCATATTTAGTATTGTTACTTTATGAGCGAGTATTTTTTTTTTTTTTTTTTTTTTTTGTTTTTTGTTCTCATGCAATGTAACGAAGTATATTAATTTATTATTATTTTATAGGTAATTTAATCTTATTTCGTAATTTTACTATATATCAAATTAATGTTAATGCTAATATTTTAATGTCGAATAATTGTTCACTTTTTAATAAGAATGTTGTGTATATACATAGCATTCAAGACTCGTAATACCTATTGTAGGTAACCATCCTTGTAAATTATGTCGTTGGTGTGCCTTGCTTGATAAATAAATAAATCTTGTGTCGTATACCTACAAAATAAAGGCTTGCGATGTTCCCAGTACAGTATGCAGTTCATGTTATGCAAATTACAAACTAAGGAGTTTGTATCATAAAGGAAACCTCTTTGAGGAGACATGTTTGAGGAAACTAATATATTACGTCATTATCTTGGTAGTCTTGGAAATACGTAACTAAAACCATGACGTAGGAGGTAGGAGTATGTAAATATAACATGACATCACGCGTGTATTCCGTAAAGGGTAAGGCAGAGGTGTTTCTACAGTACACCCACATTTTGCCAGTTATGTTTAGGTCTCATTTAATAGGGGGCGAGCCTATTGCCTTTAACCGAGTACGAATCCAGACTCCGGGCTGCTACTGAAAAATTCCACATGGACAAAACCGAATAACACTATGCCCGACCCAGGAATTGAACTCAGCAGTAGCACTTACAACCACTAGACCAACGAAGCCGTAAATAAGTGATAAGTGTTTATAAACCAGCCAAGTACGTGTCGGACCACGCACAATGAAGGGTTCCGTAGTTGGGATGAATTTATACCAAAAACAAACTTAACTTTGTAGTTTAAAAACATGTTCTCCCATACGGAATGTATGGGAAAACATGTTTTTGCAACCGCAAATATAAGTATTACTCGTTAACTTGTAGAGCCTTTTTAGCTGTGATAGTTTTCCTTTAATTTCGTTATATAAACTACTGCTGTGATTTTTTTATATATCCAAAACCAACCATTTAGCTGGCGGGGGGGGGGGGACTTAACTCTAATGACATCCCATAAAAAAAAAACATCACCACTTTACGTGTAGGGGAGGTACACAAAATTTTTATTTTTTTAATAATTTTGTTTTACCACTTTGTTGGCGTAATTAATATACCCATGAAAAATTACAGCTTTCTAGTACTAAGAGTCTCGGAGCTAGACCGCGGATGGACAGACAGACAGATGAACATGACGAAACTATAAGGGTTCCTTGTTTACTACGGAACCCTAAAAAACGAAGAAAACATCGTTAATTTTCATCATTGTGTTATATTTAGGTAAGATCACAATTTAAATAATCACCGCCTTGTAATGTACCAGTCTAAAGTTCTAAGAATAAACTTACATAATCACACAAGAATTTACTTAGTGGTAACAGAATTAGCCTTAAAACAAACCAAACTAGCTGTTCTGAAGTTAGTAAAACCGCTAAATTGACTTAATGGAATCTCTTACATTAGTCAAACATTTACTTACACTTAAGCTAAGCTTGTTTCATACAAATAAACATTAGGCGTATACAGTTTGAGGTTGTATCTGATTGATTTTGGCAAGTGGTGAGTGCACTTAAATAAAATAATGTAATTATTTGTAAACGGTATCAGGCTATCGTGGTGCTCGTGGCTAAGTCGCTCGGGTCTATCGAAGGTTAAACTACGCTCGCCGCGGTCGGTTCATGGATGGGCGACCATCCATTAGATATCGAGAACCCTCCGTAGTAGTATATTATTGGGCATTCTATACCACTATCGGCAAGTTGCTCGGCGAGTGCGCCTCGCTGCCGATAGTGGTATAGAATGCCCAATAATTGATAATCGACTCGCCTCTCCACTCGACCGAGACAGTACATTTTGCCGCGTACTTGATGAGCAACGATGATCATCCATCAGCTCTCCGTTTACTTACTCTCTAGTGTATAACTGTATACAACCAATGATCATGCGAGTTTGTTATCGCTCTGAAGGGTGGTACAGAATGCTTAATAATGAACAATCCACTCGATCAATGAACCAGTAACGCAAAAGAGGTTGTGGTAAGTTTATAAATGTTAACGTACTATATACATTCACTCATTTTTAATCGGTTCATTTCCAACAGTAATCATGAAATTTGTAAAACAACCGCAATCGCTGCATGTTGATACAGTCTGTGATGATATTTGTAAGACTAGTTTTCGCCATGGAGAATTATTACCTAACTCAGTACGATGTATCATTTGTGGTCCATCCAATTGTGGAAAAACCAATTTATTAATTGGTCTTCTTATACACGAAAATGGATTAAGATTTGAAAATGTTTATGTTTATTCAAAAACTCTGCACCAACCCAAGTACATTTTCTTAGAAAGAGTTTTGCAGCGGGTTCCCGGTATTTCCCTCCAGAAATATCAGGGAAATGAGGAAGTACTAAGCGTTCAGGACGCAAAACCCAACTCCGTGATTATTTTTGATGATGTTGCTTGTGAAAATCAAAATAACATGCGTGATTATTTTGCAATGGGAAGACACAAATGCATAGATTGTTTTTATCTGAACCAAACATATAGTAAAATCCCCAAGCAGTTAGTAAGAGATAATGCGAACTTAATCATACTTTTTAAACAAGATGAAATTAATTTACGACATATTTATGAAGAACATGTCAACACTGATATGACATGGATTGAATTTCGTGAAATGTGTTCGAAAATATGGAGTGAACCTTTCAATTATGTAGTGATTAATAAGGATTGCTCCAAAAATAAAGGATGTTATAGAAATAAATTTGACACTTTTGTTGTCTTTGATTAAAAAAACTTATATTTAAGACTGTTACCCTCGCGATATTATTATTCTTCAGACAACGCTTAATCAATCACGAACTTTTTGTTATTATGGAAAAATCACTGAAAAGACAAATTGTTGAGGCTGCAGATGCTGTTAAGAAGAAGGTGCGAAAGATGAGAGATGTTGAGCTTAACAATCAGCAAGTACTGGAATCAGTTTTCAAGCCGGTAACAGAACCACTCAACCAAATTGCTAATGTCAGTAAGCAAGCTTCTCTTATGCATAATATAGAAAATGAAGAAACCGAAGTTCCGTTTATCGATAAAACTTTGCAAAAAGAACCCACAATTAGTAAAGGAACCAATGATAATAACGACAATGAAGACGAATATGAATCTGATATCGAAAGTGACTCTTCGTACAAATCATTAGTTGAAAACAACCAAGGTATTGATTCGTCATCCTGGCCAGTGTTCTCAGAAGCTCTGACCGATATTCCGTTTGGTGTCAGAGTAGAGGGCGGAAAATTGATGTTAGGTTCTGATCGTATAACGATCAGTGATGAGTATATCATCGTAGCTGGACGCAGATACCGAAATACGCCTGGTTTAAAACAGTTGCTGTTGAAAAAGAACGCCGATTTAAGCTTGGTTACAGAGAGTGATATGAAACATTATAAGTCGATGCTACTTGACACAAACGCACATCGAGGAGACTATGAGCCTGGTAAACCAATCAAAAGTAATAAAGGACAAAAATATTTGCAAATTATTAAGCCTCTATTCCAACTACGAAGTACAATTCAGGACCACCAATCGAAAGGAAAAGGACTACCCTTTACAAAAATGTGGAGGAAAAACGTTGATTTTGTTTATTGGGACGATCCAAATGAACTGGTAGATAGGTTAAAATTACTAATTGCATCTCGAGATGCTGGTAACACAGGATTAGATAATGAAATTATATCTATCATTGAAGAATTGCGTGAAAGTAAAGTTATAAATAAATAAATATTTTAAAATGTGTTTATTTTATTATCAGCTTCTCGATACAATACACCTTAAATATGAACGTAGACAAATTCGGACACTACATTCACAAAAGAATGCGTTTATCAGAGTTATTTGAGTTTAATGAGAACGCATTGTTAAAATTAGAAAACGGAGATTTTGATTTAAAAACATCAAGACTAAGAGGAGTTCGATCTCCAGTAGAAGCAGACGATGCTGTGAACAAGGATTATGTTGATCGATTGAATGCTAACATGTTAAAAGAATTAAATAACCTGACCGTGAACAAGGATTATGTAGATCGATTGAATGCTAATATGTTAAAAGAATTTAATAACATGATTGGTTCATTGCGCTCTCAAATCATAAAAGACACAAAGGGCACAGTTCAGGCTACTTTAAAAGCAAAGATACCTGAGATTTCAACTCATTTGGAAGATAAGTTTTATACCAAAGCAGAGGTAGATAAATTACTACAAAAAACTCCGTAATGGCAAAACAGCAAATTGTTAATGAAATACACAAAGCAGCACGACGAAATTTCGTTAGACGTCCTGTCATTCTAAAGGGGATCGATGACTTGTGGCAAGCTGATCTGATGGACATGCAAAATCTAAGAAAATATAATAAAGGTCATAATTACATTTTAGTGGTGATTGACTGCTTCTCAAAGTACGCTTGGGCAGAGCCATTAAAATCAAAAAATAAACTTGATGTTACTCATGCATTTAAACGAATACTGATTAACAGCAATCGCAAACCGGTTAATTTACAAACTGATATGGGAACAGAATTTTATAACAACTCATTTCAAACGCTTATGAAGACTTACATTGTTAACCATTACTCAACGTTTTCTACCAAAAAAGCTTCGATCGTAGAGCGACTGATTAAAACTCTTAAAAATAAATTATATAAATATTTTAGTTTGAACGGAAACTATATGTGGTTAGGTATACCGTTAGAGGTTACGTTAAAGATATATAACAATACAAAACATCGTACAATTAAATTTAAACCAATTGAAGTCAATAAATCTTGCGAGTCTGTTATAAAAGAAAATATTAAAAAAGCCTTAAATCATGTAACCGTCCGTAGAAAACCTAAGTTCAAAGTAGGTGACTTTGTTCGTATCAGTAAATACAAACACCATTTTGAAAAAGGTTATACACCTAATTGGTCAACTGAAATATTTACTATAAAAAAAATTAATCATACCATACCAGTAACATATCATATACAAGATCAGCGAAAGCAAGCCATAATGGGAACCTTTTACGAGCAAGAACTTCAGAAATCTTACTACCCTGGTATTTATTTGATAGAAAGGGTTTTAAAAAGAAAAGGATCAAAAATGTTTGTGAAATGGTTGGGTCTAAACAACGAAGAAAATAGTTGGATCGAGAAAACTGCAATAGTGGATTAAAATAATTATATAACGATTACTTTTGCATCATGTCTCTCATTACACATTAGACAATGCAAGGAGGTGAACTTGTTAATACCTTAATTAATAATCTACCGTTCGAACTTCATTTACCCGGCTACAATTATTGCGGTCCCGGAACTAAATTGCAGAAACGTTTATTACGAGGTGACCGAGGTGTAAATAAGCTAGACGAAGCTTGTATGCATCACGACATTGCATATGCAAACCATACAGACTTATCCAATCGTCACAAAGCTGATTTGCAACTACTAAATATGGCTAAACAAAGACTTAAATCGAGCGATGCTGGGAAAGGTGAAAAACTTAGTTCATGGTTAGTGAGCAAAGTTATGAAAGCCAAACTGAAATCTGGTTCTGGCATTAAAACGTTTAAAAGTTTCGTGTCAAAAATAAAAGCAAAAATAAAGAAACTGAATCCAAAGGACAGTAAAACTTTAATTAACGCTGCTTACTCAGCAGCAAAAAAAATAATTCCATGCATTCAAAAAATTCGAGTGCCGCGAGTGATACCCTTACCAAAGACTGGAGGTATTCTACCTTTAATCCCAATTTTTGCGGGTTTATCAGCTTTAGGAACTTTAGCCGGTGGTGCGGCTGGTATTGCAAAAACTGTTAACGATTACAAAGCAGGTCAGCAAAATTTGCGAGAAACACAACGACATAATAAGGCTATGGAGTCTTTAAAGTTAGGCCAGGGCTTGTACATTAAGTCACATAAAAATGGTAATGGTTTATTCATTAAGTCTTCAAAAAACTGAAAAATAAGCTACCTAATCGTGCTCTCACTAATATAGACATCCAAAGGTTTGCACGCAACATCCCTCACTTTCGAGGAGTATACATGAAGGATCAGTTACCAAGGACGCCAAAACGGGTTGAATGTGGTGTCGTTAACTTGGACGACTCTAAGAACGAAGGCACGCATTGGGTAGCTTATGTAAAAGTATGCAATTATTGTGAATATTTTGATAGCTTCGGAGATTTAAAACCTCCAATGGAATTAATGCGATATTTTAAGAATTGTAATGTTTTTTATAATTATACAAGATATCAGAAATTCAACACTGTAAATTGTGGACACTTATGTTTAGAATATCTATTTAATTTTTGGAAATAAAAAGTATAAAACTTATGCTTTTCTTTTATTTGAATCATTTGCAAGATGTCACTCACATTATCGATAACTGGAAACTCGTCAACTTTATCTACTTACTATCCTAACACGTTGCAACTATATGAACAGTATGAGTGTGCCTTATTGCATTTCGCAACATTTAATTCTATTCCAAACATTGACAAAACGAAAAATAAGTTCTATTATGGTTCTAACGAAGTTATTGAAATACCTGACGGCACCTATGAATTGCAAGATATTAATGATTATTTAAAATCTGAAATGAAAGATGCATCAATCAAACTACAGTGCAATAACAATACTTTAAAAGCTGCTGTATATTGTACAAAAGATATAAATTTTAATAAAGAAGGTACGTTTAGGAATTTGTTAGGGTTTAATAAGCAGATCTTAAAAGCAAATAAATGGCATGTATCGCACTTTCCAGTCAACATTTTACCTACAACAGTGATCAGGATCGAATGTGATATTGTAAGCGGCTCGTACACAAACGGAGAACCCAGTCACATTATCCACGAATTTGCACTCAACGTGCCTCCCGGATATAGGATTATAGAAATCCCGAAAAACGCGATATACTTTCCAATTAACCAAAACAACATTAGCTGTATACATATCAGGCTGTTAGATATAAATAACCGCTTAATCAATTTGCGCGGTGAAGAAGTGCAGCTGTATTTGCATCTCAGAAGAAAAAAATGATTGACTACAATAAATATATGCATCAACAAATCAAAAATATCAGTTCCACTCAAGCTTCCAACCAAATAAGAGCTCGCCCTAAGAAGAAAATTAAATTAACTAAAGAAAACAAGGCATTTCTCAAAGCGATCGGTTTGCTAAAATGAATATCTTAGACGTTTTATCTGCTCCGACTTATGACAACACTGTTGAAGGAATCGAATTTCATTCTTATAAGCCCTACGTAACTAGTTTCAATAGAAACGATGAAATCCGCATACCTATTAACCAACAGGACTTGTATATACTTCCCTCAGCTAGTACCTTGTATTTGGAAGGAACTGTTGTCGTAAGTAAAAAGGATATGAAAGAGAAAGCCACTAGTGTTAATTTTACGAATAATGCTCTACTCTACTTATTCCAAGATATAAGATATGAGCTGAATGGAGTGGAAATTGATAGAATAAAAAACGCTGGCATAACTACCACCATGAAATCGTTAATATCAATGAGTGAAAGTGAATCAAAGATAGCCAATGCATGGGGCTGGAATATCGATGGAATAAAAAATATATATGGGGGTAGTTTTTCTGCTTCTATACCACTCTGTAACATCATCGGTTTTGCAGAAGATTTCAAGAAAGTCGTGATAAATAGTAGGCACGAACTGATATTGCTACGAAGTAACACTAATCTGAATGCTTTGAAACTTAACACCGGGGAATTTGTAGATGACGTTCAGATAAATAAAATCATCTGGCGTGTACCGCATGTAAAAGTGTCCGACAAAGAAAAAATAAGTTTGCTAAAACTGTTAGAAAAAGATCGACCACTCCAGATGATATTCAGAAATTGGGATCTGTACGAATATCCAGCTTTACCTAAAACTACAAAACATACCTGGTCTATCAAAACTTCCTCACAAATAGAGAAACCAAGATACATAATTATGGGTCTACAAACAAATAGAAAAAACAATTCAAGTTCTGATATGTCCCAGTTCGATCACTGTCATGTTCGTGACGTTAGAGTATACCTAAACTCAACTTACTTCCCGTATGAAAACCTAAATGTCAGCTTCGCGAATAACAGAATCGCTTTATTATACGAGCAATACATCAGATTTCAACAGTCTTATTACGGACGTCGCTCGGAACCCTTATTAAGTGAGAAACAATTCAAAGATTTGGCGCCGCTATTTATCATAGATTGCTCTAGACAAGCTGATAATGTAAAGACAGGTCCTATTGTGGATGTAAGAGTGGAAATTGAGAGTGATTCCGATATACCCGATCAAACTTCTGCATACTGTCTTATATTGAACGACTGCATAATTGAGTACAAGCCATTGAGTAATACTGTGAGAAAAATATCATGAATCCGAATACTATCATATTAGATGTTCAAGGGTTTAAAGACCTGAACAATAATTTTATAATAAAAGAATTAGCTTTTGCAAGTCGTGATTATACGCAAACATTTTTAATAAAACCGCCATACTTGTTTAAATACTTAACAAGTGACGAAAAGAGACAAGTTAAATGGTTGGAAAGAAATAGAGGTATTTATTGGAATGAGGGATATATTGACTATAGAGAATTTCGGCGTATAATCGTTCCATATCTAGAAAATAAGGAAATTATTGTAAATGGTTTGGAGAAGGTGAATTGGATAAAGGAACTGTGTGTGAATTGTAAAGTATCAGACCTTGGTACAGAACAATGTCTTAGTTTCTCTGTTTTGCATAAAAAATACTGTGAAGGAAGATCTAATTTTAATTGTAATAAACATCTAAAACATTGTGCTCTTAAAAATGTGCTTTGTTTAAGGAAATATTTAGAATGGGTATAAATGTATGTGCTCATATGTGTAATGTATTTAGATTATTGGTTTTAAGGTTTTTAAATAAAAATCAAAATAATGTAAATTTGCTTTTATTTTGTTAAACACCCCCACGCTACTCCACAAATAACACAACCTAATACAAAATTAAATAAAAACATCATAATAAAAATACAAATATCAACTACTTTACAAAAACGGTTAATAAAAGTCAGTACCTATTAAAGATTTTGATATTTTCTTAACTAAAGACTCAGTTTCGTCCATAACACTGTCGATGGGATCTTGAACAATATATTGAGCGTTTATAATAACGTTTTCACTGTCACTATCACTGTCTATGGTTTGAGGATTGTTGTTACACAGATCTACCACTGAAATTTTTATTAACTTAATCCCTTTACGCTGTAGTCGACTCATAACGAAGGATTTTGTAGGTTTTTGCTTTATCGATTTTTCCCTGCACCGTTGTTTTGGTTTTTTATCTTTCGTGACTTGTTTGCTTTGCCCGGGTTCACTGCGAAACATCTCGGAGAATCCCTCGTAAGGATCCTGAGCATACTGGCTGAATACAATCTCGGTGTCAGAATTCTGGAACAAAATATAAACACAATTTATACCACTATTCCGCTAGTATAGCGTTTTAATTGGGTTTTCAATCGAGAAAGTCTAGATTTAGTTTAGATTAGTGACAATAGGCTCTGGAAAAATGCAACACAACACAGCTGCGAACACAATCTCTAGTTATGAAACAAACATAAAAAAACGAATTAAAAATATTTTACTCACCGACATGATGACTTTTGATGGAAGTTAAAAAAGTATTAAACAGGTGTTCGCGTCGAATAATATTTCATAAATGATGACAAAATAACTAAATAATTACATGTCATACTAATATTGTCAACTAAGCGTTTGTGTCTCTAAGCTAAGGCCAATGAACTGCAACGTAGGTAACACTTATACAATGACAAACAACGCCTTGTAAGCATGTTACTTAATCGTAAAACGTAAGTTATTCGAAAATCAACCTTATGATGCATGGTATTTTAGGTGCATAGTGAGATAACTGCACTCAGTGTTAACTTTGTTTACCGATTTTAAAAAAAGTGTAATGATATTTTGAAATAAACAGGATTTCATAAATGAAACAAGTCAATAATTATAATAATTCACATTTTATTTCATTTTTGTATAACATTAACATTTATTATTTCCTAAAACTAAACTATGAGTAGGTAACACTTAACTTAAAATTATGATTAAAGTAATTCATTCTTAAAAATAAATGCATGACCCCAGGCTCGGGTTGATATTTGATCCACAGATATCGATCGTTTGTCATCATTTCTAGATAAAGCAACTTTGTTGACAGTCCGAGTAAATATTTCGTGCTTTATTGATTTAAACATATTATTTTTTCTCCGGATTACTCCACCATTAAATAAAATGGTTTCATAGTCTGATAAGTTTAAATCCCTGACCACGCATGATTTTACTCCTTTTGCTTTTTTAATGATACTATTAGGGGTTCTTATAGAGTAAAGTTTCGATCTCAAACCAACAAAATCAGTAATATATTTTCCTCCCATTTCATCTTTAAAGAGACCGGGAACCTTTTTATTTTTTAGCGGTATCTGTAAATCATTTGTGATTTCATAGTTACTGCTGTCAAAATATTGTAAAAAATTATATTTCAAATCATGGTAAAAATCGTTGGTGTATATTTTATAGACAAAGGAATCGGTATCTGTGTAACATAGTTGCACTCGATCTTTATAAAAAGGCTTTACAATATTGTAATGAAAGTAATACATGTGTGCTTTTGAAAGTTCTAATACAGTGAAACCTATGTATATAGGTTTATCTAAAATAATTTGATCAGGTTTCATTTGTATTGCAACTAAATTTTCTGATAAAATAGATGCACTGTGGAAATAGGGGTTGGCTATAAGTTTCTCAGCGGATATAAATTTCTTAGTTCGATTGGACTGATCGCACCATTGATTAACTAAATGTACGGTTACTCTATTTTCAGTATTTTCTAATGTTTTTCCAAAAACACTGTTATTTAATAACTTAAAAAAGTCTTGTTCGAAGGAACTTTTTGCTTTCTGTCTTAATTGAGTATTTAACTCTATGTACTGTTTTAAATATGGACTCTGTCTAAAAGTAATTGCTCTATGAATTTTACGTAATATTAAACCATGTTCTAAACATTTTTTTAAATGAACGTAGTGAATCACGTAGTTGTACTTATTATACAAATTAGCTATTAATTTCTTTGTTTTACCTCCCGGGGGTACACATTTTTCGGGACAAAATGGTAAGTCATTATGGTCATTATGTAAATGCTCGGGATACAATAGATCGACTTCTAATATGAAGCCCCAGTTTGCGTTATCCTCTATAGTGGTAACATTAAAATTTACTAATTCGTTATCACTTAAAAATCTGAAACTAGAGTATGGTAAATACTGACACATGCTAAAACCGTAAAGATTATTACAATCTAAATATACTATGAAACTCTCAGGTTGTGATGGATTATATTCAGGCATGTATTTGTGATTGGCTCTAGCATGCCGATGGGAACACATGCACAAACCGCCGCGTATACCGCTTTGTATCATTCTGATGATAGCTAAGTCCGACACGAGTTCTAACTGAACGCCCGTTTTTAGCAACATTGCATCGAAAGATAAACTAGGTGCAGTAATGTAAAACGCTGGGTCAAGACTGTAATATTGTTTACAGGTTTTCCGAAAATTTTGAAATATGTCTGTTAACAAAAGCACATCCGTTTTTAAGTATAGATCCGTATACTCGCCGAGGTTATTAATATTGAATTCAGCCCAAACAGCCTGTGCGTGATTATAATCCTCATCTGTAATGTCTTCGTTAGTCAAATAATTATAAAAATTACCCTTAGACGGCAATGATTTTTGATCGTAACATTTCCAATTGGTCATGTAATCATAAGGATATATACCTTTTCTTGTCAATAAATTAAACTGTCTGTCTTTAGAAAAATGAAATCGAAGATTAACAAAATCTTCCACCTGCAATGTTTTAGCGAGCTTGTCTAAACTTGTTCCTAAAAAGTTGAATGAATCTAAAAATCTTATACAAATAAACTCGTTATCAGCAATAGGAATAAATTTGGTAAATGCGACGTATTTTTCTTTAGTCTTAGGGATTATTTTAATTGGGCCAGGAATTTCGCCTAACTTTTTTATAAATAAATGACAATCGTACCCGGATAAATTGTGAAAAAATATTGGTATAAATTTTGGTACTTTATGTTGCAAATTACAGTGTCGATGTGCTGCACCTCGATACAGGCCTGTAATATGACAATGATCTCTTACTTTATCGGTCAAGAGTAAATTGTCGCAAATATGACACCTAACGGCACGTTTGAACTCTAGAGAATTGTCATCAGTGAATATCATAGGCTCGCTTTTGGATATAATCTGATGTATTTGTTTTACATCCTCAGTAAGAAAATTTATAAATTTTGAAACACAATCATTGCCGCGATAACTTCTATAGCCTTCAACGCTATCATTTTTATTTGATGACACGACATTGTAAGCGAATGCAGCCGGCACGTGGCGTTTAGAGTATGACGTATTAGCGGTGTTGAAATCATCGCCGGAAATGGGTTCAAGTAACGTTTCGAAATCGGCGTATATGACGAATGGAATGTTTTGTTTCCGATCATAATTTTTAAATTTTAAAAATGAACCTTGTTCTGGTAAAACTGTGACGACCCCCCCACACAAGTGTGATTCAATTTGACTAAGCGTTGGAAAAAACAATAAACAAGTTTCACAGAAATATAGTTTACCATGATGTTTGGTCATCTGATTTCTAACTAAACGAGATAAATCTTTGATAAGACAGTAATGAGAATTATTATTGTTTTCTATAAACAGTAGATGGATACTTTTATTAGACTTATTATTCAACGTTGTATAAAGCGGTCCAATAATTGTCTTCTCATTTTTTAAACCATACACATATATATTAACAGAAGGATTATTTTTCTCAAAGATAGCTATGTCCGAAAATGTGATTGGAAATGTCAAATTATTAACATTCAAAACATCCTGAAAGCGGGGATAAGACGAAATCCTATCGGGATGTCTATTTGTGGGGTACAATGCCGCCACAACACACCACAAAAAGCAATACTCATCATTGTTCCGAATATTCAAACAAGCTCTTTTACTTTTTATGAATTTCGGCAAAGTTAAAAATTTAGATCCGCTGAGTGGTTGATATTTATTAATATTTAATTCTAAATGTGAATTGCATAAAAAAGTCCAACCACTATCCCTTTCCTCAAATTCTTCAATTTTTTTTAGTAGTAAATCAATAGTTAGTTTATAAATAGAATCAAAATCGTAATTAAAATGTGTAATAATGTTGTTTGTACGGAATGATTTTATTTCTTGTTGATCATTTTTATACATAAGAAACGAAGCAAACAGTTCAAAATTTATTTTGACAGAGGTGTGTTTCTCTATTGAATTATCTATTAAATGTTTGACTTGTGTACTAATACTTTTGAGAAACACCTCAGGAAAACTATGTATTTGTTCACCTGTCGCTATGATTTTGTAACTTTTGATTCGTTCTTTAAAAGAAGAATTAATAATTGCAACATTATCATACATAGGGGTAGAACTATTGTTTTTATGTACATTGCTACGTAAATGACCAGACCATCATTTGTCATTGTATAAGTGTTACCTACGTTGCAGTTCATTGGCCTTAGCTTAGAGACACAAACGCTTAGTTGACAATATTAGTATGACATGTAATTATTTAGTTATATTGTCATCATTTATGAAATATTATTCGACGCGAACACCTGTTTAATACTTTTTTAACTTCCATCAAAAGTCATCATGTCGGTGAGTAAAATATTTTTAATTCGTTTTTTTATGTTTGTTTCATAACTAGAGATTGTGTTCGCAGCTGTGTTGTGTTGCATTTTTCCAGAGCCTATTGTCACTAATCTAAACTAAATCTAGACTTTCTCGATTGAAAACCCAATTAAAACGCTATACTAGCGGAATAGTGGTATAAATTGTGTTTATATTTTGTTCCAGAATTCTGACACCGAGATTGTATTCAGCCAGTATGCTCAGGATCCTTACGGGGGATTCTCCGAGATGTTTCGCAGTGAACCCGGGCAAAGCAAACAAGTCACGAAAGATAAAAAACCAAAACAACGGTGCAGGGAAAAATCGATAAAGCAAAAACCTACAAAATCCTTCGTTATGAGTCGACTACAGCGTAAAGGGATTAAGTTAATAAAAATTTCAGTGGTAGATCTGTGTAACAACAATCCTCAAACCATAGACAGTGATAGTGACAGTGAAAACGTTATTATAAACGCTCAATATATTGTTCAAGATCCCATCGACAGTGTTATGGACGAAACTGAGTCTTTAGTTAAGAAAATATCAAAATCTTTAATAGGTACTGACTTTTATTAACCGTTTTTGTAAAGTAGTTGATATTTGTATTTTTATTATGATGTTTTTATTTAATTTTGTATTAGGTTGTGTTATTTGTGGAGTAGCGTGGGGGTGTTTAACAAAATAAAAGCAAATTTACATTATTTTGATTTTTATTTAAAAACCTTAAAACCAATAATCTAAATACATTACACATATGAGCACATACATTTATACCCATTCTAAATATTTCCTTAAACAAAGCACATTTTTAAGAGCACAATGCTTTAGATGTTTATTACAATTAAAATTAGATCTTCCTTCACAGTATTTTTTATGCAAAACAGAGAAACTAAGACATTGTTCTGTACCAAGGTCTGATACTTTACAATTCACACACAGTTCCTTTATCCAATTCACCTTCTCCAAACCATTTACAATAATTTCCTTATTTTCTAGATATGGAACGATTATACGCCGAAATTCTCTATAGTCAATATATCCCTCATTCCAATAAATACCTCTATTTCTTTCCAACCATTTAACTTGTCTCTTTTCGTCACTTGTTAAGTATTTAAACAAGTATGGCGGTTTTATTAAAAATGTTTGCGTATAATCACGACTTGCAAAAGCTAATTCTTTTATTATAAAATTATTGTTCAGGTCTTTAAACCCTTGAACATCTAATATGATAGTATTCGGATTCATGATATTTTTCTCACAGTATTACTCAATGGCTTGTACTCAATTATGCAGTCGTTCAATATAAGACAGTATGCAGAAGTTTGATCGGGTATATCGGAATCACTCTCAATTTCCACTCTTACATCCACAATAGGACCTGTCTTTACATTATCAGCTTGTCTAGAGCAATCTATGATAAATAGCGGCGCCAAATCTTTGAATTGTTTCTCACTTAATAAGGGTTCCGAGCGACGTCCGTAATAAGACTGTTGAAATCTGATGTATTGCTCGTATAATAAAGCGATTCTGTTATTCGCGAAGCTGACATTTAGGTTTTCATACGGGAAGTAAGTTGAGTTTAGGTATACTCTAACGTCACGAACATGACAGTGATCGAACTGGGACATATCAGAACTTGAATTGTTTTTTCTATTTGTTTGTAGACCCATAATTATGTATCTTGGTTTCTCTATTTGTGAGGAAGTTTTGATAGACCAGGTATGTTTTGTAGTTTTAGGTAAAGCTGGATATTCGTACAGATCCCAATTTCTGAATATCATCTGGAGTGGTCGATCTTTTTCTAACAGTTTTAGCAAACTTATTTTTTCTTTGTCGGACACTTTTACATGCGGTACACGCCAGATGATTTTATTTATCTGAACGTCATCTACAAATTCCCCGGTGTTAAGTTTCACAGCATTCAGATTAGTGTTACTTCGTAGCAATATCAGTTCGTGCCTACTATTTATCACGACTTTCTTGAAATCTTCTGCAAAACCGATGATGTTACAGAGTGGTATAGAAGCAGAAAAACTACCCCCATTAATATTTTTTATTCCATCGATATTCCAGCCCCATGCATTGGCTATCTTTGATTCACTTTCACTCATTGATATTAACGATTTCATGGTGGTAGTTATGCCAGCGTTTTTTATTCTATCAATTTCCACTCCATTCAGCTCATATCTTATATCTTGGAATAAGTAGAGTAGAGCATTATTCGTAAAATTAACACTAGTGGCTTTCTCTTTCATATCCTTTTTACTTACGACAACAGTTCCTTCCAAATACAAGGTACTAGCTGAGGGAAGTATATACAAGTCCTGTTGGTTAATAGGTATGCGGATTTCATCGTTTCTATTGAAACTAGTTACGTAGGGCTTATAAGAATGAAATTCGATTCCTTCAACAGTGTTGTCATAAGTCGGAGCAGATAAAACGTCTAAGATATTCATTTTAGCAAACCGATCGCTTTGAGAAATGCCTTGTTTTCTTTAGTTAATTTAATTTTCTTCTTAGGGCGAGCTCTTATTTGGTTGGAAGCTTGAGTGGAACTGATATTTTTGATTTGTTGATGCATATATTTATTGTAGTCAATCATTTTTTTCTTCTCTCCGTGCCTCAGAAAGCACGTTAAGCCGTTGGTCCCGGCTGTCAATCGTAGATCTTTGACAGTCGTTCCATGTAATCAAAAACTCAAAACTCTGACAACCAGTCTTACCAAGCGGTATCGTGTTACCCAATAACTGGGTAGTGAAGGTCAGATAGGCAGTCGCTCCATGTAAAATGCTGGTATTCAGCTGCATCCGGTTAGACTGGAAGCCGACCCCAACATAGTTGGGAAAAGAGCTATCTATCTTCGCAGGGTTACTACGGAACCGTACATTACTCTACTGACTTACGCGCCGTGCATTCTGCACACACAGCATTTGTACCTATTATTGCAAATAATATGTAAAAATACATTTCAATAAATCAGTGTTTTACAAGCATTCAAAGCGGTCGGTTTTATTTCATCATCCCAATAGAATCGCCGCGTTATCATATCATCAAGTGTAGGGATACCACTAATAAATTATACATACTACAAGTAATGTAATATGTAATACAGTAAGTATTTTTTAAATACTTATTGCATTTAAAAATATCACTAATATACTACAGGATAATTTTACACAAACACTGAGTTAGTTGCATTTGAGGAGCTCGTGACTAAGTAATAACAGCTGCACGGATCGATCCATCAGGTTAAGCTACGCTTGCAGGAGTTGCTCCGTAGATGGGTGACTATCTTTACATACCGAGACTCCTCCGTGCATCGGAAAACACGTTAAGTCGTTGGTCTCGGCTGTCATTCGTGGATCTTTGACAATCGTTACGGGTCGTCAGAAGCCCTAAAGTCTGACAACCAGTCCAACCAATCAAACCAACCAAGGAGTATCGTATTACCCAGTTTCTGGGTTGTGGAGGTCAGATAGGCAGTCACTCCATGTGAAAAAACTGGTATTCAGCTGCATCCGGTTAGACTGGTAGTCGACCCCAACACAGTTACATCCGGTTAGACTGATATCGTCGCATTTATTTATTCCACATTTTTATTTTTAAATATTCACTGTAGTTACAGGCAATGCAATAAATATTAAAAACGAAGTATTTTACGTTACGTCCATTCAATGATTCGGTTGGCAGGACAGCTTTTACAATTTTATGTAATGGACTGTCGAACCGTCTGAATATTCAATGATTTTTTTTATTTTGCCCAAGACCAAACTGTTATAAATTATCGCATTGAGTGTAATACTGTAAATGTACAAGCTGAAATTTAATTCGTCAAGCCAACAACGAAAAAAAAAACTTTTTTTTTTTGTCTCGTTTATTAAAAAAATAAAATAAATTAAGGTGTATTCTTTTTTTTTTACGTTGTTGCCCTAAATGAAGAAGTATCATGGCTAAAATACGTGGTTAAAATTTTGACAGTGAATTTGTATTTGAAACTACATAAAATGATTTTGAATAATTCAACTCGTACTTAATTGGCCCACTGTATGGCAAAGGCGTTATCCATTATCCCATCTTTTTATGCTAATAATCTGTAACTACAGAATTACCTATGTAGGTTTTAGGAATTCTAAACTTTTTCATATTATGAGTAATACTTAATTTCCTTCATCAAATATTTATAAATAAATCACATGTTTCTCTCATTCCATGATTGCAATTTATAAATGAGTACAACAAACCCTGAGGTAAAATGCAGATGTGTACGTCAATTACACCCACCTAACATTGACCTCACCTTTACCTTTACAAACTTAAAGTTCAATTTCGTGTAGCAAAAGTAATGTTAGAACTAAAGTAACTTTGTCGTATACCTTTTGTTTTTCCCTAGAGTGATCCCAAAACCCCTTAAAGTGGAAAAGTGACACGGACGATATGTCGAGGATCCACGTAGTAGGATGATGTACTGTCTATCCCCTTTTGGGAAATTGCACTCAGCTGCTGAAATGTATATGGGGTTGTAGCACAGTTGGATATATCATGTTTATTTATTTATCTCGTCTTGCATAGCTTGGACTTTGTTCAATGTTTTTACACATAGGAATTAAAATTATTGGCATGTAGCTAGATGAACCGACAACCTTAAGGCACAGTATAAATATGGCCATATTTCTAAGGCGCAGGCCACACTGACAATAAAGCGAAACGAAGGTAAGTTTACGTTTAGCTTCGCTCATGTAGCTTCCACGTCGTCACATACTTCGGTTCACACTACGTACTATGAACCGAAGTTTCGCTTTGTTTTCGGTGTGGCCTACGCCTTAGACATGGTGCACACTATGCGACATGCGACTAAACGCAACGACAGACTGTGGCTAACAATTTTCATACATTTTGTTCAAAGCTACTTGACGTCGAGTTGCAGAGTCGTAACGACAGACTAGGGAAGCCGCACGCTCTCACTTCATGTCGCAGTGACTAGACGCATGGTGCACGCGCACACCCCACACCACCGTCACCGTCAGTCTCTCTCGAATACTCAAAGAAAATGATCGCTTCCTGCACGATGTTCGTCGTAACAACTAGATGCAGACACAAACGACAGCTCTGCGTTTAGACGCAGATGCAAACGATAACTCTGCGTCTTGTTGCAGCGACAAGACGCTCAGATAGGAAACGCCGACCTCATCCAGCTTATTTATAATATTTTTTTAATATGACGTGTAAATGTGATTCTGATATCCTATTTATGAAACAATTTTATTTCATTTCAGTTTACTCTGGCACAGGCAAGCTCTGGCTAAGACAGACTGGATGCGGAAGGCGGAGAAACAGGTGTTGTAGTGCAACTTGGTAGAGGCCAATGTCCAGCATGAAACTAAAATTGACTGAATTGATTAATTGATTTATGGCCGATTCCCATAATTTACGGATCGTTATCGGTTAAAATTAAGACTCTTGATCTTTACCAAAAATGAAGCAAGGACCTCATAGCTTTGAATGGTAGACCCTCCCATATGGAAGTAGCTATTAAAGGTAAAATTAGCTTACGAATCTATTTATAGGAATGCCCAGTTTGGCAATAAAAAATGTTACCATTGGTAAGTAAAACGATTCATTTTTATTTATAGGAACGGAGCATTAAAATAAAAAGTTTTAATTTTCTAAATGCCCTAGCAAGTACCTACCACACCGAGTACAGACGGTATTTTCCATTTACCTATTGTATAGAGTTTCTGGTCGATTTGAAACTAATTGTATTTCTTTACCAACTTCAGGAAAAAAGTTATTGTGACCGACAAGCAAATATCCGCTTCGGAAGTTTGCCTGTCAGCTATTATTGTAGCGGGCACTATTGTATAAATTTATCCAGTTGAATAAATCTAAAATAAAGAGTCAACAAGAAATGTAGTAGGTTAGCTCAACTTAAAGAAAAGTTAGAATAATGTTTTCAAAATATTCGTCGGCAAACTTTTACATTCTCATTGGAGGTCCTAAATACACGAGTGCTTTCATTAACCTTTCTTTTATAATTTAATAGGTCACTTATCCCAATGCGGATCTAATTGTTTCAACGTTCATAAAACAGTTAATAAGACGAAGCTTTATTACCAACCACCTCAGTACATTTCACTAAACACCTCTCGAACTTAATCTCGAAACTCAAGGTTAATAAAATTCACAAAGGAGGTCTAAATATGAAATATTCACTCCTTCTTTGGTACTTCAATCGATTATTCCGCGGCTATAAAATATGATGAACCAGTCTTTGTTGGTGGCCATATATGTTTCATTGAGCATTTCGTATGCAGAGATTTTTTAAAGGCTCGTGGCTAAGTAATAACAGCCTCACGGCTCAATCGATCAGGTTAATGTACACTTGTCGCAGTCAGTCCGTGGATGGGTGAAAATCTTAACATCCCCTTCGAGACCCTTCCGTGCCTAGGAAAGTACGCTAAGCCGTTGGTCCCGGCTTTCTTTCTTGAATCTTTGACAGTCGTTACAGGTCGACAGAAGCCTGAAAGTCTGGATTATTACCAAAGGGTATCGCGTCACCCAGTAACTGGGTTGTGGAGGTCAGATAAACAGTGGCTCCATGTAAAATACTGGTATACAGCTGCATCCGGTTAGACTGGAAGCCGATCCGAACATAGTTGGGAGACGCGTCATGTTCGTGAACGGGCGCCGTCAGTTGAGACTGGTCATCTCTTATCTGCCAGGGCTTATTTTTAATCATATATTTGCAACTGCTTTGATTATTTTTTGTACATTGTTCTCACATATAGAAGCAACAAGAATAATGTACCCAGAATTTTGTAATATCTGTATTTAAAAGAGTGGCCTTGGAGTTTCTTGCCCGTTCTTCTCCATAGAGATCTACGTTTTGGAATGGATAACTAGCTTCAACTTTCTGACTAACTGACCGATTCTTTGACAATTCAAAAGTGCCTGTAAATGGTTTAATTGAAATAAATGCTTTGAGTTTGAGTTTGGGAAAAAGCTAGGCAGATTGAGATTTTTAACGCTAAGGGACCGATGGAAAAGTGCACTGGAAAATGTGAAGAATAGTAGCTTATCTTTGAAGAAATGTAGGTAAAAATAGTGAAGAAATAAAAGTTAGGTGTTACGATATTTAAAAAAAAAATAAAAAAAAATGGCGACCCCACGGACCCTATCTTCCGGGAGAAGTCTTGTTCCTCACCTCTGGCTTGCCTTTATTGGCCGGCTCGAGTGAACACTGACGAGGAACAGAGCTCCCACCTCATTCTTGCCTTTATTGGCTGGCTTGAGTCGAGATTCGCAAGAGCAAACATGCTCAGAGGAAGGAAGTATTCCAGTAAGATGCTGGTAGGGATCTTGACCGTACTTCTGGGATTGTCCTGATAGCCGTGGAATACCTCTCCACTCCTCATACGCACCTCAGGACATGTTGCCCCTTGTCGCTTCGACACTTTGTGCTAGCGACCATTTTCGGGGGCCCATTATTGAGTGTGCAAGTCACCCCCTGCCATTTTATCCGTGTACATATAAAACATTGATTAGACAGGGGCCATAGTCCTTCCATAGTTCCAGGTCACCAGTCAACTTAAGCCACCCAAACCCATAGTCCAATAGATTTATTTCCATATTCTGCAATAGTCCTACACCAACCGGGGGTAGTCCTTGGGTGCACTTGCACAGTGCAAACAGGGATAATCGTCGGTTGGTGCCTCATTCCATATAAAATTGTCTAAGGGGCCTCTGCGAGTTGGCTTCAGCCCCTCGTACGCCTTCCAAAGGTCCGGGACCCCAGGGTCCCGAGAAGTGTAAAACAACTAAAATAATAATAATTATTGGGGTATTAGGCTCGGCCCAAAGCGGGAGAAGTTATTTGGTAATTTCCCACCCAAAAAGAAAAAAAAGGTGTTACGATAATAAGTTTAGTAGTACCACAGCGGTCATCCAAGCTTATCTATACTAAAATGCTTTGTCCTGAATGACTGACTGACGGATCAACGCACAGCCTAAACCGCTGATCGTAGAGACCTGAAACTTGGAAGGTTTGTTCTTTGTATGACGTAGGCATCCGATAAGAAAGGATTTTCTGAAATTCTACCCCTAAGGGGGTGAAAAAGGGGGGCAAAGTTTGTATGGGACAACGTGATTCCTTGGTCCAATGTACTTAAAATTTTGCATAAACCTTTTTTAACAGAATTGATGGATGACGTGTTTCGTATTTTATTGAAATGCATCCCCTAACGGGGTTAAAAAGGTGTAGAAAGTTATTTTGGCTGTGATTTGCTTCGAAGTTGATATTAATACTCCTTAGTTAGTGTTTTTGATTTAACCGTATAGTTCGGAAGCGCCCCCGATTGGACCCGAACACACAAACCTCCGCCGGCTCGGTAGTGGGTCCAATTGGACCCCAGAATTACCACATACGACACCCTTATTTGATTATGTGAATATTTATTATACTAACCATTAAATCTTATGAATGTGCGTTAATTAAGAGAGTTGAATAAAAAACTCAAATGTTTACAGCATTAAATCTTTCATATTTAGCGTGCAAGATTATTAATTTACCTTTAAAAAATTTAAGTCTGTAAATGCGATAATCGCCATTTTGATGACAGTCTAGGTCGAAGCTAAAAATCATAAAAATTGGGGATTTCGAACATCTAAACTCCACCACAGGGGCAGTGAATACTACATCATTTAATTATTTGACGAATTCATCCATTGTTCAAGTTAAATAGGTAGTGGTAATGAAGTTTTTGATATCCAAAGTCGAAGTTTCGCGCCAATCGCGCATGTTTACATTTTAACTTTTCACTAATATCACTCATACACGTGTAGATACGATTTAAAATGTGAAAAATATTATTAAAAATATTATAAACAACTAGAAAATGCCCAGATCTTAACTTAATATACGAACACAGGTCCAATAACACGTAATATTCATTACCACTACTCAATTTGTGTTAAAAATATCCGACCATTATTGTTTTTTTTATTGTAATGATGTGCGAAAACGATTATGCCAAACGATTATTTTTTCAATTTTGGTCGACTCGATTAATTATTAAGTCGAATGTCAGAAATCGATACTTGAAAATTTAAGTAAAATTGTTTTAAGCATTAAATACATTATTAAGCATTGTTTATAATAATTATTTATACTTTTCTAATGTAATTTTAATCGATTTTTTGGATATTACGAGTATGTACAAAACGAGTCAACAGACATGACGGGGATACTTACCTCATTTATTAAATTTCGCACTGAATTGTTTCTATATTTGAATTTAAATTCGGAATGCACTCGCTGTTCAAAACTATTTGAATTTTTGGACAATTATTTACTGTTGATTTTTTTTTAATACTTTCTGATAGTTTGCTACAGAATGCCCAGTATACATTTTTTAGGTAGGCTTAATAAAACTTTGGGAATGATGATAAATTAATATCGAATAACGGTTTTAAACGACATACATATTTTTTGTTAGTTGTATGAGTTTGGTAGTTTTTGTTTTTAATAGGTTAGTCTTACTTGAGTAATAGAACTTGTTTTTTTTTTGTGGTAGTTTCCCAACGAAATTAAAAAACTGGCCTAGTGTATGTTGGACTACGCACAGTGAAGGATTCCGTAGTTGGGAAATACTTATTTACGCATAAATATTGCACAGCATCAGTTTTATCGACTACAAAAATAAGGTTGTATTTCTCGAAAAAAATATAGTAAACAAAGTTAATTCTGTGGTTGTAACCGAAAATAAACTATATCTCAAAAATTATTGACTTAAAAAGTAAAGCCACTTAGAAACATATTTATCATTTTAATTAAGAGATCCAACAATACACGCTTTATGTGCATAGATTTTTTTCATCCCTTGGTTATATGTATAGGGAATGCCACCTCCTATATTATATTTATAGTAATTTCATTACACCATTGTTTAGCGGTGCAAAGAAACATACACCTTTTTCTAAATTTTCATCGATAGAGTAAATAGTCTCCGTGTAAAATGTATAACATCTGGACGCACGGACAGACGGACTTGACGAGGGCCATTTTTTTTCACGGATTTTGGCTATCGAGCTTACAATTGGCATGAAACTGATATTTATGAGAATTGATCTACAATATTATTATTATTTGGAATAGCCGCCAACTTAAAATCCAGAATGTTCATCTTATTCGATATCAGCACTATCCCCCCGAAAACATGAAAATTGTAATTATGATGAAAAATTTTCAAATTGTAATAGCATCCATGTTTTTTAACAATAATTTATCCCAAGAACAAACTCATATTATTTTACGACCATAGACTTTTTTATAGATTTTCCAGGAATCTATAATCAACCAACAATTTCCAGTATTAAAAAATATTATATTCAATAGCTCCGTAGATAAGTGGGGAATAGTCTATTTTCTATAATAAATTAAAAAAATAAAACGTGGAAGTCCGGGGGAACCAAATTCTTTTTAACGTATAATTTCAAACAAAAATAAAATTTTCGCAGCCGCCACCTTGGATTTACTTTTTGACCTCACTATCGACTTTAGCACCATCAAAAACTATGAAAACAATACCAATGATGAAAAATTTGTAAATTTTCGAAGCCACCATCTTGGATTTACATTTTAACGTCACTATCGGCTTTAACGCCTTCGACAACCATGAAACCGACTCACACGATGAAAAATTTGAAAATTTTCGTTGCCGCCTCTTGGATTTACATTTTGACCAAATTCACACTTTCTCTCTCTCTATCAAATTAGAAGAAGACAGTCACAAGTATGAACACTTTTTCGCGTGACGATTTATGCCAGTTTACTCCTACTGCAAGTCGCGTTAAAAAACTTAGTTCTAAAAATAATACAGAATAATTAACATAAATATTTGGGACCCCCACAACTAGCCCTTTCATTTGATATGTCACACGATATAGTTTGCAAAACTTTTTTTTTATTGTCTAGTTTGGCCCCCAAAAGTGACCCCATATTCAAAATTCATTTATTTACGTTACACTTCTGTATTTGGGTCACAGAAATTCATATGTGTACCATATTTCAACTTAATCGGTTTAGTAGATTCGGAGCAAATTGGCTGTGACAGACCGACATACGAGTAATCCTTTATGGGTTCCGTTTTTCATTTGTAGGTACATACGGAACCCTTAAAAGTTACTGCCCTGTCCACACTGTATGTGTAAACTTACTAATAAAATTTTTAATATCAAAAATAAAATAATTCATTGAAAATATACCAAAGAGTTTTTATTCAGTTTCTAATAATTTTTTCACACTGATTTTATTGCGAGTATCGATTGAACTGAATGCTACTTTTGAATCGATATAAGAAAATTGGGTAGACGGGGTCAGCACTAAGAAGTGTCACGTCGCAATACAATTTTTAGTAATTTTTATCAAGATTTGATCGTGTTTTTTATGTAGTTTATGTATGAAACATGGTAAAAGTAAGAATGCAGAGAGAATGATAATATCTTTATTTTTCCTTTTTGCATATTTTCAGCAAGAGAGTGGGTTGTTTATGTACATATTTTCAGCAAATTTAAACTACCTACCTTTTGGATAGGTGTAGTAATACCAATTCTATACAACTTTCGCAGTGTACTGACGCGGTTTGACTGATCTCAACATATAATTAAAGATATTTTCCACAAACTTATTATATAAAATAGGCGCGGTAACATATTTTTCTTAATAAATTCGAATGCTGAAAGTTGATGTAAATTCCTGAATTTCATGACTGAATTCGCAACACCCCGTCGAGTCAACTGATGTGTCACATGTCAAAATCTTGTCGAGCAGAGAGGTTAAATTACATTTTATTTTGACACATGTTTGAAAACTCAATCCGATTTTAATCAAAAAAGGCACTTAAAAACATAAGCAAATACTCTTTTTAGTTTTAATTGTAAAAATATCTGTGCTTGATTTGTTGTGTATAATAAATACTTATAGTTTTCTTTTAGTTTTTCTTGGAAGTTTAATATAATGCGTATTGTTCTCGCAATTTTTTTAGGTTTTTATTTGCATCGCAATGACCTCTATGTGTTGGAATTTACTATTCACAATTGTGCCCGTTAGGTGGCGCTGCAATCGAGGTTCAAGACGATGTTCTGTTTACGACACGTCCACAATTTCTGAGCAGTACCTAACCTAACAAAAAGTACTAGGCTTGCATGAATTCACGATAGTATTCAATCATTATGTTATGCTACAGAGGATTTGAATGAGGCAGACAGATAGTATAGTTTATAACCTGGGTTAACACCTTAGATTGTATACATAGGATACTTTTTATCCCGGCATTACATTTCTGACTTCCACGTGAGCGAAGCCGCGGGAAAAAGCTAGTCTATACATATAAAATGCTTTGTCCTGAATGACTGACTGATGGATCAACGCACAGCCTAAACCGCTGATCGTAGAGCCCTGAAACTTGGAGGGTGTGTTCTTTGTATGACGTAGGCATCCGATAAGAAAGAATTTTCCAATTCTAACCCTAAAGTTTGTATGAAAAATCTTATTAAACTTGAAACTTGGCATAAAAAGTACTAGGCTTGCATGAATTCACGATAGTATTCAATCATTATGTTATGCTACTAATAGGATTTGAATGAGGCAGTAATATAGTTTATAATAGGTAGTGCGTTTCCATGGGATAACTTCCGACTTCCACGCGAGCAAAGCTGCGGGAAAAAGCTAGTTTATAATAAAACAACTCCATAGACAACTCTCGGATACAGATTACTGCAATGCGTGTATGTAGGTAAACGAAACATTTCATTATAAAATACATCTTTTATTGTTCTGTTATATGTTTTTATTACTTTCAACTACTGGTTTATGTCCGTGGTGTACATTTTACTCGGTATAAATTGAATTTACTCACATTTGTTCCGTGTCTGGCGGGGAAACAATAAATCTTTAGTTTTATCATTGCATTGGTATGGAAACAGTTTAAAATATAGTCTGTACCTAGGTGCTTTATAACAAGTTGGTGTGGCGAGAGCTGAATATTTTGTGCTGGAAGGTAAGACCTATGTCTTAAGCTCTGCCAACTACATTCAGGGAACTTGATTAATCAACAAATTGACTATCAACTTGAAGTATACAGATACAGGGTGGCAGGAACATCGACGCGAAAACTGTTACCATGGATTCAGTAGGTAGGTACATGATTCTGAACCCCCTACATTGAAATTTTTCGTCGTTTATTTTAAAAAAATCTGCTGTTGTATAGAAAAGTGCAATAGGTATTGCTCTTTTCTATAAAACAGCAGATTTTTTTGCGGTCAAAATGTTTGGAACAGCTGATTTTGTTTTTAAATATCTGAAAAAAAAATTCAACATCATGTACTGAATCCATGGTAACAGTTTTCACGTCGATGTCCCTCCCACCCTGTACCTATATCCAATAGCCAATGTAGGTAGGTAGGTAGATACAGTAGGATGGATAAATGTGTACCTATAAGAACTTAGAAGTCTTGAGGAATATAAATTATTTTCAACTTACGGTTATGTAGGTAATGTGGTAGATTTTGACTTATCCAGAATCACAGGAGGATACACAGTTACACACAATTTTGTTCGGAAAGTGCATAGGGTTTATTATACATACAGATAATGTGATTTAGCACAGTCCATAATGCTCGGGCCACATCAACGGGAAACGCCGTTAATTATCACGATGGTAGACCTTAACCCGTCGGAATAAAGTCTATCATAACGGCGTTTCCCGTTGGTGTGGCCCCAGCATAAGACGACCCACTGACCCAGTCATACACAAGCATAATAAGCACAGTGATTTAAGTAGTCAATAGTACATAAAGCAAATATAGCATAACAACTAGCAACTATAATTTAATTCAAAATGCAAACACAAAAATGTGCATTACGCGTCGTAACGTAAATTTTGACTGACTGGTCACGTGGTCACTAGGCGCTGTTGCCGTTCCAATAATGCTCGGGCCACACCAACGGGAAACGCCGTTAATTATCGCGATGATGGATATTAACCCGTTGGAGTCCATCATCGCTATAATCAACGGCGTTTTCCGTTGGTCCCAGCATAAAGCGCACCCGCAGCGCGGTATCGGTTCTGCGCACCGACTAGTGATGAGGGTCGAGTCAATGGTTGGTCAATAATCGTGATGTCGACCATCGATTTATCGACCAACTGATGGTTATGCATCGGTGTCCTTGCAATAAAATTGTATAAATATTATAGTGTTGTTATTAATAATACATTTTTTAATTACTAATATGATAAATATTATGAAAGAAGCATACAAACTTATGGTCAATAAATTCAAATCACTACTGTCATTCTTTGACAGGCGTTTAAAAGAACACTGCAAATAATTAACAGTGTGCTGATCTGCTCAGCAATAAGTTCTGTGATTGTCCAAAACAACACTTCCAACTTCCAACGTCCAACTTGTTGTGTGTGATTGTGATTGTTGTGTATTGTTGTTGCGACAAAATACTTTTTAAGTCCCCTCCATCTCATCTCACTTGTTAGCTGGACTGTGTGTAAGACAATCATTTTGATACAAATGAAAGACGCAGCCATATTTATTACCCTAGTAATAAATACTCCATACCGTCTAACTACCCATCACTACGACGAACCTAATCAGTTTACTTTGCAATGTTAGGCACTAAAAGCCCGTTTATTCTATTTTTATATATCTGTTTACTTCGCGGGAAAATAAATGCTACATGCCACGCACTAAAATATATGGGCCAGGAAATTCAATTTGTTAGATCTCGAGTTGGAAGGTCGAGGTTACACTGCGGGGATTAAAGAGCCAAGAAAGAAAAACATCCCCATACATACCTACGTGTAGGTACTAAGGTACTTGAGTCTTGTAATGTATTACTATGGTTATTAGCTCAGCACATGGGCTATCCAATGACAGCTCCGTAGTGGTCAGTCAAAATGGTACTACTTTGATCACCACACATCGAGGCAGGAGTCCGCTAGTACTCTATCACTGTCAAAATAGCCTCATGCTAGTAGATTTGCCAATTTATATGTATTCAAAAAAGGAACTAACACAATGTTATGCTTTATAATGTAAAAGATAAGAAGGCTGGCACTGCTGGCAGTATCCTACCTCCTAAAACATACTTTTCTAATATAACAGTTTTTATGAAAACTCTACCTACAAAGTTGTAGATTTCCTTAAATCCCAAAAAAGAAGCAATAAAATGTCGCGTTATTCAAGGGTCGCGGTAAGTTATTTCATACCGAGATAAATAAAATTGTATGCTGAGCCAGAAAAATATTAAATAAAACATTTCAACTGATGGCAAACTTTATATTTTTCTTATTTAAATTTTTATATTTCCCACCGTTTTACTTTTTTATCACCACATTTGGCAGAAGAAGAAGCCTGAAGCCTGAAGACTCGTAATCTGTCATTTCTGGTGGGGGACGCCGGTAGAGGGGAGACAATTCGATACTTTAGATTTCTTTCTTTATCGATAGATTCCTTGGCAAGGAAAGAACCCAGAATTCAAAACATAAAAAAATACATACATAATAAACATAACATAATAAAATATTTCTCAGTAGCAGTCCGGAGTCTGGATTTGTGCCCGGTTGATGGCCCCCTATTACATGGGACTTAAACATAACTGGCGAAATATGGGTGTACCTACTACAGATACACCTCTGCCCAACCCTTCGGGGAAACAAGGCGTGATTTTATGTTATGTTTATGTAAAAAAATACACTCGTATAGGATTCTTCTTTTGCTTAGCCTTTTCCCAACTATGTTGGGTCGATTTTCAGTCTATCGGTTACTGGTAAGACTGAAAGCCTGTAACCAGATGAAGGTGAATACCATTATTTTGCATGGAGCGACTGCTTATCTGACCTCCACAACCCAGTTACTGGGTAATACTTTCGTGGTAATACTTTACGGGTTGTCAGACTTTCGGGCGTCTGACCACTGCCAAAGATCTATAATGACAACCGGGACCAACGGCTTAGCATGCTTTTCGAGGGACGGTACTTTATAAATCTAAACTTATTACAAACACAATTCAAATAATTAAAACGAAGACAAAAACACTCTGTAGAGCCCCGAGACGGTCAATTGTGAATAAAAAACCAGCCAAGTACGTGTTGGACTACGCACAATGAAGGGTTTCGTAGATGGGTTGAATTTATCCCAAACTCAAACTCAAACTCAAAGCATTTATTTCAAATAAACCAATTACAGGTACTTTTGAATTGTCAAGGGGTCGGTCAGTCAGAAAAATGAAGCTAGTTGCCCATTCCAAAGCGTAGTAGGTACCTATGGAGAAGAACGGGCAAGAAACTCCACGGACACTCTTTTAAATCAAAATATTGTTACAAAATATTGGTTACATCATTCGTGTTGAACTTATACATGTAAGAACAATGTAGAAAGACGTGCACGTTAAAAGCGTCCGTAATAAAAATATAATATCAATTCAAAAATTTAAATAAATTAAAATAAACCGTGGCAGCTAAGAGATGACCAGTCCCTACTGACGGCGCCCGTTCACGAACATGACGCATGGATCAGCACCATTTAGCTCAACCATTTTGAAGGGAACTTAATGATCCAACACACACGCCACCATCAGCGAGACATTTGAGTGAGCATGACATACTCTCAGCCGCCAGGGCACATTCAAGTCAATGAAAGACGTACCCAGTAAATGGTAGCTTTATGGAATGTACAACATGGTCACAGTGCTCACACATGTGATATGCAATTATACAATACAAAGAGATTGAATTTATACAAAGGAAATATAGTTTTACAATCTTCAGCAGCTGCAACAATACTTTTGAATGCTAATCAATTAGTTTATGCGCCCTTGTGGAGCTGGACCAGCGCTGAGCCAAGCATTTTTATCAGCGATGTAATCCCCCAACTTATAATATGCTTGGCAGCATAGTGTGCGTTTTATACATGATTTAAATTTCGTTTCGTTCAGTTGGAGTATGTGGGAAGGTATTTTATTATAACATTTTAAACAGCACCCCATGAAGGATGAGTCTACTTTAGCCAGTCTGAACCCCGGTTGAACTAATTGGTCCCTATTTCTAGTCCCATAATTGTGTTTATCACCTCTTTTACTGAAAAGACTTAGATTTTTCCTTACGTACATGATGTTTTCATAGATATATTGACAAGGTACCGTCATGATGTTAATATCTTTAAACAGTTCCCTTAGAGAATCGCGTCTGCGGAGGCCATATATTGCTCTGATGGCTCTCTTCTGCAGAATAAAAATAGACTCGATATCTGCAGCCCGTCCCCATAGTAAAATACCGTAAGACATGATACTATGAAAGTAACTGAAATAGACTAGCCTCGCGGTATCTACATAGGTAAATTGACGGATTTTTCTCACAGCATATGCTGCTGAACTTAGCCGTCCTGCAAGAGATGTTAAATGAGGACCCCATTGCAGCGTTGAATCGAGCGTGATCCCCAAGAAAACAGTTTTATCGACAAATTCTAGTTTCTCCTTATTCAATACTATGTCACAATCACTACTTTTAACATTTGGTAAAGCAAATCTTATGCATTTAGTTTTTTTCCCATTTAATACTAAATTATTAGCAGTGAACCAATTTTGGACCTGCAGTAGGGCGTTATTTACTCCGTCAAGATTTGATGCACGTCTATTTATCTTAAAAATTAAGGAAGTGTCGTCAGCAAATAACACCATTTGTGGTTGGTTTTTTAATAAATGGGGTAGATCATTAATATATACTAAAAAGAGGAAAGGACCCAATATCGAGCCTTATGGAACGCCCATTTTTACTTTTAAACCGATTGAATGGACACCATTTACTTGAACCTGCTGCTGTCTATCATTTAAATAAGATTTTACTAAATTGAGCGCAAGTTTTCCTAGTCCGTAATGCTCAAGTTTCAAGAGCAAGGTTTCATGACTCACGCAGTCAAATGCCTTGGAGAGGTCACAAAAGATTCCTATGGCATCTTGGGCCTCCTCCCACGCTGTAAATATGTGTTTTAATAAGGTGACACCGGCGTCAGTTGTACAACGTCCTTTGGTGAAACCATATTGCTGATCGTGCAAGATTTGGTTGGCGTTAAAATGATTAAGCATTTGATTGAGCATTACCTTTTCGAAAACCTTGCTGAATACCGGCAGCACAGATACTGGTCTATAATTGTTAGTGTCTTTACTGTCCCCAGATTTAAAAAGTGGTATTACTTTACTGTATTTCATTAAATCCGGGAAGACTCCTTGATCCACACACAAATTAAATATTAAAGCTAAGTACGGTGCTATAGTGTCGATTATGTATGTACAAACTTTGATAGATAATCCCCATAGATCTTCGGTCAATTTGATTTTGATTTGCCGAAAAGCTTTTATAACTATCATTGGGTTTATATGTTTAAATTGAAATTCAACCGGGCAGCCTGGAACGTTCGCTCTTAATAAATCAATTGAGACATCGGGTGAAGAATTTAAAGCTTCCGTCGTTTTAGATAGTATATTGGTAAAGAAATGTACAAACTCTTGCGCTACTTCTAAGTTAGAGCTTATGGCACCACGTGAAGTCTCCAATGTGTACTCAGTGTTTCGTACTTTTTTCCTATTAGTTTCATTATTTATAACTATTTATAAACAAAAACTTAACAGTTTAGTTGAAATAGATGATAATATATTCCAACTGCAAAAATATAAGTTTGAACGCGCCATATTGATAGATTTACCATGTTATTTTAAGACCATTGACTTCCTATAGGTTTTCCTGTAATCTATGAGTAAAGAACCATTCTCTGTATTTTTTTCAAAGTTTTAGGCTCAGTAGTTTCAGAGTTATGGGGGAAAGGTAAATTTTCATCTATTTTCTTAAATATCTTTAAACTTATTTATTTTAAAATTATAAAAAAATACAATTGAGATCCTCGCAACAAGTTCTTTCATTTGATATGTCACACGATACAGTTCGAAAAACTTTTTTTTAAATTTTCTTATTTGCCCCCAAAAGTGACCCCCATGTTCAAAGTTATTTTTTTTACGTTACACTTCCGTGTTTGGGTCACAGAAATACATATATCTACCAAATTTCAACTTAATCGGTCTATTCGATTCGGAGCAAATTGGCTGTGACAGACGGACAGACAGACATACGAGTGATCCTATAAGGGTTCCATTTTTCCTTTTGAGGTACGGAACCCTAAACAAGGAAATAGTGGACATAACATGAAAGAAAAGGTAAAACTAAAATTGTAAATGTTGTGTTAAATAGTAATCGTAAAATATTATAGTAGGTAATACAATAATTTTCTCCTACTATGAACACGAAAAGAATTTTATATCGATATCGATCCATGTTCGTAAATAATTTACTAAGCACATCATTGTTCAAAACATTTTTGAATATCGAAGGGAGAATTATTGTGGTTGCATGGTTTAGATTTTACTGAATAAATATTTCGTACCTACTCGATTGCTGAATCGGTAAAGTTCTCGATTCTTTTTTCTGATAATATTTGAAATTGTTATAATAGAAAAAAGGCGCCATCTTTGATTTACATTTTGACCTCACTATCCGCTTTGGCACCCTCGAAAACTATTAACGTGTTTACTCCTACCGCAAGCCGCGTCAAAGAACTTCATTCCAAAAACACTACCTGATTAAATATCACCCAAAGTAAATAAAACTCAACTCAAAAAGAAAATTTTTGCTCGACAAGATTAGTTCTAGATTTTTTTCTTTAACCTCTCTGCTCAACTAGATTTTGACGTATGACATACCAGCTGACTCGACGAGAAATTCAGGAATTTACATCAACTTTCAGCATTCGACTTTATTTATAAAAATATGTTACCGCGTCTATTTTATACAATAATTTTGTGGCATATTCTTTAATTATATGTTGAGATCAGTCAAACCGCGTCAGTACACTGCGAAAGTTGTATAGAATAGGTATTACTACACCTATCCAAAAGGTAGGTACTTAATTTAAATTTGTTGAAAATATGTACATAAACAACCTACTCTCTTGCTGAAAATATGCAAAAGGGAAAAATGTAGATATTATCATTTTCTCTGCATTCTAACTTTTACCATTTTTTCATACATAAACTATATAAAAACAAGATCAAATCTTGATAAAAATTGTGTTGCGATGTGACACTTCTTAGTGCTAACCGTCTACTCAAATTTCTTATTTCGATTCAAAAGTAGCATTCAGCCAAATCGATACTCGCAATAAAATCAGTATGAAAAAGTATTAGAAACTGAATAAAAACTCTTTGGTGTATTTTCCATTAATTATTTTATTTTTGATATTAATAATTTTATTAATAAGTATACACGTACAGTGTGGATAGGGCAGTAACTTTTTAGGGTTCCGTACGTACGAGAAAACGGAACCCATAAAGGATTACTCGTGTGTCGGTCTGTCACAGCCAATTTGCTCCGAATCAACTGGACCGATTAAATTGAAATTTGGTACACATGTGAATTTCTGTGACCCAAATACGGAAGTGTAACGTAAATAAATGAATATTGAATGACATTCAAAATTCATTTATTTAAAAGTGACCCCATATTATGGGGTCACTTTTGGGGGCAAATTAGACAGTTGAAAAAAGAAAGTTTTGCAAACTATACCGTGTGACGTATCAAATGAAAGGGCTTTTTGTGAGGGTCTCAAATATTTATGATAATTATTCTAAACCTATTATTTTTGGAACGAAGTTTTTTAACGCGACTTGCGGTAGGAGTAAACTGGCATAAATTGTCACGCGAAAAAGTGGTCATACTTGTGATTTTCTTCTTCTAATTTAATAGAGAGAGAGAGAGAAAGTGTGAACTTGGTCAAAATGAAAGAGAGATCCAAGATGGCGGCTGCGAAAATTTTCTTTTTGTTTTAAATTATACATGTAAAAGAACTTCGTTCCTGACGGGAGTCCCCCGAATGCACAAGTTTTATTTATTTTATTTATTAAAGAAATTAGACCATTCTCACTTATATCCGAAGCCACTGAACCTAATAAAAATTTTAAAGTGAAAACTTCTTTAGGCGCGTTGGGCATTTTTGAGATGGGACTAAACCATTGATTTCGCGACACTGTAACGACACCTCATTTTTGTAAACGCGATTATGCTTTTTATTTATATTATGTTACGGATCAATGTTCTATGCAAGTATTTTTACTTTAAAGGTTTTGTAAACGCGATTGTGCTCTTTATTTATACACCGTGACATTTTAGTCGTCTTACAAAAGCAGCCCACTTCAAGTATGCAATGACTACTAAACATTCATTTAAAAAAAATTGATGTACACCGTGACATTTTAGTCGTATTACAAAGGGCCACTCAATGTACCCGACATAAAATACCTCTAGGAGCAATTAAAAAATTGTTACATTATATATATTTTTTTAAATAAATGTTTAGTAGTCATTGGATACATGAAGTGGGCTGCTTTTGTAAGACGACTAAAATGTCACGGTGTATAACGTTCCGGACCAATGTTCTATACAAGTATTTTTCTTCCACCAAGGCGATCTTGTTTTCAAACCACCAGCAATAAAATAATAAACATTTGAATAGCGTATTCGCCACAGACTTTATAAAACGATCATTCCGGCGCGAAATGTTTTCAGATGTTTAACATGTGATGTGATGTTATATTGCTTTCCTTATCTTTTCCCTACACTCTGTGTAAGTTAGAGCAGGAAGGTATAGTTTCAACAGGCAATTTTGCGCGTTTTTTTCGACCCGGAATACGCAGACTTTAGCTGCGTTCCGAGTAACGCTGTTATGAATAAAAAACACTTCATTTACAAGTATTTTATGCACAATAAAATATTTCCTGACGATTCAAAAAATACACACGTAATTGTTCAAGTTTTCACTTCTATCGCAACTCCCGGAGGGCCACCGCCATTTTTTTATACAGAAAATTATTAGTTGACTATAGATTCCTGGATAACCTATAAAAAGTAGTCTTAAAATAACATGGCAAATCCCTCAATATAGTGCGTACAAACTTATTTTTGCAGTTGGAATATATAGAAGAACATGTTTTTCAACTAAAACGTTAAGTTTGTTCTTGGGATAAATTATTGGTATAAAACATGGAGGTTATTACAATTTGATCATTTTTCATCAAGACTGTCATTTTCATAGTTTTCGGAGCATAGTGCTGATATCGAATACGAACATTCTGGATTTTAAGATGGCGGCTATTCCAAATAATAATTATTATTATAAATCAATTCTCATAGATATCAATTTCATGCCGATTGTAAACTGTAAACATTGCCGATAGCCAAAATCCACAACAAAAAAACGGATCTCTTAATTTCGTCAAGTCTGTCTGTCCGTGCGTACGGATGACATACAGCCATTTTACATGGAGACTATTTACACTCTATCGATGAAAATTTGGAAAAGGTGAATTCTTTGCACCGCTAAACAATGGTGTAGTGAAATATTAGGGGTGGCATACATGTAACCGAGGGATAAAAAAAACTATGCACATATAGCGTGTATTGTTGAATTTCATAATTAAAATGATAAAGATGTTTCTAAGTGACTTTGCTTCTTAAGTCAATAGTTTTTGAGATACGGGTTATTTTCGGTTACAGCCGCAGAATTAACTTTGTTTTTCATAGATTTTTCGAGAAAACAATTTATTTTTTGCAGTCTATAATATGTATACTGTGCAATGTTTATGCGTAACCCTACGGACCCGTAACGTACGTAACCCTACGGTTCATTCCACCTACGGAACTCTTCACTGTGCGTAGTCGACATACAACCACCACACTACATACAGCGACTTGGCCAGTTTTTTTTTCGTTTGGAAACTACCACAAAAAAAAACAATTTCTATTACTCGAGTACCTAACCTAATAGAAACAAAAACTACCAAACTCATACAACTAACAAAAAATATGGATGACATTTAAAAGTGTTTGCGGATTACCTACCCAATTTATACAATTAATTTATCATCATTCCCAAAAATTTTTTTAAGCCTACCTACCTAAAAAATGTATACTGGGCATTCAGTAGTAAACTATCAGAAAGTATTAAAAATAAAATCCACAGTAATTAATTGTCCAATAAATTAAAATAATTTTTAACAGCGAGCGCATTCCGAATTAAAATTAAAATAAAGAAACAATTCAGCGCGAAATTCAATAAATGAGACCGGGCATATAGGTCCTGTCTGTTGACTCGTTTGTTGTATAATGCCCAAAAAACGATTAGAATTACATTAGAAAAGATAGAAAAGAGAGATTAGAAAAGTATACATCATTATTATAAACAGTGAATTGTATTTAATGCTTAAAACAAATTTTATTTCAATATTTACGTATCGATTTCCGACATTCGACATATGAATGAATCGAATCGAACAAAATTAAAAAAAAAATTGTTTGGCATAGGTACCTAATCATTTTCGCACATCATAACAATAAAAAAATACAATAATCGTCAATGATATTATATTAAAATAATCGTCAGCGATTTTTAACATAAATTGAGTAGTGGTAGGTACCTAATGAATATTACGTGTTTAGTGTGTGTTAGTATATTGACATAATCTGGGCATTTTCTAGTTGTTTATAATATTTTTAATAATAGTTGTCACATTATCGTATCTACATTGTGTATGTGTGATATTTGTGAAAACTTAAAATGTAAACACGCACGATTGGCGCAAAGCTTCGAATTTGGATATCAAAAAACTTAATTACCAAAAGTACTTATTTAAATTGAACAATGGATGAATTCGTCAAATAATTATATGATGTACTTAGTATTCACTGCCTCTGTGGTAGAGTTTGGATGTTCGAAATTCAACATTTTTATGTTTTTTATTTTCGACCTTGACTTGTGGGGATTGTGGCTAAGTAATAAGAGCCGCACGGGTCGATCGATCAGTAAGCTACGCTTGCCGCAGTTGGTCCGTGGATGGGTGACCATCTTTACATACCAAGACCTCTCCGTGCCTCGGAAAGCACGTTAAGCCGTTGGTCCCGGCTGTCATTTGTAGATCTTTGACGGTCGTTACGGGTAGTCAGAACCCCGAAAGTCTGACAACCAGTCTTACCAAGGTGTATCGTATTACCTAGTTACTGGTTCAGATAGGCAATCGCTCCATGTAAAATACTGGTATTCAACTGCATCCGGTTAGACTGGAACCCGACTCCAACATAGTTGGGAAAAGGCTAGGCAGATTGATTGAGCCTCAACCTCGACTGTCAGACTAACAGACTTGAATTTTATATAAAGGTAAATTAATAAACTTGCGCGCTAAATATGAAAGATTTAAATGGCGTAAACATGAGTTTTTTATCCAACTCTCTTAATTAACGCACATTTATATATGTCGCCGCGGAAGCGTCTATTTGTAAAGATTATAACATAATCTGATGCGTAACTATTTATTATAATTGTTATTCACCATAAAGTCGTCGATCCTGCCATCTATGGTTACTGTGGAATACTTTTACAACCGTTTGCTGTGAATGATATCGATTCCTTTGAGACCACAACGCCATCTATTGCTCTTATTGTGAAATCGAACTCACGGTGTCGCCGGAGTAAATTATTAAACCAATTCCCATGTCTTAGTTAAAACTATAGTTAAACTTAAAAGGGAACATTTATTTAAATAGTCTAGGTTTTTAGTCATATTAACAATATTGCTCATTTGACAGTAAATTTGTTTATGATAAAGCGCTACCTCATGTGACGAAAATGGCGCGGATTGCAAATATTATGATCAATAACTGAATGTAATAATTTAATACGAGAACTAAATAAGTTTCAATAATAGAAAACAAACGATAAAGTAATAAGATTATTTTACACTGCAATTTACTAAAGACTTAACTGTTGTTTGATTAAATTCCTTAAATCACAGGAAGTGTTGCCAAAAAGTGTTGAAAGTAATGAAGCTTCTAATTTAACTTTAATTCTGATAAACCTTTGTATTTGTGAATATTAGCATTGTTTAATTATAAAAGAATTAACTAGTATGGATTTTAGCATTGTTTGTGAGTTTCATTGACCACACTAAGTAATAAGAGTTTGTATTGAACAATACTGGGTTCCGCCGGGAGAGAAAAGGGTCGGACACACAATGGCGGGATAACAACAAAAGTAGAGTATAGTTTAAAGTACTCTGTGAAAAGTAGTGTTAGAAAGGACTAAAATTGTAATTGTAAAATAAGTGAACCCTGTAACATAATGTTTTGATTTAAAAGAGTATCCCCGGAGTTTCTTGCCCGTTCTTCTCCAGCAGAGACCTACTCGTTTTGGAATGGGCGACTAGCGTCACCAACTCAAACTGAAAGGCTCCTGCTAAGTGTTAGTGATAATTCAATAGTGCCTGTAAATGTATTGATTGAAATAAATGCTTTGACTTTGAGTTAACTGTTGTGTGTGATTGAAAACTACCTTTAACTACCATCAACGAAGAATTACACCGGAGACTGGTCAGAAACGGCAAAGGAGGGATTCCCCGCCGTGTTATCAGAAGTGGGATCGCACTTGCGATCCCCTTCCGCTCAGATTTATGCCGGACATCCAAAGAACTACGTACAACTGAGAAACATGGTTGCACGGCCGTGGCCGTGGCGTGTCAAAAGATTTTTCTCTGAATTCATGATGCGTTCCAAGAATGAGCGACTTGTTGCCCAGCTACAGCCAAGACAACTGAAATATTTTTTCTTTCCTACGACCCTGATGGCAACATGAAGATTGATCACAAATTTAATGATGATGGCAACAGGTGCTGGCAATGGTAATGGACCCATGTAAAGGAAGACACTGTAAATTAATGATTTTCTGTAAACAAAATACGCACATAATGAACTTAATAGTTTTGATGCCGGTAACGTAAGAGTTGGTTGCATTCTCATCCATGTGGCTGGTGGACGGCAACATGCTGTGGCCTACTGCATTATGATCACAACTTGCGCTGAGAACACTATATGACAAAATCTGTTATACCAAACGCTATCTTTAAGAGGAGGAGAAACAGTCAATGACTTATAGAAAACTAAATCATGATATTCTAGAAGAGCCTTATGGTGCACTCAAGTAGAACATGTACAGCACAGAATGACCGGAGCAGCAGAATAAACAAAGACTTGACAACAGAAAAGCAAATATAATAATTACTCCGTTGATGGATTTCAACATCAATCCCGGGAAGTAGGTATTTTGTTTTATTATTTGGTTTTTGTAGAACATATGAACAGTTTTTTAACTATGCTCATCACATACTGGCCAAATTAATGTCACCTTTTGCCTGATAACTTGTGGAAGTAAAATAACAACACAAGATAAATTACTCCATGAAATAAGCTCATTACAAGGTCAATGTTATCAGTCTAACGTAACTTGAAATTTGTCACAAACTTAAGAAATTGATCTCAAAACTTATTTGTTGTTAGGTGCATGCACACTGACAAGGAATATTCAATAGATTTGTCAATATTTGAAATTTGTGCTGCTGTTTGTTTATGTCTCGCAACTTCTCTATAGCTTCTGTTTAGTGCAAGTTTTAGGACCTTATTTAACATCTCCAGGTAAAGCTTTTATTAGTTAAAGTTTTAGTTCCCAATAAAAGTTATTTTCTATTTCAATAAATGTCAAGCAAAACAGATGTCGACTATTCTGCCAATGTCCAAAGTAAGTTGGATAAACAAGGGTGCAAGATTTAAAAATTAACCTAGTTAAAACAAATAAAATTCCTAGATCACAAATAGAGTTATTTGGCACGCCAATACGAACACAAATTAACAAGAATAATCTGTCAATTTCACAAACAAAAACAAAACATTAATTGAATGATGTAACAAATCATAATACAATCGTTCAATGTCAGTCGTCAAACGTCATTGCAGTTGTCATTAATTGCTGTCATATGTTTTTATGTCTTGCTAAATTGTTTGGAATATAATCTTGTGCGATATTAATTATTAAGTAAATCGTTAGTTATTAGCGTAATGCGGATAAGCGGATGACGTGGCAGTAATCTAATGAGTAGTGCTACTCAAACAACATGAAATTCATAATGAGTTGCAATTAGTGTTTTCCAAATAAGTCCGTCAACATTGAAACAGTGGACTGTTACTTGTTGCAAGATTCATACAGAAACATTTTGATGTGCAATAGATTTGTAAAATAAGTCAAGAGATAAGTATGAACTATCCAACAAAAAGTTGTGTGACAATGCAAACGGAATTTGATACATAGACAGAAAACATAGTTTTCAACATGTTTTTATGCATGCACAATAAAACAACCAATGTACTGTTTTTCATAGTACCTCCCTTCCGTTTAACTTTCTCATTTAATTCTAATTAACTTCATCAAACTGTAATAATCATTACATAACAATTGATTTATTTATCACTACTTGTTCCTTCTAATCTAAATATTAGTAGGAACATCTTTTCTTGCATTATTATTGATCTGCATAACGTCTCACATTCCAGGTCCCAGGTGATTGTCATATTAAAAAGAAAATGACAACCCACAGAATTAAAGGAACTCGAGTCTTCTAAAGCTGTATAGACCCAGCTACTTCAGGAATATGATGAAATCAAGGTGGAAGTGAAGATCATCGTTGATGACAAAACCTTCCTTAAGAATAAGCTGGCTGACCAATGCTTACATCACAGGGTTTTAGCCATACAATACTATCAACTTCAATATGAAGTGTCAACATTCAAAGCATGTCACAAACTGGCTTTGAAGCATATTCCATCTCTTGAACATGAATTGTGTACCGCCCATAGGGCTCTATCTCTGTGAGAGTCTGTCAAAGGTGCTTAAAAATGACTGCTACCTCAGCTAACCAATTATTATTAAGGTCGCCTTAAAAGGCGACTCAACCAACTACTTCAACCGCTGCAGCCTGTTGAACAAGTGACCGTGTCGCCAGCCCAGGAACAAACAACTGACATCCCACCAAATGAAGGACAGCCAATCAGAGACAACTGTTCCAGCTCATCCATACAACATAGCTAAAATAAAAGGTGAGGAGTTTTCAAACAATTTTCCTCTCACCTTGCCAACACTGCTACAATGTTCAAGTGTCAAAGGCTCAATACATAGCTGTACTTATTTAGGTGTTCCATATTAAATGCATTCAATATTCAAATTTACAGTAGATCTATTACACGATTTCAATGTGAACTAAAACTTACTATCAATAAATTCTACAATCTCTGCATGTATGCGAAAACTTAACTATTCAGCTAACAGCTAATCATGCAATAGCAATTAAAACAAATCGCAAGTAAAATACCTAAAGCGGGTAGCTATGCTTTGTTGCATAAATGCAATCAATATTTCAATTCAAGGCAAACTGAATAGATGTCAGATCTATTACAAGCTTTCAATAAACTGTCTGTTACCAAATACTACAATTAATTGAATATTGTAGGATAATAAAAGCAACAATAATCTGCCGACAAAATGTATGGCCTTTGTTTCAGATAACAATCTACATCTACTCAACTCTACAATAAGGGCATCAGCAGGTGCAGAGCGCGCACCGCCGATCAGAATGGCCGTGTCGCCGCGGAAGCGTCTATTTGTAAAGATTATAACATAATCTTATGCGTAACTATTTATTATAATTGTTATTCACCATAAAGTCGTTGATCCTGCCATCTATGGTTACTGTGGAATACTTTTACAACCGTTTGCTGTGAATGATATCGATTCCTTTGAGACCACAACGTCATCTATTGCTCTTATTGTGAAATCGAACTCACGGTGTCGCCGGAGTAAATTATTAAACCAATTCCCATGTCTTAGTTAAAACTATAGTTAAAATTAAAAGGGAACATTTATTTAAATAGTCTCTAGGTTTTTAGTCATATTAACAATATTGCTCATTTGACAGTAAATTTGTTTATGACATTAAATATTATCACCGACTTTAACTCTCAGCCCCGACCAAATTACTTTGGAGTTCCACAGGGAAGTATCTTAGGGCCACCACTATTCCTTGTATATGTTAACGATCTGCCACAAGCTATAGAACAGGATTGTGTTCTGTTTGCTGATGACACAACGGTTATCCTTGACTGTAAAAATGAGGAATCATACGAGTCTGATATAAATAACACTTTGAATAAAATTATTACTTGGTTAGATAACAACGCTTTAAAAGTTAACGTAGAAAAAACTAAAATAATCAATTTCAAAACACAGAAAAATAAATATACACACTTTAAAATATCGCATAGAGATCAAATAGTAGAACAATTACATAAAACAAAATTTCTTGGTATAACACTTGATGAACATTTCACCTGGAAGCAGCATATCGATGAGATATGTATGAAAATCAATAGGTTTGTTTTTGCATTAAAGAAAGTTAAAAATGAGACATCCAGACAAACTGCTTTAATGGTGTACCACGCCTATGTTTGCTCCGTTATCCGGTATGGTATAATTGTCTGGGGAAACTCTTCTGAAATTTCTAGAGTTATGTTAGCACAAAAAAAATGCGTACGAGCAATTTTCAATATGGACTGGACTGATTCCTGCAGGCCAGTGTATAAATCCCACAACCTTCTCACAGTTCCTTGCATTTATATTTATGAAATCGCTAAGTTTGTTAAAACAAATCATTCACTTTTTGAACTTAATAATAATACAAATAAACGAAAAGCCACACAATGTTTATTAAAAATGCCTGTTCCTAGGATCGAACTATTCCGACGCAGTTGCGTATATATGGCGCCACTTATTTATAATTCAATTCCAAATTTTATAACTGATCTTCCTTACAGAAAATTCTGCGTAGTACTAAAAAAATGGCTCATTTCACATAGTTATTATTCAATAGGTGAATTTCTAAAACAAACTTCTTGTTGGTCCTATCATTACAGGAATGCATTGTAGAACAGACTAGAATTAAAATTTATGATTGTAGATGTAATTTTGTCCTGTTATTTTGTGTTGTGCCAAATGTATCATATATAAAAAAAAATTATTAGTTGTGTAAATTGAGGATTAATTACTTTAATTTCATATCTAATCAATATTTTCAACTTTAGTTAGAGATAATTGCTTTTTAGCCTCACCATTAATATTTGCATGCCAAAATATGGCGAAATGTGTCATCGCACAAGAATACTTATATAAATAACACCTTTGTAACCGCATTTATAGCAAATAAATGACTTTGACTTTGACTTGACTTTGACAAAGCGCTACCTCATGTGACGAAAATGGCGCGGATTGCAAATATTATGATCAACTGAATGTAATAATTTAATACGAGAACTAAATAAGTTTCAATAATAGAAAACAAACGATAAAGTAATAAGATTATTTTACACTGCAATTTACTAAAGACTTAACTGTTGTTTGATTAAATTCCTTAAATCACAGGAAGTGTTGCCAAAAAGTGTTGAAAGTAATGAAGCTTCTAATTTAACTTTAATTCTGATAAACCTTTGTATTTGTGAATATTAGCATTGTTTAATTATAAAAGAATTAACTAGTATGGATTTTAGCATTGTTTGTGAGTTTCATTGACCACACTAAGTAATAAGAGTTTGTATTGAACAACACTGGGTTCCGCCGGGAGAGAAAAGGGTCGGACACACAATGGCGGGATAACAACAAAAGTAGAGTATAGTTTAAAGTACTCTGTGAAAAGTAGTGTTAGAAAGGACTAAAATTGTAATTGTAAAATAAGTGAACCCTGTAACATAATGTTTTGATTTAAAAGAGTATCCCTGGAATTTCTTGCCCGTTCTTCAGCAGAGACCTACTCGTTTTGGAATGGGCGACTAGCGTCACCAACTCAAACTGAAAGGCTCCTGCTAAGTGTTAGTGATAATTCAATAGTGCCTGTAAATGTATTGATTGAAATAAATGCTTTGAGTTTGAGTTAACTGTTGTGTGTGATTGAAAACTACCTTTAACTACCATCAACGAAGAATTACACCGGAGACTGGTCAGAAACGGCAAAGGAGGGATTCCCCGCCGTGTTATATATGATTTAAAGGGTAGCATAATAAACATTTACATAATCAATTAAGGGTGTCGTATGTCGTAATTCTGGGGTTCAATGGGACCCACTACCAAGTCGGCGGAGGTTTGTGAGTCCTGGTCCAATCGGGGGCGCTTCCGAACTATACGGTTAAAAAAAACTAAAACCAAAATACGTATTTTGAAAAAAATACGTATTTTGTAGCTAACTTTCAAACAAAACAAGAATTTTTAAAATCGGTCCACAAATGACGGAGAAATCGGTGGACAATCATAAAAAAAAGACTAACATACGCTACGAACATATAACCTCCTCCTTTTTGGAAGTCGGTTAAAAAGAAGGGTCATTGCCCAAGTAGTTTTGAGAATATTCACGAACCCACAAGTTTCCAATGCAATAATATTATTAGTTACTTCTCGAGATATTTGGTAAAATTAAAGTTTCGAACATGGTAGGAAGGACGAAAATCTAAATTTTTCATACTTGGTATTACTAAAGTATTGTCTATTTTTTATGCTCTTCCTAGCATCCAATTACGCTGAAATTTGGCACACGTGTGATACTTGTCAAGATCTTGGCCTGCGCAGTCTACCTGCAAAGCCCTAACTGTTACAGTGGCATACAGTAACCTACTGAAATTAAATGGTCTAAGATCGAATAAAAATAACTCCAACCTCTATAATGCACTAATAAATAATATTACTGGCCACATAAAAAAAAACAAAGATGACAAATTTATACGTCAACCATACAATTCCCGAGTTTTTTTTTCGAATATCGTAATCATCAAAACGACATTCGAATTACAAACTGTCATTCAATGGGAACGCTTGATTGACAATTTGCTGTCGTTTGTGATTTCATTGAAGAAAAATGAATTTTTCCATCGTAAAAATTACAATTAGTGGAAAATATTTATCGTAAAACTGTTAGGTAAGGTTTTTCTTGTTGTTTTTGGAGTTTCGTGGGATGTGTTGATAAAATATAGGAATAATGTGTTTGATTCGGAACAAAACGGCACGAAAGGAATTGAAATCTATAACAAGCCGCCTATTTAATTGGATTTTCTTCTATCTCATCGCTTTTCTTAGAAAGTCTGTTTTTAGTTCGTGTCTTCCCTCTTCCGAACGTTTCAAGAAAATGTCTGTTCGATTTAAGGAGCAGGAGCAATCAGCCAATAAAGTTATAGTTTTGTATCGAGGTTGCAATGTGAGCTTGGTATTTTAATTAATTTCAATTATGATTGTCAATGGATTAACGTTGAACTAATGAGACTGTTGACTGTTTATTTTTAAGGTTTTCGTTGGTTTGATAATGGTTTTTGGTTCAGCATAAAATTCTCAAAATGGTTGACGCCTGCGTGAGTTGCCGGAAGTTATTTACTAACAAAAGTTTGTTTCGGTACAAATATTTGATGTCCTTTCTTTTACAAAATCTAGTATGCTTCGACTTTATTGTTATTGTGATAAAACTGGTTAAATTGTCTTGTTTGGTAAATATAACTTTGGGGATGGTGGTATAAATTGTAAGCAAATGGTTTTGTTCGCCTGGGTCAAAATTTTTCTAGTAGTTTTGTATGTGTTTGTTATCTAAATCACTAGGTAGCGCCTTGGATAGCTTCAGGCGCTATTTCGGTCACTAAGTAAATGTTTGTTTATCTCTATTTCTTGACATTGTACTTATCTCATAACTATATATACTTAGCTATCAAACTGTTATTGACTCTTTCTTGGTGTTTTGAAGATGTCGTGATGTTTTCGATTTTCTTTGTATTTTTTATTGTTTTCTTTGTCCGTTTGGAAATGTCGTTGGTTCAGAAGGTTGACTTTTTATAAAATATTGAGTTCTCAAAATATTGGATTCCTCAAAAATACAGTGAGAGAAATTAGGTACCCTCAGTAAGGTAAGGTATTTATAAACTTAAAAAAAAATTAATGATTTGATTTAAATATAACCCAGTTATTTTGTTGTGGTCGACTTTGGTCATTAATATAGGTACGAGTTTTCAGCGTGTATATTCACTTGAAGCTTTTTTAAATATTTTTTGGTTTTTTTTTTGACTAATCTAAAATGCAATGTACAAACTCACTATAATAACTAGAAGCTAATTACAAAAACAACTTACTTTTTACACCTAAGTATTTTGGAGGCTACTTCCTGTTCACTTTCTAGGCATGACAATGGCTTATTTTATTTATTTTTTATTTACTTGATGGAGGTAATCATAATTATGAAACACTAGCGTAACGACTTGGCCTCGTTCATGATTAACAAGAAAAGCGAATACTAAAAGAAATCTGGGAAAACTATAGGGGAGAACTTTTCCCTGGAGTAGGAAATAATAGATTGACAAAAAAACCTTTATGACAACATAATGTATCTAGATTCTATAAGTGCACACATTTACACATTTCCTTCGATGCCAAAAAAATATTTTTCCTACGCTTCGTCGTCAGAATAGCTAGTTAGAAGTGAAATTTCACGCCAGACGCTGTGTCACGCTTCACGCGTGTCATGTCGCCTCAGATTTTGGAGAAGACTTATTTATCTTTTATGTAAGTACATTATACAAAGAATTTGTTTCGGCTTGTACGTTCTGCTGAATGATGTTGTGATTTCAGATGCTTAAAGGAAACCTATGGATCTGTTTGTTTATGTTAGATAAGTAGGTATTATGTTGTCATATTTTGTATGTTATTTATTACTAAATCTGAATTATATATACACTGTAGGGTCATCATTTTAATTATAATATACGTACCTAAAGCATAGTGTGATAGATATTACTTTGAATTCTGCATTTAGATAACATTATTTATCTCGAAACTCAGTAGGTATTTTATTTAGATGGATGGTATTGGTTTTATAGTAAGTTTTCATCAATATTGACAGTAGACGGCCCACGACGATATTAAATTCACGCATAAACATTGTTCAGTATTCTCTCTTCAAGGGCATTAACAAATATTTTTAGGGCATTCAAAATCTTCACTCTTGTCACGCACAACTTACACGTCGCGTGACGAATTTACATTTTCATTACTTTCTTGGCGACATAAACATTTATTAATATTATTTTGGAGCTTTGTTATTATTTTTTGTAATGTAAATATGATTCTCTTGTTCGGAATAAGCCGTCTATTTTAGTGTATTTATGTACCTGTACCTATAAGATAAGATCATTTATTTGTCCAAAACATAAGTATACACACACATGGCATGCAAGATGTTACATAAAATTATAGTACAGTCATGTCTTGCCTTAACCGCGTACAAATATAAACACGTAGGTTATTTTTATTAATAGGGTATATAAACATCAAATAGTTATATATTTGTCCATTATTCAAAGCAATTAACATATCAAATTAAAACTTAATCAATCAAATTATAATAAATATACTACAGAATAGTGTCATCAACTCGTCATAGAAATTTATAATAAAATAAAATTAGCCAGTCAAAAGTCAAAGTAATTAGAAATAAAAATCGACATACTATGTCACATAAGTCAGGTTAATTAAATAACATTAATAATGAACAAAACAAACTACAAAAAAAACTATATCAATACTTTGTCTGTTAAAAACTCGGAAATTGGCAAGTGGGTAAAAACCATAATTATTAAACTCCTCGCGCTGGGTCATCATCATGTTTTTTGAGGCATCGGTTTTTTGTTTGATGGCTGGTTGATGGTGCTATCAGCTGTTGCTGATGACTGCAGTTAGGTTCGATGTGACTTTGATTTAGCCAATCCTCATAGTTGTACTTTTTCAGTGTAGTCAAAATACAGTCAAATAATAAAATCCAAGTAATTTATCATGTTTAATTCCACTTTCAGCACTCTAAATACATTCCATCTTAATATGTCGTGCGCCGGTGATTCTCAACATTCTTAAGACTTAAAATGCAGCTCGGGAGCGTATTTAAAGATGCATGTGGTGACCTCGTTCCCGAGTTGGCATGGCGTCTCTTGTTTGTGATTTACCTGAAAATTATTTAAGGCTTTTTACAATAGTTTGGGTAAAAGCAAAAAGTAAATTTAAATTTTTAGGGTTCCGTAGTAAACAAGGAACCCTTATAGTTTCGCCATGTCCGTCTGTCTGTCTGTCTGTCCGTTCGCAGTCTAGCTCCTAGACTCTTAGTACTAGAAAGCTGTAATTTGGCATGAGTATATATATTAATAACGCCGACAAAGTCGTAAAACAAAATTAAGAAAAAAAAATTTTTTTTGTGTACCTCCCCCACACGTAAAGCGGTGATGATTTTTTTTTCTATCCCATGGTGTGGGGTATCGTTGGAAAGGTCCTTCAAAAACATTGTGAGTGTGTGAAAATCATTTTTGGATTCAGGGATCTGTTTGCGAAATGTTAAGCTTTAAAGTGCAATTTTTTGTTAGTCAAGTGCCAGCTAAAGATATGTGAAAAAAATCACGGCAGTAGTTTATATAAGGAAATTAAAAGGAAAACTATCACAGCTAAGTAAGGCTCTACCAGTTAACGAGTAATAATTGACAAACTTATATTTGCAGTTACAAAAACGTGTTTTCCCATACATTACGTATAGGAGAACATGTTTTTCAACTACAAAGTAAAGTTTGTTTTTGGGAGAAATTCATCCCAACTCTAACTCATGACTAGCCTCTCCTCTTGAAAAATTTACCTACATTACCTAGGTAAGCAATGTAATATTCTGAATACTATTCATGGTTTTGCTTCTTCATAATGTCGGTTTTTTGTTTGATTTATTAATTATTATTTTTCTTTAACCTATTCTGTTCCACTCTGAACAAGAAACTTCTCAAGATTAAGGAGTTAGTTTTCAAAGCCCAAAATCCCAATTATTATACCTACCAACTAATCTCTCAAGTGATCCTTGTACAGTCAGTGACCTGCATACCCCGACCCCTCTTCCCCTCCTCTTCTTTGTAAGAGGGATCAGGTAGTGCAGAGTACTGACCGTATTTCAGGTAGAATTATTTGTGACAGTTAAATGATTTAGTCAAACTGGGTCAATATCAAAAGGGGTTCTATTTAATCAACCCATTTCATCCCTTACTATAGAGAGATGGAGTATTTATTTATCTTTCGAGTGTACTGAACTAATAGCCTCGTAAGTACATTTCTGAGAATTTGTCTTGAAATGTTCTTGAAGTTATTATTGTTGTACAACGCTGTTATTCGCATTAAATCCAGAAATTAGCGGAACTATCCGAAGCGTAACGACAGTAGCACACCTCGAAATTCAAGGAGTGGGAGGAACATGACGCAAGCCAGTTGAATTGAACTACTGCGGTTTCGCTGTTATGATTTCGCGGCGGTGTGCTACCGGCGTAAACGTTGTGGATTTTTAATTATTGAACTACTAGTAGGTAAACATAAGTGTGTAGCTATGAAAAACATCACTACGATAGTGACATATCACTACGGATTTTGATAGGAACTGAGGGTATTTTGTTTTTCGGTTTAGGCTCGTTCGTTAGATTTAAGAATTTTGTTTAATTTCTTGTTTCATTGTTTATTAACCTTTAAGGCCCTATTTGACAGATGATGACTCATCTGTCAAGCCCCGCGACCACCCACGACGCAAAAGATTTATGACTCACCTTCAGATAAACAAAATACTAAAGTTTCTGAGAAGGACTTGAATGTTATCGTCAATTGTTTTCGGTTCTCGGATAGATAAGGAACCCAACATAAATATTTATAACTTTCGTGAGAAAGGTTCACTAAGATTTATTACGCATTTTTGTTGGCGAGTCTATTGTCCACTAATTTAACGATTTCTGATAAAACTAGCTAACCAATTCACACGAAATTTTGCAGGGTACATTATGGATAGTTATGTTATCTAACAAAAGCATTTTTAAAGACAAACGTTGAAAATAAAAAATACTAAAAATCTAGATTTTTTAAGACCTAGAATTTCTATTGCTTACGTAACTTTCTTCGTTCCAAAAAAATATTTTTTTGCCGTATTTAGGCAAAAAAAGTGCCAACATTATTAAAAATCTAATATGTTGATTAGAAAAGGCGACTTACCCATCAAATACCAACGATTACACACCAAAATACCACAAAATCACAGCACGGTCACTTTTTCATTCACATGTTTGTTTACACTTTTAGTTTGGGTCAAAATAGGTATAACATGATGTTATTTACTGCAAATATTATCTACAACGACGTAATATTTACTTAAAAATGAAAATAACACCACTTCCCATCGATTTACACACAAAAACCACAATAAAAATGAAATATTACGGTAATAACCTTCAAGGCCGGAGCGATTCGTAGACTGACATTTTTTCGTCCCCGAACGTCACTTTCAATATTTTTTAAAAATATTGCGTTCCAGGTATTTTAAAATAAAATGGTTTTGTTGACTAGCATATCTATCCGACCATAGAATAAAAAAGCCACAGAGGACATTAGACGGGGTGTCAAACATTGTTTGACACCGGGGCTTGAGCGGTTTTAATGTCCTATAGTTATTCTAGCCTGGTTTTGATCCCTCCGTAGGAGGTGGTGTGGCGATGAACATATCGTCCACCGGAATGAACATGTAACATTACTACTGATTCCGACAATATCATCTGATAATTACTATATAAAGTGTATTACAATTACAAAAGTACGACCCAGTAGAAACAAAATAAAACACTTGATCTCCCAAAACAACACATTATTCTTTCAACAAGAACTTGCGTGCACTGCTCTGCAATTGGTTCTCCCGGAGTACCCAATTCCAGTGTCTCCATGCACCCCATTGAGTTGTTCCCATTTCTAGTTTCCCATTCTTCTTACGAAGTTGATAATGCAAGTCTTCCAGGGTTGTAGTCAATTTATCAACTGTGCTAATATTTTGCCAGTCGTGCTTACAATTCTGCGCTTCTCTAATGGTCAAAGAACGAAGTATCTAACGTTTGCAAGCGTTGACCACTAAAGCATGGGACTGTTGCCACCTCATTATATACCATATACCCCTAAATAGCTGACCAGTCTGATTGGCGCATAACATCTTCGCATAATATATCACCTTAGGCAGCTTAAGCTTGGTTACTACTGCTGTTATTCTTTTGTCTGAAACACCCTCCCAATGCTTCTCTTTTATACTATGTCGACATGTCGGTGATCTGAGATAATATTGATAGATCTTCTTTATATGTACCAAAAATACTGTGGAACACTATCTGTGCCGCCTTTTCTCGTTCCATGTTGCCTAAAATTGTGTATTGATTTTTCCAGACATCTCTACAAATACAAAGGTAGGAAAGAACATTCTGGTTGCTTGTCGTGCTGCAGTGACAAGTAATATTTCCGCGACCAGTGTAGTTAACATTGAAATTTCAGATGCTCGCTTAGTTGTCTTGGTCAGCTCTATTATGTCATCAATGCATGGGATGTTGAACATTCCTCTCTTGACTGCTGCTGCATATTTCTTTTGGTATATACTTTTACTTCGAAGCATACACAACCAGGCTGTCATGGAGCCTAGACTTTGCAATATGGACGACCTTCTTTCTGACGGGAAGGATGTGCATGTCCTATGTGCCCCAGACAGACCAGACCGTACTTAAATAACGGAAAGCGTCTGTGTTCGCTGTTCGATTTCAAGGCCGTCGTAAGCGTTCACAGCCTCAAACTGGCCTTCATTGATCATTCCGATCTGCAAACGACCCACACTATGCAATTGCCCGCTCCAGCTGATCCTCCACGGTAAGCCGTAAGAGATAAGTCGCCCGTGCCGTCAATCCCGCAACAGTCAGTACAGTTTCATTTGCCAGTAAAGCAGTTCTATACCACACACTAGGGTAGGTGCGTTAGATTTAAGAATTTTGATAAATTTCTTGTTTAATTGTTAATCAATGGCTATGATGTTACGTTATTCTAGCCTGGTTTTGATCCCTCCGTAGGGGGCGGTGAAGCGATAAACATATCGTCCACCGGAATTGTCGTTTAACATCACTACGATGGAGATACATCACTACGGACTCATGACGGGAATTACTAGAGGGTTATTTTTCTGGATTTTGGTTAATAAGAAAGAATTAATCCATAAGTTATTCTCACTATTTCTATTGTGCGACTATTACAGATTTTTCTGATTGTATCAATCTACCTAGTGTATAATAATTTTGTGAGCGTCCCTGACTGATTAAACTGTATAACCCATGGATCACAGTGATTTAGTTTTATTCCATATATTCGGGAGCAACTAACTCCCGCAAGAAGTGTACTCCAATGAATCGGTCCTTGGTTCGTAGAAGCTTTTTTTTTTTAATCTTGGCGTTATAATTATTTAGGAGGTAAAAGTTGTCTCACAATGACGTAAATCTTGACTGAGTGTTGGGAATCACAGGCGTTACAGGCGTTACAGATATATTTTCTTTTTTCTAGACAAAAGTAGAGGGCGTCTTTGTTCACCGTTTTCTTTCATATCCAACCCTAACTTACAAGATTCAAATTTTGTGACGGACTTAGTTACCATTTTAATTCTTCTCTGTGGCTTAGGTGCATAGATTTTACAAATAGCTCGAAAAATATCGCTCATAAGTTTAGAATCGGCTTATCTAACAACTGGATAAGCATCAGCTCAAAATAATGTCCTCAAAAATACTTTTCATTCAAAAAGTGTCAGTAATTTTTTTTAAGCAAACCTAAGCAAAATCTGATAAAATAATTGTTCCAAATTGGTACACACTTCATTTTTATCGTCAATTTTATTTTTCCGCTGAGAATTGCAACACAACGTAGTGCGACATTATCGTTGGGCTTAAAATAGATTTGAAACACAATTCCAGGGTTTTCAAATTTATTTTTGAGGTCTGAAAAATTGCGTTGCTTGTAATTTATTTGTGATTACTTTTCTTTTAAGTGGTTTTTTTTTTGTAAAGCTTTGCTATTAATAATCTGCTATTTGGAATAAATTGTATACGATGCCACTTGGAGGATGCCACTAGACCAAGTGGGCGCAATTTTGGGTTTAAAAGTTTTGGGTTTTAAGTTTGGGATTACAATAGTTTCAATAATTGAAACAATAATTAAGCACACTTGATCTCCCCAAACAACACATTATTCTTTCCTCAAGAACTTGCGTGCACTGCCCTGTTATAAATATAACATTTGTTAGTTGTCCCGGAGTGCCCAATTCGTGTCTCCATGCTACGCCATTGAGTTGTGCCCATTTCAGGGTTATAGTTAATTTATTACCTGTGCTAAGGTTTTTCCAGTCGTGCTTACAATTCGTCGCTTCTCTATATGGTCAAAGAACGAAGTATCAAACGTTTGCAAGCATTGACCACTAAAGCATGGGACTGTTGCCAACTGATTGGCGCATGACATCTTTGCATAATATCTCATCTTAGGTAGCTTTAGCTTGGTTACTACTGCTATTGTTCCTTGTTATCTGAAACACCCTCCCAATGCCTCTCTTTTATACCATGTCGACATGTTGGTGATCTGAGATAATATTAATAGATCTTTGTAAGTTCAACAATGCTGTAGAGCACGATTTGTGCCGCCTTTTCCTTTTCTATGTTGACTGAAATTGTGTATGTTTTCCTTTCTCTGGTGCTAGTTAATATGCATACCAACCTCCTGCTCTTGTGAAACTGAAAAAATTGCCAAAATGTCTGAGACATCTGCAAATACAGTGATAGGAAAGAACATTCTGGTTGCTTGTCGTGCTGTAGTGACAAGTAATATTTCTGCGACCATGTGACACATTGCCCTCTTTACCAGACGTAGCATATTTCTTACGGTAAATGCCTTCGCTTGTTATCATACATAACCAAGCTGTCATTGGGCCCAGACTTTGTTCAATGGACGATCTTCTTTCTGGCGAGAAGGATGTGCCCTCTAATAGGCATGTTCTTATGTGTGCCCCAGACAGGCCGTACTTGAATACGGGAAAGCTTTTGTGTTCTCTGTTCGATTTCAAGGCCGTCGTAAGCGTCGACAGCCTGAAACTGGCCTTCATTGATCATTTCGATCTGCAAACGACCCACACTATGCAATTACCCGCTCCGGCTGGCTGATCCTCCTCCACGGCAAGCCGTAAGAGATAAATCGCCCGAGCCCTCAATCCCGCAACCGTCAGTACAGGTTCACTTGCCAGTAAAGCAGTCCTATACCATACCATACGCTTGTTAGGCGTGTTAGATTTAAGAATTTTGATTAATTTCTTTTAATAATATAATAGTTCATTAATGCGCTATGATGTTAGTTATTTTAGCCTGGTTTTGTTCTCTCTGTGAGGGGGTAATATCGTGATGAATACATCGTTCACCGGAATGATCATGTAACATCACTATGGATTCTGACAGGAACAGAGGTTTTTCTTTTGTTCTGTTATCATCTGATAACCACAATATAAAGTATATTACAATTACAAAAGTATGACCGCTGGATTACAAATAAATAGTGTCAAATAATTTAAACAATAACAAAACACCTGATGTCCCCAAACAACACATTATTCTTTCCTCAAGAACTTGCGTGCACTGCCCTGCTATAAATATAACATTTGTTAGTTGCCCCGGAGTGCCCAATTCGTGTCTCCATGCTACGCCTTTCCAGTTTCCCATTCTTCTACGATGATACGATGTTGACAATGCAAGTCTTCCAGGGTGATAAAGTTAATTTATTTATTGCTTACAATTCGTCGCTTCTCTATATGGTCAAAGAACGAAGTATCAAACGTTTGCAAGCATTGACCACTAAAGCATGGGACTGTTGCCACCTGATATATCATATACCCCAGATAGCAGACCAGTCTGATTGGCGCATGACATCTTTGCATAATATCTCATATTAGGCAGCTTAATCTTGGTTACTACTGCTGTTGTTCCTTGTTGTCTGAAACACCCTCCCAATGCTTCCCTTTTATACCATGTCGACGATCTGAGATAATATTGATACGAGTAGATCTTTAATTGTACCAAAAATCCTGTGGATCGCTATCTGTGCCGCCTTTTCTCGTTCCATGTTGCCTAAAATTGTGTAAGCTTTCCTGTCTCTGATACTCGTTTATATGTATACCAGCCTCTTGCACCTGAGGAATTAGCGTGTTTTTTATTTTTCCAGACATCTCTACAAATACAATGGTAGGAAAGAACATTCTGGTTGCCTGTCGTGCTGCAGTAACAAGTAATATTTCCGCGACCAGTGTAGTTAACATTGAAATTTCAGATGCTCGCTTAGTTGTCTTGGTCAGCTCTATTATGTCATCAATGCATGGGATGTGGAACATTGCTCTCTTCACTGCTGCTGCATATTTGTTTCGGTATATGCTTTTACTTCGAAGCATACACAATCAGGCTGTTATGGGGCCCAGACTTTGCAATTTGGACGACCTTCTTTCTGACGGGCAGGATGTGCCCTCTAATAGGCCGAACTTGAATACCGTACAGGTTCATTTGCCAGTAAAGCAGTTCTATACCACACACTAGGGTAGGCGCGTTAGATTTAAGAAATTTGATTAATTTCTTGTTTAATTGTTCATCAATGTGCTATGATGTTAGTTATTCTTGCCTGGTTTTGATCCCTCCGTAAACTCTGGTTTTGCGAGAAACATATCGTCCACCGGAATTATCGTTTAACATCACTACGGGCTCTTGACAGGAATTTATTTCTGGATTTTGGTTAATAAGAATTAATCCATAAGTTTTCTCACTATTTCTATTGTGTGACCTTCTTTCTGACGGGAAGGATGTGTCCTCTAATAGGCCGTACTTGAATACCGGAAAGCTTTTGTGTTCGCTGTTCAATTTCAAGGCCATCGTAAGCGTTGACAGACTAAACGGCCTTCATTGATCATTCAGATCTGCAAAGAACTGCAAACTACCCACACTATGCAATTGCCCGCCCTGGCTGATCCTCCTCCACGGCAATCTGTAAGCTGCCCGAGCCCTTAATCCTGCAACAGTCAGTACAGGTTCATTTGCCAGTAAAGCAGTCCTATACCACACACGGTAGGCACGTTAGATTTATGGTTAAAGAAATTTTTATTTCTCAATAAGAAATTACAAAGATTTCACTTACTTGAGAACATTTTATTATAGATTTAAGAATATTAATGGTTTAATTGTTTATTAATGTGCTATGATGTTAGTTGTTTCAGCCTGGTTTTCTTCTCTCCGTAGGGCGGTGTGGCGATAAACATATCGTCCACTGGAATGATAATGTAACATCATGAAATTACTGAGAGGGTTATTTTGCTGGATTTTGGCTAATAAGAATTAATACATAATTTTCCCTATTCCTGTTGGTCGACTATCACAGGTTTTTTTATTGTATCAATCTACCTAGTGTATAATAATTTTGTAAGCGTTCCTGACTGATTAAACTGTATATCCCATGGATCACAGTGATTGTTTTGAACTGAGGCGAGAATATATAGCGCGAATAGCATTGAATGGCGCGATAGTCAGCTATTTCTATTGATTGTGTAAATCGGAAATGATCGGTTTTACGGACTTTGCCGATGCTAACATAACTAATTAAAACACCAATTAAATAACTATATTTTTTACGCTATGTGTCAGTATTTTTTTTAAGCAAACTAAACAAAAACGGATACTACTTCATTTTTATCGTCAATTTTATTTTTCCACTCAGAATTGCAACACTTAACCTACTGCGACACCGCTAAAGGACCGCGGACGCACCGGTGCGTCCAAGTACCCACGCGGCTTACAACTCTATTTGTATTCGCTGTAATGGCTATTATTGTCTGTGAATTTTTGTGTCTATGGTCGGATAGATATTCTCGTCAAATAAATCGACTAAAAGCAAAAATATTAATGGGCAACATTTTAAAAAAATGTTGAAAATCACGTTCCCGCGCGGTAAAATGTCAGTCAAATGTCACTCCCGTTCGCTGTAATAATTCGTTTTTTAATGGTTTTTGTGTGTAAATCGTCGGAAAGTGGTGATATTTTCATTTTGAAGTAAATATTACATCGTTTTAGATATAAATAACATCATGTTATACCTATTTTGACCCAACCAAAAAAGTGTAAACAAACAGATAAGAGAAAGTTCCCGTCAATGTGAAAGTTGTGATATTTTGTGGTTTTTCTGTATGGATCTGATCCGTAAGTGTTTTATTTCTTTTCTATATTACATGTATCATCGTATTAGACAACATTTAGAACAAAATAATACAAAAAAATATTTTTTTGGGACGGAGAAAGTTACGTAAGCATTAGAAAATCTAGATTATCTAAAATCTAGATTTTTTGAATTTTTTGTTTTGAATGTTTGTCTCTAAAAACGCTTTTGTTAGATAACTTATCTATCCATAATGTACCCTGCAAAATTTCGTGTGAATTGGTACGGTAGTTTTATCAGAAATCCTTATCACAAAGAACAAAAGAAATAATAACAAAAGCGGGTAATAAAGATAAGTGAACGTTGTTTACAAAGACTGTAACCATTTGAAACGTATTTCTAATCTATTCGAGTAGCAAAAAACATAAACAATACTACTTGAGACGTTATAATGAAACCTGAGTAATTGTTTATTTAAGTGCGGTCGTAAATCTGTCACGGCCGTTGGACGCACCGGTGCGTCCGCGGTCCTTTACCGGTTAAAATATCGTTTGGCTTAAAGCAGTAGATTTGAAACACAATTCCAGTTTTTTCTAATTTATATTTGAGCTCTGAAAAATTGCGTTGCTTGTAATTTATTTGTGATACTTTTCTTATAAGTGGCATTTTTTTGTTAAGCTTTGGTATTAATAATCTACTATTTAGAATAAATTGTGTACGATGCCATACTTGGAGGTAGCCTTTTTTGAAGTGGGCGCAGTTTTGGTTTAATAAATAAATGCCTTGATAGAACTCGTCTTGGCAAAGTCATATTATTTCCTTATAGATATGATAAACATATGTCGGATCCGGTCATTAGTACGGACACGAAACGAATCGCATGCGCGCCACTCGCATCGGAGTTAAGATGTCGCGGAACTGTTCTCGATTCGTTGTGCTCAGTTATTGTGTTAATTGTAATTTGTGATTATTATTGTGTTAATTTGTGATTTTAATAAACGCCGTCGCACCCAGTGTGTGTATAATTTAGCTAGTGTGACGGTTTTTCTATTGCGCATTAACCAACACTACCCACACTACGCCCACAGTAGTTAAAATATCGCTGATAATAACGAAAGAGTCACATACCCGTCTCCGACACACATATATATACCTACTTACCTCTTACTACTTATCTTCCATACACAAGGCTGTGTACCAAGACTTATGTATTTGCGTCATAAATATTTACCTCTCTGTCGCAATTCTCCGACACTGTTTTCATGTGTTCCAATTTCTTTCTGTTTGTGAACACAAGGGGCGTCACCGCGGTCATGAAACCAAACTTGGAATATTTGTTGCTCTTCACTACGCCGATCTAAAGGAATGAAAGTTTTCACTTACAGTGGTTATCGATTTTTATAAGAAAATGTTGAAATTACATTTTATTGAATAAATTATGACTTGTGGGCAAACGCCTTTTGAAGGCATCATCAATTAAGTCCCTTTTACACAATAAAACTTTATTGCCAGTTGCATACCATAATGTTGATATTTTATCCTCTAAACATTCTGTTACCGTTAAATCTATTCTTAGTAATAGTTACTTATAGTATGCAATTGCTTGCATTGAAATTATTTCACTCGTATTTTTTCAAAAAATAATTCCATTGAAATGAATCAGTTTGGATTTGTAAACTTTTGCAGTACCAGAACCGGTTGCCTTAGAATTCTGATATTATTTTCATTCTCAAGTTTTCAAGTGTGTTTTAAAAATGAATGTAATTATTATTTGCTGTCCGAAATTATGATCAACCAAATATTTAAACATTAATAGGAAAAACTGACCTTTTCCAACAAACACTTGATGATACAAGCCGACTTTTCCGGGTAAGGTGGCTCTTCGCGAAGGTTCTCCAAGTCTTTGACGGTAGCATTGACATGATCCATGCATGTGTGAGCTGTTGCTATCACTGTCCTCTTTACTATCTCGCCGAATTTACTTTCTGAATTAAATTTTAACATCATTATTAAATTAGTAATTTAATAATAAAAGATAGAAAAAACATTCAGCACAATACAGAAAAGTTTGGAGTTGCCCCTTGACAAAATATTGAAGATGGTAAGCTGGAATTGTAGGAAGGTGGTTATTTTCTACAATTCCAGCTAGCCCATCGGGGCGACATAAATATGTGTCTTCATGGGTGGCACAGGGCCACCTTCCGCCTGACGCAGGTCCTCACCGGACACGGCTGCTTCGGGAGGTTCCTGTTTAGGATAAGGCGGGAGGAAACACCCGGGTGTCACCATTGTGTGGATCGGCCTGAGGACACGGTGGAGCATACGGTGGAGGTCTGCCCAGCTTGGGCGGAGCAACGCCGTGTCCTCGTAGAGGCGATTGGCGGCGGTGATCTCTCGCGTCCGGCCCTGGTTCAGGCCATGGTACGGAGCGAGAGGAAATGGCAGGCCGTCACCTCCTTCTGCGAAGCGGTAATGCTCGCGAAGGAGGAGGCGGAACGCGTGAGGGAAAGGCAAATTTCGCGCCCTCACGCCCCTAACCGCCGCAGGAGGAGACGCCCGGGGCGGGAATCGCGAGCCGATTTCCGGCCACCGTAGGCGCGGGCTTGCGGACGGTGAGCAATGGGTAGCTCGCCGTCCGATAAGGACCAAGCCCGGGTCGACGGCGCGTTGTGTTCCACGCGCGCCTCAAAGAGATGTCAGCAGAATTGACGGGGTCCGTTAGGGCCAATGCCCGCCGGGGGTTCGAAGAAAACCGATAGGGAAATCGTGGCCCCCGGCAACAGGGCAACCGAAGGAACACGGGTGGGTTTTAGTCAGTAAGAGTCTGACACGCCCTCCCGCTCCACCCAGAGCGGGAGAAGTTATTTGATAATTTCCCACCCAAAAAAAAAAAAAAAAAAAAAAAAAAAAAAAAAAAAAAAAAAAAAAAAAAAAAAAAAAAAATGGGTGGCACAGGGCTTTGTACATTTCATCGATTAAGGTAACAACCAATTTCCTAAAGTAATTTCAGTGTCGGTGAATTCTCGCAGAACGCGTTTTTTTTTTTTGAGATTTGTTTGGAATTTGTCGAAACATTTGTTTTTGTTTTTCAGTAGTCCACAATGTGTGGTGAATCTTTTTAGTGACCTTGTAGGGCAAGAATATTGAGTGAGGCCCTTACCATTTTATTGAGCCTCGCATTCCAGCTTCAATATAATTAGTTTTGTGTTTTACTTCATAGAAATCGCATCATTTTGCATAATATGATTTTTCTTGCAACCACGTCCCAAAAATAATCATTGAAATCGATATTAGGTCTCTCCCTTAAAGTTATAGAGGGTTCCGCACATAATCCGCAAGTTCTATACACCGTTTAACATGCAGGTGAGGTGATTTGTTTGACTAATAGCTTTAAAGTCAATAAATCTTCAGTCTTTTGTCTTGTCGTTAAACATAAGTCAAACATAGATAAATAGGCTAAGGCGACCATTTGTTAATCATTTGAAGTTTATTCGTCCAAAAAATATATGGGAGATCAATCGTTTAAAGTTGGCTGAAATGCACTCTAACCCTTGTGGCATTCTGCCGCGCCACCTAATCTAATTTATTTATATGTTTTATACTATCTATTTACAACATATTAAAATCCTATGACACACACAGAACTCACCTTTTACTCGTAAACATTGTTACCTCTGAACAGTGTACTTTTAATTATTCTTTGATCATCTTAGCATCTATAACTTATTTTATATTACTAATTTTCGTCTTTGTAAAAAATCTTAGAATGATTTATATTCTGACATTTTCAAATTAAACTGTCATCTGTCCAATTTATTTTTCTATACCATAGACATAACACACCATGGACAAGTACACTTTATAGTTTTCTAAACCTTTCATAAAGCCGATGTATACACTGACCCTAGAAATAAGAACACCTGTAGACTTCCCTCTCTGTAAACCGTTTGTATTCGTGCTGGCCATCTATCGCTTGATATATCTTTGAAAACGTTTAAAAAAAAAATGGCACAGAACGATAGAAACGGGCTTCAAATTTTTCAGTCTAGAGTCAGAGTTGGGTCAGAGTTTGCAGGGAGAGTTTGAGTTGAGGGCTAGGAGTTTTTGGTTTGAAAGAGGCCTTGTTTTCGAAGCCCTAGAGCCTAGTTCTAAAACAAAGCTAATTTTAATACTGAACCTTTGTCTAATTAATTGAGTGTGTGAAAAACAAAATAAACCTTGAGTGTGTCAGAACTCTCGTTTATCATTTCATAAGCTCCTGTGCTACACCCTTCTAGCCGCGTAACGCAAGGCGACACACGTATACAGCGGCACAAGAGGCCTCCGACGCCAAGAGACGTGCCGCTAATCGACGCCACCCTCCAAGAGAGGCCCCCGACACTCTGACCCCCGACACTCTGACCCCCGACACTCTGACACCAAGCGGCGCGACGCCAAGCGCTGCGACGCCAAGCGCTGCGACGCCAGTCGGCGCGACGTCAAGCGACACCAACAGAGCCTGCCGACATTAACACAGGCCTCCCACTAGCGTGAGGACTCGCCGCTAGACGCCTGACGCTGCAGCCCGGCTCCTCTACGCTTCCCGACTGCCTACCTGCCTACCTGCCTTTGCGCCGGCCTACTCATCTTATCAGCCTAACCCCGCCTATCCCGAACATCCCACGTCTTGAGAAGCCGGCCCTTAACTTTAAATCTTAGCTACTCTAAATTTAATTTAAAATTAACTCGTAACCAACGTTTACCTCCTAAGAGGTAAACGTTTCGTTACACCCTAATGTCCCTTCTAGGATCAAGCCTAGATTTTTTTTCTGAGCATGCAATTTTATCCCTAACAAAAATATTGTTACAATGGTTTGACGGATCTTATTTTATCGCAGAAATTAAAAATCCTTTCGATTTCTCGAATCGGAAAATTTGTTAAAGGTATTTTCTTGGGCTATTTTGATTACGTTCAAAGTTTTCTGAAATAGATTTTAAAAGGTATATAGTAATATACCTTTTTGTACACCCCTACTCTACATGAAGAATAAGAAATATACCGACGGATTGATTGATTTTGATAGAATAAAGTCATTATTTTGAAATGTCATTATTTTATTGTTTTTGATATAATAAAGTAATTATTTTTAAGTATCTTCGCTTAGTGAGTTTTTATCACGACAAATTTTATATTGATGGTCAAAATGGCTAAACAGTATTTTATGATCTTTCATTTTCCGTCAAAACTAGTTGAACTCGGAAACTAAAAAATATGTTAAACTCACCCTTTTCATGCTGCCCGACCACATAATACATGACACAAAGGGTATGAAATGTGATCATGTATCTATAGGCAAACATTTTGGACGGCCTGCCCAAATAAAATAACTTGAAATAATGATGGAATAATTCCGCAGCGTTTAACCGCACCGGCGACAGATAACATCTTTCCGGCTGTGCGATTTCACGAATCAATGGATAGAACGGTTTTATATAGTGGATGATATCACTTTTTTGTTTTTGTTTTCCCTGTTCCGCTAAGCCGTAAGCGATTTGGTATCTGAAGACGTCTGTCAATATTTTTTGATTGATTATCCTGGTTTTATTGTCGTTCGATGACTTCTGTTTTATTGTTTTGCGATAAAATCAAATGACTTTATTGGTAATGTCAACAGGTTAGATCGAGCTGCGTTAAAGCTAAAAGGCGTTTTGGATGTAGGCGTGCAGTATCTTTTTCAGTCTTTAAAAGTGTATCTTAGGTACTATGAATAAGATGGAAGATAACTCAGCAGGTCCAAATTGAAGAAAAGTTCAAAAGAGAAAGCAATGGAAATCGTTAGACGTTTTTGCGAAGAGGCTCACTGAACTCCGAGATATATTATAACTCGGGAAAAAAATAACAGCAATCAAACTATCACAAGTAAGGAGATGTAGGATAAAAGGGCTATTTTATTGTATTGTATCTTACTATGACGTTTAAAATTATGCGATTCTAGGTAATGGCAATTTATTGTTCTTACCTCAAGTGAACAAACATTTCATGAGTCTACCCCGCGTATATTTAATTCCTTGGGCAGCATCCTAACTATAAATTAGCCCTATCTTATATAATTACGTTGGTTAATATTCGGCATGCATTGTATTGTGCTATGCTGACTGTCAGCGGTCGCAATAATATGTATATAATTGTACATAATGAGCGGCTGCGTTATGTGGACAGCAATTATTTTGAGAATTCATGTCACTACGGATGTTGGCAAATTTTGTTTCCCTATTTATTTCATTGAGTCAGTTTTCGGTAGCAGTCGTTATTATGAAATAGATTCCCACGGCAATATAGTTGTGCATTTAAAAGGCCTGATAGCCTGCCACTATTCCCTATGCCTATCGCTAACGACACTTTTAAACCGCCTGATAAAGATCATCCATACACGAACTTTTTGGAACTCGAGGCGTTCTGCGACACGGAACAAATATTCTCGAAGGCTAATTCCGAGAACTCTTGCCTCACTTTTGATAGAGTATTGCTTTCCTTGAAGCAGTAGTTACCGATAAATAGGTACCTACTTGGGTTTTTCAAACCTACATAGCCAAAAGCTGTGTCTGTCCGGTCCTGGTGATTTCCAATTTGATAACGGATGGGCAGCTCTTATTTCGGGTATAGGTTCACATACGCGCTAGGCACCACGCATCCAGCCAGTCTGTGTGGCAGACAGGCATCGGCTAGATGCTGCACCAGAAACCACAAATGGCAGCATTGTCCGGGCTGTACTACAATTGAAACCTAACATACTGAAAGTGTCACTTGTAAGATACAATACCCCACGTAAATGAGTTAAAAGCATGTGGTTCCGGTCAGCGGAGTACCATACCCACCACCGAATTATTATAATAGTTGTCATGTCTAATTGTCATTCTAACAGGCGAAATGTGGGTGTACCTGCTACAGGGACACCTCTGCCCAGTCCTTCGGGGAACCAAGGCATGATGTTATGTTCATGTCTATTAGTCCGTAAAGACCCTCTCTCTTGGTGTGATGCTCTACACCACAAAATAAATTTTAAACAGCTTTTTTTTCATTTGCTATTTGGCATCGTAAGATCTCAAATCAAATCAAAAAGTCATTTATTCAAACTAGGCTGAGAATCGGCACTTTTTACACGTCAAAATTACGTCCCTTCACCACTTCCTAGTGCTTTAGCTGGGAAGAAATGGCGCAACAAACTCCCCTGCAGCACTTCTGACTTCAGTTATAAAAACTTGATGCTAAACAATAGTATGCAAAATTATTTACATTACGCACCACGAAACATCGAATTAAATTATTTGCCATATATCAGCTAGCACACGCCAATTTACCAACATCTCTTTATCTCGATCTAATTTATCTATTGACAAATTTGTCTGTTATCATTTAATTATACATCCACTCAATCTCTTGATATATAACCGAAACCCTGTCAAACCAATATGCACGTGCGTTCAAAAATCGATGCTGCGTTCAAAAATTCAACGCGCAAAACTATTAAAATGATTTGTCATCTCACGAACACCGCTTGCCGCCATCAGTAAATCATTTTCACCGTCAGGCACAGGTTTAACGGAGGCTTTGTTGCTGCCATTAATTCAGTAAACAATGTAATATGGATCCAACCACTAACAAATTGGCAACAATTGGTCTATCCAATAGCGATATTCATCAAAGTCCAGTGCTAAGCGTGGTCGCAGTGAATGATGAGTGACGTAATGCGATGGTCGATGGCGGAACGTGAGATCAGATTGATCGTGTGATATTTAATGATGATGTAGGGGTATTACTGTACTTTGTGCTCTCAGTATGGCTGCGAACTAAATTGTTTACGGTATTATTGTAATAATTTAGCTCTAGACTATTATTATTATCAATACAGTGTTTTAAAGCCTCCTCATTCATACAGAGAAGACACATGAGCATTGACGACGCTTGCTTCAAAACCATAACCAATGCTTCACATTCTCATATCTTATTTCAGCTCTACAGTATTCTGTTCAATCCTACAACCCCCTCTTATCTTAAAGAACGTTTCAAGTTCCTTCATGACACTAATAGATATCTGAGGTCATCGGAAAATTTTAGACTAGAGATGCCGATGCATTCTACCGGCTTTTATGACAAATCTTTTAAGGTTCAAGCATACGGTTATGGAATGCCTTGCCCGTGTCGATAAGGCGTGCTCAATCTTTTGTCCACTTTTAAAATTCTGGAAAAAAACACTTTGTTTACTCTCCTTAAACATCGTCATTACATATAGTTCCTTGCTCTTGTTTCATGTTTATAATTTTATGTATATCTATTATCTATCTACTACATATTGTAGCAAAGAATAGCCTTTTCTTGCCACATGTCCAACGTCACGCAGGAATCGAACCCGGGGCGGTGTAAGGATAAGAAATTAAAGGTATGTTTGCGGTAAAACAACACTGTATATTAGTTATGTAGAGAAAAAAAAAACAACAAAAAAAGGAACACGTTAATACGGATAAATATAAAAATAAATAAGTAGCCGTCAGCTCGTTTTACCCCTTTTTTGGGAAAATGTTAAGGAAACTAGTAAAAACAATTAAACGGCGAAATAAGATTACGAATTAACAACTAAGGTAAGGATAAAAAGGATGGTCCTTCGCCGCGCACAGCTTCCGTCCGTCCGTCGTCCCGTCGCGGAGCCCGGCAACGCACGGCCGGCTGCTCTGCCCGGATCACTGGCGCTTCCGTCCGTCCGTCGTCCCGTCGCGGAGCCCGGCAACGCACGGCCGGCTGCTCTGCCCGGATCACTGGCGCTTCCATCCGTCCGTCGTCCCGTCGCGGAGCCCGGCAACGCACGGCCGGCTGCTCTGCCCGGACCATTGGCAAAATGCGGATACGGAGGGAACCCGCACCGAATAGGACTGGTTGGCTGTCTCTGGCCCAAGGGTGGAGCCGTAATCGGCCTTGTCTGACTGGATCCAAGATAAACAGCATATTAGGACCAGAAAGCAAGGCAAAATTGTGAAGGTTGATAGTGGGTGGTGATGAACCAATTGGAATACTCACAGTTAAAAAATCAAAGAAACAGTTTGGGATCGGGGAGAATATCCACGATTGGTCCCGGAAATGGGCACCAGCTGGCAGCAAGGGCTTTGACTTCCCTGCTTTTAAAACTTATCTGCTCACGAACAAACTATAATAATTTTCAGGATAAAGTCTCAAACGTGTTAATTTTGGTGTCTTCGTGATACCTGGTAGCTGACGACTGACGGTTGTCAACCCAGAAAAAATTCAATATTCTTTCTATTGAAAAAATTTTGAATTTGTGTCAACTTGAAAAAATAAAAAAATAAGGCGGCCTATGTTCGCGTAAAAAAAGTTGATAATGCAGTGTAATGCTGCAGTACCCCCTTTCTAACAAAAAAAAATATCGATACTATCGATAAAAAATCCAAAACAGTGTAGCACCACTAGAGTCAGATATCTCCGAGGGTATTATGAGAGAGGCTGAACGTTAAGTAACTACAAGATAAATAGAACCTAATCCTAGACTAATAAATAACCAAAGTAACCTAAAGGATGACAATTGGAGTGCAACCGATAAGGAATAACTTTGAACCGGATCGAACCTAAACGTTACCGATGCGAGTTCCAGAAGTGTCTACTAAACCTACAAATAAATTAAACGCGCGAAAGTCTAAATACCCTAACTAACTAAGACAAGAATAAGTTACAAGATAAGACAAAGAGACTAATAGCAAAGGTGAAGAGAGGAAACATTAGCATAGAATAAAGAGAAGATGAAAAAAGAAGTAACGATAAAAGAAGAAAACAATACCGATTGAAGGAAAAAATTACAGACTGAGGTAAAAAGGGGAGTCCAAAAAAGAGCATCAAGCTATGGAAATGAGCCTGAGTCCAAAAACTACCTCAGTCCAATAACTACCTCAGTCCAATAAAATAAAGGACAATTAAGTGACCCTGTCTGTAGGATTTGCATCCTAGTCGACTTTCGGCCTAATTAGTGCCTAGAGTCTGACTACTTTCGGCCTAATTAGTGCCTAGAGTCTGACTACTTTCGGCCTAATTAGTGCCTAGAGTCTGACTACTTTCGGCCTAATTAGTGCCTAGAGTCTGACTACTTTCGGCCTAATTAGTGCCTAGAGTCTGACTACTTTCGGCCTAATTAGTGCCTAGAGTCTGACTAACGGGATGAGTAGTAAAATGAGAGGGATGTTGTGCCTCTGGGACATACCTAGAGGTTAACAACACCCTCTTCGTCGTAGTCGGGTAAGATGAGATCAGCGACAAGACGCTAGTACTCTAGTAGAGGAAGAGAAATAAGCACTGCAGCGTTCTTCCGCGCCTAAAATAACGTAAATTGCAAGTTTTTATTATGAAGGGATCTGCTTACCACTTTTGTCCGTAGCTTCAAGCGTTTTACTTCGATTTTATATTTAGTTTTATATAATATTATTTTCGGATAGGACGGTGACGGTTAGAATGTCAATATAAAAAGAAGTAACATGTTAGTCTGAAAAATAAGGCCGTATACTAAGACCGTTTGTAAATAGGTTGTAACCATAATTAATTTTATATCGTAAAATTACGTAGTTTGAAAACAATTAGGGATAAAACTAACATCTACGTTGGATTCATTTGAATTAGTTAACGCAAGAGAAACAACGAATTTAGGGAAAGGAAAAAGCCCAGTGTATTTTCAAAATGAGCGTTCTGTGTACTGCAATGTTTTTGATGTTCGTAGTTCAAGCGAATTTTATAGAGCAAAATGCAAAAGGGCGTAGAAAAAATTTGGGAGTAAAATATAGACTGCCCAAAACTACGTCTTGCCAAACCAGCATTTCAGGATATCCTTAATATGATATGATCCAGAATGAACAGAATCGCAGTCCTGAAGGACATAGGTAGTTCTAGAGATAACCCTAGTCACACGGCATTTAATAAAGCGAGGTGCAAGCTTTCCGGAGAAATAGTCCGTCCCAGAGGACCTGGAGAAATTTCGTCTCCACACAGTGTCACCGACGTTGAGGGTGATAGCCGAACGGTTTGCGTTGTAAGACCGGGAATTGCGGAGGAAGGCTATAGAGAGATTATCGGCAACTTTAGCATAAACCTCGGTGAGGGAGGACAGATTGGACGCATGCCGAGACCGACTTTCAGCCAAATTGGTGCTTCGAGTCTGCCCCTGAGCATGGGTCCAAACATAAAAGAAATCCATAAGGACTTCCCTCCCAAACATAAGAAAGTTTGGAGTGAAACCTGTGGCTAAATTGATACATGAATTGAGGTAAAGTTTAACTTTGGGTAGCAATTTCAACCAGTTTCTTTGATTCTCCCCGACTAAAATACTCAAACAGGTAACAACACTTTGATTATAGCGTTCCACTGTGTTAGCTAGTGGAGTATAATAAGGCGTATAAATTGGGGAGTCAATGTGAAAAGACCTAAGTTTACAAATTGATTGCTGCGGAAGACCATGGCGTTATCGCAAAGAATAGCCCGTGGAACGCCGAAATTGAAAAATATTTCGGATAGGGCTTTAACTACAGAAGTGGCAGATAATTAATTGATTCAGGCGTGACCTTGCGGAAATCCATTATAAAATACAATAGACGTGGATATATTTAGTAACTTGTTCCGCTTTGCTATTTCTAAAGAGCCATAAAAAACTCCTGAAAGAAATCGACACGTGTTTCACCTCTCAACGAGGCATCCTCAGGATGACGATGGACTTGTTGCGAACTCGAACACGGCGTGTTGCCACACCAAGCGCTGAGTGCAGACCGCGAGCGCTTGGTGTGGCAACACGCCGTGTTCGAGTTCGCAACAAGTCCATCGTCATCCTGAGGATGCCTCGTTGAGAGGTGAAACACGTGTCGATTTCTTTCAGGAGTTTTTTATGGCTCTTTAGAAATAGCAAAGCGGAACAAGTTACTAAATATATCCACGTCTATTGTATTTTACAGAAGTGGCATTTACCACCTTTTTTAGGGGAATTAGCCAAACATACTTTGAAAAAACATCAACCATAGATAGGATATATCCATAACCGTAATAAGCGGTAGGCAGAGGACCAATCAAATCAATGGAAATTACTTGTAGGGGCAAAGAACGTCTTTTGGGTAGCACATCTGGCCACGTCATCAACCATAGATAGGATATATCTATAACCGTAATAAGCGGTAGGCAGAGGACCAATCAAATCAATGGAAATTACTTGTAGGGGCAAAAGGGGCAAAGAAACGTCTTTTGGGTAGCACATCTGGCCACGTGGCTGGGTGTTAGCTATCTTATACGCTTTGAAAATTTCACATCGCTTCAGGGTTTCGGTAACATCCCGAAACATGTTCGGCCAATAGAAGAGCTCCTTGATCTTAAGGTAAGACTTCATAACCCCAGGGTGTATAGACGGGAAATTATCGTGAATCTCCCAGATGGCAAGGGAATCCTTCTCTGCTGGCAAAACCACACGCCATGGGCCAGGTGACAGGGGACTAGCGACAGGCATGCGTCTCAAGAGAACGCCATTCTGGATGGCGTATGCGGGAAACATCTGGAGTGAATCGCGAGCACCCAAGTAAACCTTCTTGTACCATCTGTCATAAGTTTGTTCGGGACCCTGGTCGAACGTTACAGGACTTGCGAAGATCCTGGATAGGGCATCTGGAACTACATGCTGTGATCCCTTGCGATGGACTATATCGAAGGTATACTGGGAGATGATAGTGGCCCATCGGGCCAAACGACCAGAAGGGTTGTTAAGCGTGAGAAGCCATTTCAAAGCTATATGGTCAGTTAAAACTGAAAACTTCATTCCATCCAAATAACAGCAGAAATGCTTTATAGAATCTCGGTGGTACTGTAGAGAACGGAACCGAGACCAACAGCTGATGCATCACATTGTAACAGGAATGGCTTGGAAAAATCTGGGCAAGCCATCACGGGAGTGTTAACTAATGCGCCCTTTAGCTTAACGAATGCTTGTTCGGCGGCATCGTCCCAGCTTATTGGGTCACGACCCTTCTTTCTGCCAATAAGAGCAGTGAGAGGAGCTATTATGGAAGAGAAACCGTTGACAAAACGCCTATAATAAGAGCACATCCCGATAAACCCGCGCAGTGATTTAGCGGTGATAGGAGTGGGATAGTCCTTAATAGCATCGAGCTTGCTAGGGTCGGTCTGTAGATCCTTCTCGTTTACAATATAACCCAGATACCTTAACTCACTTTTGCAAAATTCGCATTTTTTAAGGTTAATGGATAAACCAGCCTCCTTAAGGCGGCTTAGCACCTTCCTCAGGAGAGCGAGGTGGCTGTGGAAATCCTTGGAAATTAAGATAAGATCGTCGACGTAACCGAAAACACAGTCGTTGCTAGTCAAAGTGAATTCAAAATTGACAATCATATCGGTAAGACGCTGCATCTCAGAGGCTGCATTAGTGAGACCAAATGGCATTCTGACGAACTCGAATAAGCCGCGTTGAGGGACTATAAACGCCGTCTTTTTGCAACTCTCATCGGCCGCGAGAGGAATCTGCCAGAAGGCACTCCTGAAATCGAGAGAGCTTATATATCTTGCACCCCGAAGGTTGTCAAGGATATCTTGAATGCGGGGGACCGGTGACCATCAGAGACTCGTATCCCCACGAGTCTCTGATGGTCACACTATTCAACTTTCTGCTATCAACGCAGAAGCGAACGGAGCCGTCTTTCTTGGTGACTATGACCACTGGACTAGCCCAAGGTGAACGAGATAGTCGGATAACACCCAATTTTAGCATCTTGTCGATCTCCTCATTGAGAACTTTTAATTTAACGGGTAAAAGAGGGTAAAACCTTTGCCTAATTGGTTGTCCTGTCTTATTGATTTTTTGTGATAGCCAGGTAGTTTTTCCAAGTCCAACCTTGTCAGATGAGATGACTTCAAACTCATCAATGACCTGTTGTAAACTTCGCTCTTGGTCAGGTAATAAGACGTTACGAGGATGAATGTATCGGGGTTCAGTTAAACAAGAAACCCGAGGAGAGGAATGACTAGTAGCAGGAATATACATGTTTCCTTTGATGTTATTCTTAAATGCCTTACTAAAAACCGAGGTTAGACCTTTGTTCCAAAACTCTATTCCTAAGATGACTGAAGAAGACATACTACGCGCAACCAAAAACTCGTGAACAAAAGTAGTATCGTTGAATTGAACCGGAAGATAAACAGTTCCCAAAATATCAATGGGTGAGTTATTAGCGGAAATGGCACGGGGACACAAAATGTTCGATGTCATAGAAATTCCTAGCTCGCGGGCCAAACTATCACTAATAAGAGACATCTGAGCTCCCGAGTCTAGTAATGCTTTAATCAAATGGCCTTTCAACCAAACCTTAATAAACGGTCTATTATCGGAAGAGTCCGACGCTATCACCGGTGACACTGTACGAGAAAAATAGGCGGCGTGTCGCCGGTGGCTTATGCATTTTTTGGATTACAATTTGGACAATCCCGGGTAATCACGCCAGGAGTCCGGCACTTGAAACAGAGCCTACCAGGAAAATCTGGACAGTCACGATACGAGAGTCCGTTTTTTTTACACTTGGGACACAATTGAGCTTCGGATGACACGACCGAAACAGCTTGGTGGATTTGGGTAGGAAACTCTCAAAATGTGAAGCAGTATCGATGATTGCATCGAAATAAGTAAACTTATATAGGATAGATAGACATGGGAAATATCTCGGGTTACGATTTCCAACAAGTCGGGTTAACTAATCGGACGGCTCAAAGTATCGTTCAAATAGGAAATTTGGATTATAAAATCTCTAACGGGTTGATCTGACTTCTGTTTATAATTTGTGACCTCTTGTTCGGTTTTGTATTCAAAATCGATTGGGCCGCATGTCCTAATAAACAATTGTTTAAGTTCTGAATAGGATAAGTCGGGTCTGCGAATTGATCTAAAATATTTCAAGGCGGCACCGGACAAAACCTCATGAAACCGTTTAAGCAAATAGCAATCCGGTAAGTCGTCCGCGTCTTTATGTTCGTCGATGTTGGTGAAGAATTCGCGAACACATGTATTTCCAGAATAATCAATCTTCCATTTTGAAAGGGAGATTTGTTTTTTAAAATACTGGGGGCAATATTCCGACCTCATAGGAGATGGAATAACAGACGACGTTGAAGCTCTGGATGTTCTGGGTGGAATCGGAGGAGGCCTAGAAATTATGGGGCTGCTTCGGAATGGAGTTGAATCAATAGGGAGCTTTTCGCCTTCCATACTGACGCAAATTAACGAAACAAGACAAAATAAAAAAACACGATAAGATTGAAGACCCGAAGTACGACTCGTTACCTGAAAATATACCAATCAAGTAGAAACTAAATTTGTGCTGCTAGGGAGCACACCACATACGGAATAACAAAAAAAATATGTAAGTTATTATTCACAAGTATCTTAAATGTACTTACTTGTGTTCAGGCGCCAGTTTGTACCAAAAAATAGCCTTTTCTTGCTACATGTCCAACGTCACGCGGGAATCAAACCCGGGGCGTTGTAAGGATAAGAAATGAAAGGTGAAGATGTTTGCGGTAAAACAACAAAACAAAAAAAGGAACACGTTAATACGGATAAACATATAAATAAATAAGTAGCCGTCAGCTCGTTTTACCTCTTTCTTGGGAAAATGTTAAGTTTAAGATATGGGAGAAATTTACGTTTTTTTTTTACCTAGGCTCATCGATTACCGTAATTTGTGGTGGTCGAGGATACGACGCGGATTTATCGGCCAATAGCTCTATTGTCGACCCCGTGCCCTATTGGACGTACACATATCACGCGATGAACCTAAAAATAAAACGGATTCTGTAACTAGGAAAAACAATTAAACGGCCGTCCGTCGTCCCGTCGCGGAGCCCGGCAACGCACGGCCGGCTGCTCTGCCCGAACCACTGGCAAAACGCGGATACGGAGGGACCCCTCAAAAGCTACCTCTCAAAAGACCAATCCGGAACCCCCTTCTGTGCAGCGCCTGTGCAGCGCCTGTGCAGCGCCTGTGCGCCTGTTAGGGTACATCTCTGGGAAGACGCCTTCTCCTACGAGCGGGATCTGCCCTCTCACGATCCCGCTCGGCAACCTCCTTCTGAAACATCAGGGTCTCACAGGAGGCCATTTATCGCCAGTTCTCAGACACCGCCAGCATAGACTCAGACTCAACTACTGTTGGCTGGCGACCAGGACCCGTCTTTCAGTAGCCCACGCAGGGCACTCACCAGTCTTTCAGCAGCCCACGCAGGGCACTCACCCGTCTTTCAGCAGCCCACGCAGGGCACTCACCCGTCTTTCAGCAGCCCACGCAGGGCACTCACCCGTCTTTCAGCAGCCCACGCAGGGCACTCACCCGTCTTTCAGCAGCCCACGCAGGGCACTCACCCGTCTTTCAGCAGCCCACGCAGGGCACTCACCCGTCTTTCAGCAGCCCACGCAGGGCACTCACCCGTCTTTCAGCAGCCCACGCAGGTCACTCACCCGTCTTTCAGCAGCCCACGCAGGTCACTCACCCGTCTTTCAGCAGCCCACGCAGGGCACTCACCCGTCTTTCAGCAGCCCACGCAGGGCACTCACCCGTCTTTCAGCAGCCCACGCAGGGCACTCACCCGTCTTTCAGCAGCCCACGCAGGGCACTCACCCGTCTTTCAGCAGCCCACGCAGGGCACTCACCCGTCTTTCAGCAGCCCACGCAGGGCACTCACCCGTCTTTCAGCAGCCCACGCAGGGCACTCACCCGTCTTTCAGCAGCCCACGCAGGGCACTCACCCGTCTTTCAGCAGCCCACGCAGGGCACTCACCCGTCTTTCAGCAGCCCACGCAGGGCACTCACCCGTCTTTCAGCAGCCCACGCAGGGCACTCACCCGTCTTTCAGCAGCCCACGCAGGGCACTCACCCGTCTTTCAGCAGCCCACGCAGGGCACTCACCCGTCTTTCAGCAGCCCACGCAGGGCACTCACCCGTCTTTCAGCAGCCCACGCAGGGCACTCACCCGTCTTTCAGCAGCCCACGCAGGGCACTCACCCGTCTTTCAGCAGCCCACGCAGGGCACTCACCCGTCTTTCAGCAGCCCACGCAGGGCACTCACCTCCTCAAGCGTGTGATGTACAGAATATAAGCCGCCTCCGCAATGATGTCAATTTTCCGTGGCCTCTCGCCCAATCTTGTTCAGGTACTCACCGAAGCAACCGTGCTGCCCGGTCAGTACCTGAGTGAGCCTATAAGAGATGCACCTCCTCTCTTTTCAGCCAGGCTTCTCAAGTGCGGTAGGACGGCTTCGACAACGCCCTTACGCGAATATTGTGGCTGTTGCAGCCGTTCACGCCACCACTCGAGCGCGTGTCGCCGTCCCTGCTGGCTCAGCCGTGCAAAGGCGATTCCTGGCACACCAATGTTTCCCTACACCGTATGTCGAGTGTTATCTGAGATAAATAAATAGATTCGAAAACGAGAAAATATAGGAATCACGTGAGTACAGAAGGCAAGGTAAAGCAAGATACGCAACTAATCATTATTCAACCTAACAGTAAGGAATGTGTTGGAAAATCTGAGTTGAACTAAACAGAATGAATGTACTGAACTACTTTGAGTGAACTATGAAAATGCGCCAAGACTGAAGGGGCTATTGTAAAGTTACGGGTATTGGCTTCGCGCCATGACCGAGGAACTGTTTCCGTTATTTAAAAAGGCGTGCCAAATTTCTCGCATTGAACGGACAGAGAAATATCTTATGTCAAAAGGATAAACAAAATGGTGGTGTAGCGGAAAATGTAGTGGACTGTATTTTTTGCTTCACACAAGCCGCAAAATTATCAAAAACAAGAAAATAACAAACGTCATCTTTTTACCCAACTGCGCGACGCAAAGTAATGTGTTCATCAGCCTATATAATAAAAAAAACGATGTTCATTTATGCCCTAATCATGTCCAGCCAATTTATATTTTAAAGTAGCCTTTTTTTTCAAACGATGTTTGAAAAGCCCGCCGCCTACTCGTAAATAACAAAGGCCTAAAATTAGACCTTTGTGCACTTTATTGGCCCTAATTCCTTATTGTTCGTGTTGGAACCGGAACCATGAATTTTGAATAAGAATTATAGCGAAGTGAAACACCATAGTCGCTAGTATACGTATATTGATTTATCTCATTTTAGAAAAACACAACATAAAAAATAAAAATAAACCGGCCAAGTGCGTGTCGGACCACGCACAATGAAGGATTCCATAGTTGGGATGAATTTATCCCTAAAACAATCTTAACTTTGTAGTTGAAAAACATGTTCTCCCATACGGAATGTATGGGAAAATGTTTTTGCAACTGCAAAAATGCAAAAATAAGTTGGTCGATTATTACTCGTTAACTTGTGAAGTCTACTTAGCTGTGATAGTTTTCCTTTTAATTTTCTTATATAATAAACCACTGCCGTGATTTTTTTCACTCTAAAAATTAGCACTTTGAAACTTAATATTTCGCAAACATCCCTGAATCCAAAAATGGTTTTCACACACAGTTTTTGAAGTACCATTACCACTTTACGAGTAGGGGAGGTACCCTTAAAAAATATTTCATAATTTTATTTTACCACTTTGTCGGCGTGATTAATATGTACATGTACACCCATGCCAAATTACAGCTTTCTAGTACTAAGAATCTTGGAGCTAGACCGCGGACAGACAGACAGCCAAACAGACGGACACGGCGAAACTATAAGGGTTCCTTGTTTACTACAGAACCCTAAAAAGGAAATAGAAAGAAAGTATTACGATTTGTTGTCGCGGAATTATTATATTGTTATATCGTATTTGTGAGAAGACTTTCGGAATATTCGCTGGTAAATTTGGTTACGTACCCGGAAATTCGGAGTGCACTTAGTGATTGCAATGGATTAGTTACGTAAAATACATGAATCGAATAAGGATTTATACCCGCAAGTTACCTCGCTGTCGGCCTTAGCCTTTTGTATAAAAGAAAGGTAATAAACGAAGGTAACTCGTAGAAGTCACGTCACTCCTTTTATAAACGAAAATAATATTTTGAAAATGGCTGCTAGAAGAAAATTACTCAAAGCTAGTTAACTAAATCGTTCCGCGACTAGCTCATAGCCATGAAAAACTGACAATCTTGTTTCAAGTCATATTTAAATTAAAAATTGGAAAATTTATAAATATATGATGAAGGAATCAAAAAGTTGCAAGCACAGAGCTTTTTTTGCAGAGGAACGCTGCAGAATGTAGCGTAGGTATCCTAATCCAGAAGGTTAGGTATTTTTGGCCCAAAAACACCTAACCCAAAAACACCTAAGAACAAAAACATGTTAAGAACAAAAACATGTCAAAAATATCTAAGAACAAAAACTAAAGAAGTATACCTGTCCTACCGCTTCCATATGAAAATTAGTTTCAAAGGGTCCAAAGTAAATACAGTATAATGTTCATGTAAAAAAAAACTATCTATAATAATGTTTTCTTTTACCTTTCACAGCGTCCACTAATTTTTTTCTAAGAAACTTTGTGCTATGTAGATTAAAAAGTTTCATAACGTCTCGAATAGGTACCTAATAGAATTGAGATTTCAATATTAGTTCATTGTTGAGAGAAAAGTCTTATTTTAGGGATCTGTACCCGAAGGGTGCCAAACGGAACCCTATTACTAAGCCTCCACTGTTTCTGTCAGCGGGCTTGTATCTCATGAACCGTATAAGTAAATAGATAGTTGGAATGTGTGATCTTTGTTATAAACCAAAAGAACGAATGAACGTTATTAAGACCATTAAAATAGGACGTCTTTATTAAGACCATTAAAATAGGACGTCTTTATTAAGACCATTCAAATAGGACGTCTTTATTAAGACCATTAAAATAGGACGTCTTTATTAAGACCATTAAAATAGAACGTCTTTATAAAGACCATTAAAATAGGACGTCTTTATTAAGACCATTAAAATAGGACGTCTTTATTAAGACCATTAAAATAGGACGTCTTTTTATTAAGACCATTAAAATAGGACGTCTTCGGACAAGACATGACAAGACAAGGCAAGACACGAGACCGAGACCAGAGCACTTCCGGTCCAGATGGTTGGATGATGTAGAACTGTTGGGGTTCAAAATTAGAGAGAAGAAATCAGAAATAGGTCACGTTGAAGGAATATACTCTACCAGGCCAAGCCCCACCCGGGGCTGCCTCACATGATGATAAAAAAACAACGAAGGAAAAATTAACACGAAAACTAAGGAATTACGATACCAAATAATTATAACATTACAAAATACCTACTTTTTACTTTACTTATTAATATACAAAGTTAAAATTTATTAATTTTGTAAAAAATTATCCAACATTCAATTAAAATCCAGATTTTAATTAACGACCGACTGAAAAATCGTTTACCTTTCCTGAAAAATTTAAAACCATTTTGAAACTTTGGCACTGAAATTTTGCATTCGGAAATACCTCGACAAAGAAAAATCGGAAATGAATAACAGCGGCTTAATCAGTGCCGGATGTAATAATCCGGATTTAAGTGTCTGATTTGATTGGAAATTATTGTCTTTTTACCAAGAATTACTGTTAGGTAGAAACCACAATCCGAAAAAGTGAGTTTATTGACAAAAATAACAGCCGTAGGTAGCTGTAGTAACAGTGATTTAATTATGTTTAAATACACAAAACCAAATATGCGTAAATAAAATGTAATTTCAGACTGGTTTGGAGGGAAATTTGAATTTTTTTTTTTCTTCAAACCTTTTTTAGCCTAAGTAACATAATCATAGCATAATGAATAATCGGCCTGTAATTTCCCACTACTGGGACTCGGGCTTCCTCTCTGTGAGAGGGAGGAAGATATACGGAGGAGGTTGTTTTCTTAATGCTCGTGTAAGAGTGGCGATGTAATTATTTTCTCTAAAATAACTTCATTCCACTTATCTAACAAGAATTGTACACCATTGTCTGTCATTTAATTTAGTTACTTATCTCTTTTTACAAACAAAACTACTCCACGCTTACCATGCGTTATTCTTTTCTCATTAAGTACGGCTAAATAACCGCACGCGCGCTATCAGCTGTTAATCGCTTGACCTCGTTCTATCTCATGTTACATTATATGTAGGTACAGGTCGGGGCACGAGTCGTGAGCACAGCTCACGCATGTTACAATTTCGGTCAATGACAGTAGCCGAATGACACGCGAGAGGTCCTCCAATAGACGACGAGCATCAAACAAATGACGAACCCGGTGATTGACGATTTGTTCCATCCAGCTGTTGTTACTTCTGGAGTAACTGGTTTAAGAGGTCAGGTCCCGGTAGAGATGTTTTATTTTTAGATCACCATTTCTATGAGCTTACTCTTTGTCATAGCACCCGTTGACTGGTTTTCAAAAGCCTTTAACTGAAATCTTGGATATCGTGAAATCAGAGAGAAACTTATTTTTTTCACAATATTTTTAAGTCGTTCTTCTAGACTTTTAACCAAGAAGACAGCATCACAAAGTACACTGTCACGCATCAATAAATTAAAGCTCTGACTACATTTTCTTTCATAGAACATTTACATTACCGACAACAATAAAAGTCAAAATAAGAAACACAATAAAATATACATGGCTAAATTTGAAACTATTCCCGAGAACATTCACTTGAGACAAAAGGCCAGTAAAAACCGGCCGGTTCAAAACCAACTGGTTGTTTCAGGCATGATGGTCCGTCCTATTTGGGCTTACACATAAACATACCCCCGGTTCTCTCGTAAAAAAGTCAGGAAGTTTATCCCCATGTTTCCCCAAGTTTAAAGACTTCCAGTCTCTCCAGTTGGCTGTCGCCAAACTGATTTTTCCTTCGTTTTTCTATACCAGCACCTGTAGCTCGGTTCGAGTGTTGGTTAACACCGCTATTATCAAATGTGTGGGTAAGCCTTCCGCTGAAACATGGTACTGTGCTAACCTGTGAATACACTCCAGTAAGCAATCCGCTCTGATTGGCGCAACTCATTCTAGAGTACACTTTGAAAGGTATGAGTTGTATGGGCTTCAGTCCCTTAAATTTTGGTGCTTGGAATCCTTGGCCCATCTCTTCTCGCGTAAACCACCCACCTGCGCATGGGGGTAATATGTGATAGGATGCTGAAGTCTTCTTTATATGTTCCGAATATGCTGTGGAACACGAGTTGCCTAGCCATCTCCTCGGTCATGCTCGATCTCATAGTGAAGTTTCTGGGACTCTCACACAACAGCTTATACAAGTAATATCCTCCCGATCCCGTTAAGCTAAAAAAAAAAGAAAGAGAATTTATCTATATCTTCCGCGGATACAATCCTATATCCAGCCACCAACATAATTAACTGGGAAAAACAACCTGGTGGCCGTAGTATTCGGCAAAATCTCAGCAATCAAGACTTGTGATACCTCTAGACTTCAGTTCTGTATTCGGGTTTAAGTTATAATATCATCAATACATGGGACATGAGCCATGTTCAGACGTCAACATGCAAATAAAGGCAGTCATATTGGCCCAAGATTTTGTACAATGCTAGTTTCTCTGGTGGAAAGCTACTTCCTTCTAGCAGTATATGGTGTGCTCCATTCTATCATCAATACATGAGATATAGGCCATGGACCTCTTGGACTGCCCCCTCGTACTTGTTTCTAAACTTATCTTGAGACGTCAACATGCAAATAAAGGCAGTCATATTGGACCTTTTCTCTTTTCCGGATAGGGAAGTTTTGATGACCGAGGCGCAGACCCTGAGAAGAAGTTCATATGACTGATGGTTCCTATCCACTCAATATATGATCTTGAGCATCTGACTGATTGTTGAGGAACTTGATTAGCTAAGCTATTTAATGAAAAATGCAGATCGGATGCAAAAAACTTGTGCTTCATTTAATGTATTTTTGTACAGTTGACTGACGTTAGTGACAAAGAACATTAATCCCTCTTTAGTAACACATTCGTGCCAAATTTTCAGTGCTTCAGAGCGTTGCAGCAGAATCTCATCCCCTTTTGAAATCGATCTTCTTAGACTTCTCTATTAAATAATATAATTTTCACCCCTCATAGTGCGCGTGATTTCTTCAAATGGTCAAACTAGGCACTACTGAACGCCTTCCATTCTTTGAGAGATTATTAAAAGATTTTATTTATTACGGCCATGGTAGCACACAACGGTTCTTCCAGTTCTACGAATCTTTCTAGCATAAAAAACCGGCTAATTGCGTGTCGGACCACGCACAAAGAAGGGTTCCGTAGTTGGAATGTTTGTAGTTGAAAAAAACTTTTCTTAAATTGTTAATGTGTTAAATTTGTATGTGATAAAACTACAAATTAACAATTTCTCGGACTTTTTCTATACGTGGGTACCTATAGTGGGACTAGATATTTCAATTGATCTCCTTCCATAAATTGTTTTTCAAAAATGTACTGTACCGATTTGAAATGTACACATACACCCTCTTTATTTCAATCGTCCATGCAGCCGTCTATTATATTTTGAATAGTGTCCGGTTTACATATATGCCTGGCATCCCTTAGTATTTTGTAATTCGCATCCAAAATGATCCAGGTATTGCTCTCCTTTAACGCCAATACGTTGTCCCAGACTTGTTCTTTGAACAGACATTCTACCTGAACCCTGCGTGGTTTTCCTTTTTGACTTATTTATAAAGGACATGTTATGTTTTTGTATGGAGGCTGGGCTTTTATTCGAAGCTGCTGTGAACAGAGAAGAGGTTATATTTTTATGAAAGTATATAAATTAAGGAGACTTTTTAAATTATTACATTTTAGTAACACTATTCTGTTGGATGTCATTATTGTCATTGTGAAATGTGAACGTCAATCAAGTGTCAAATGGGGTTGGCAACTGTTAAAGTGGCGCTAGCATTGGAATTGCTACTTAGTAATTCATCATTTTGATGTAATTTTAGTATGGTTTTTCTTGATTGCAGAAGAAGTGATACACCATTTCAGTACTAATATTTCTGGATTTATAATCTTGCACACATACAAACTTGGTATACTTATTATTTAACAAACTATTTAATTAGGTAGTTTAAATAGACTTTAGACTTCTTGAAGACACCTTCTGGTTTCGAGGCTAAAAACGAACTGACTTAGAAGCTAAGCGACGATCCAAACGTCATGTTTCCAATTCTGTTCCGTTAAGAAAACCAGTACTTTTACGGAACTGTCAAATGAGATACTTTTAACACTGATACAAAAATTATTTGAGGCAAATCACATACTTTTAATTTTATTTTTAGTATTTAAAATCAGTAAATCTTATTAATATTTAGAAATCATGACATACGGCTATCCGACACTGTGTTGCCTCCTGGCACACACAACAATCATAAAATTATTATTTTTTACATAGATCATAACATTTTGCATGTTAAATAAAAATTAAATGAAAAATTTCTATCGAATAAAGAAAGCTTTGCAATACATTTTATTTGAACATTACAACAACAAAACATTACAATATACTTGAATATACAAAAATGGAAAGGTACTGCTACGTAAACAAAGACAAGCCTACTATCGTATCGAGCGAAATGGACATCGATCGGCTTTCGACTACTTACAACGCAGGTAGGAAGTCAAAAATCTTTATCGGTAGTCATAAGTTTTAAATTAAGTAAACCCGGATCTCTCTCGGTGACCAAGAATTATTCGACTGTGCAAACATTAATTTAAGTTCTAAAACAGTTGTGTAGTATAATTAATCAGTTCAGAAGGAATATAAATAAAAATACTTCATATTATGGTACAACATCAATGGCTATGAAATGCACAGTAAGCTGCGTAAAAACTGAAAAGGTGGTGGAATACTCTTTAATACACTGTAAATGTATTATTGGTCAAATCGCTATACCTCACGATTACCACACATATCTGTGCAATTCCTAGACCACCAAACTAAAGTAAACATCTATTCGTAAAATAAACAGTATCTTATCCAATGCCTCTATTAAATCATACGACACTTATTTGCTAGGAGACGTAGACATACATAAGACATACGACATTATTCGAGAACAGTACTTTAGTATCATGTCAGTGTAGTCTAAGGAGCGTGATTACTGACTACTCAAGAATTGAAACACGCGGTAACATGCGTTGCTGTTTAGATCACATCTTTCTAAGAACGCGCTCGTTATATCTGTACTCGGCCATACTCGGAACTGTTCCAACTGATCATCGCCTGTCGGCCGCTATGGCAACTGAATTTCGTAACTAGTTGTCAACAAAGAAGTAACTTTCGTTCTATGCAACCGGTTGCAAAAGAAAAACTTTATTTCTTGTGTGGCGCAAGTGGTTTACCAATTAAGAATTCCTAGAAAAGCGTGGTAGCGATAGAGGAATTTAATTTTCTTTCGTAGTTCATAACTATATGACTGGATTGCGTTGTTGTATGCTTATAAGAGCCTAGCTAAACAAGGTGAAAATGTGCTTAATAATACCCGTGACAATGGTCGACACAGTAGGTACTGTCTTCTGAATCAACTTTCACTTTTACAAAAATCTTTTTATGTTCAAGTGTGCATGCACGCCTCATAACGCTCATTCAAAAACAGAAAAATATTAACAACAAAAAAATTGAAAAAATTGTTTTTTAGTAATAACAAGTGACGTAACATAATTCGAATTGCGAATTCATCTTTTTTTTAACCACGGTTTATGAAAATATTTCTTACATTTTAGGATTTCTCGTAACATAATTCGAATTGCGAATTTATCTTTTTTAACCACGGTTTATGAAAATATTTATTACATTTTAGGATTTCTTCACCAACTGGACTTTTCGCCATTACAACTCAATTCCTTTGTCTACAAATTGTTTTGGTAAGCGAGCAAGTTCAACACATCTCGCTACATGTCTTTTTTTTACTCTTGTTTTTACTTTATTACACTTAATTCCACTCGAGCAGATTCATCGAGCAGATCAATTTGATAGATGTCGATTTTGGCAACTACAGAAAAAAAAAACTTAATTCCTTCAAATAAAGTTTGTAATTGTATTGAAACATAAAAGTTTGACTTTTTAACCATCGGGAAAATTTTATCTTTTTTGGTAACTGGTTGTGAAACTTCTGCGATAGTGGCTACTGTTTGCCAAATAAGAAATAAACTTCCATCGAGCAGATCAATTTGATAGATGTCGACTTTGGTAACTACAGAAAAAAATATTTAATTCCTTCAAATAAAGTTTGTAATTGTGTTGAAATATAAAAGTTTGACTTTTTTTTGGTAACTGGTTGTGAAACTTCTGCAATAGTGGCTACTGTTTGCCATAAGAAACAAAGTTCTTCTTCTATCTCTCACTCAAACGCTGTGAAGACTAATGGAACCAATGATGCCATTGAAGTCACTGAAGGAACAGCCCACAATATGAACTTTAGACCTTTATAGGTACTATCTGTTATAGGTATGTCAACAACATGGAAAATGTGGTCAATCACTGTTCCATTTATCAATATGTGGATGACACATGCCTTGTAGCTTGTACTCTCAGAGACGTAAAAGTAGCAACTCAAAGGTAACAGGAAGATTTTACTCGAGTTTCCAAATGGGCACAAAATTCTGGACTGGTTCTTAATGCAAGTAAGCCTAAAATCCAACCAAATGTTCACTTCTAGCCATCTAATGTAAACTACTTATTTTAAGACGATTGCACACAGTCACAATTGATCAAGTAACGCACCATACCTACCTTGGATTAGTTGCATACAATCGTTTTAGATGGACTCAGAAATGGACTCGGTCTGTGACAAGCTGCCAGTTATACTGTCAAAATTCTACATTTTGAAACCTAAATTCCCGTTTAAAATCCCGCTCAACACGTAAATTTCTTTAGCAAAGCCTATTATAGCATACGGAATTATGAGTTATGGGTGAACATTTAAATCATATATTGAAAGATTTTCAAAACTACGAGATAAATTTTAAAACTCATTAAATAAGAAAAATATAAATATCCAGTACAGACTAGACTAATAAACAGTAAATGTGTAAGGAAAAATACCATTGTAACTACACAGACAAATTATCACATCTCATTGAAACATTACTGTTACAGACAGACATTCACACAAAATTCATAGAAAAGGAACGTTCAGATACCGGGAAACTTTTTAATAATATAATAATTATAATAATTTATTTATTGACACCAAAAAATATTAACATTACATAACAACTATATTGCGTAAAAATAAATTTGTAGGCTATAATGAAAATAATACAACATAGGAGTATCTGCAGCCGAACTAGGTGAAAAACCTGTATCTCGGCATACAGCGCCAAACCTCTCTGATAATAGACTGGAAAAAATTTTAGCCAACAATTACAATTTTGTTAAATCTTACAGAATAGTATTGATATACCGTATTTTTAAATAGAGAAATGGTGTGTGTGGGTGAGTGTGTATTTTAGTGTGTGAGGGTGAGTGTGAACTGCTCGATGAGGTGGGCAAGCTCTTTGAAAGAGTCATTGCGGACCGCCTTGTCGGGCAGCTGGTGCGAGTGGGGCCGGATCTGGCGGAGAGCCAGTTCGGCTTCCGCAGGGGGCGCTCTACGGTGGACGCCATCATGCGCGTGCGGGCCCTCACGACGGGGGATGCTGTGGCCCGGGGTGGGGTCGTCTTGGCGGTGTCTCTAGACATCGCCAATGCCTTCAACACCCTGCCCTGGAGTTGCATCAGGGAGGCACTCCGGTTTCACCGGATGCCGACCTACCTCTGTCGTGTGGTCGAGGCCTATCTGACGGACAGGGCCGTCATCTACCCCGGTCACCAAGGAGAGTGGAACCGGCAAGAGATGTCGTGCGGTGTCCCACAGGGTTCGGTCCTGGGGCCGCATCTGTGGGACATCGGATACGACTGGGTGCTGCGCGCCGACCTCCCTAGCGGCGTCAGCGTCGTTTGTTACGCTGACGACACGCTAGTCCTGGCGCAGGGGAGGTCGTACCAGGCGGCGGCCGATTTAGCGACACGCGGGGTTGCGACAATCGTTGACAGGATCCGGCAGCTGGGACTCGAGGTGGCCCTGCACAAGTCTGAGGCCATGGGTTTTCATGGTCCTCGGAATGCGCCACCGTCGGGTTCCCAGGTAATGGCGGGAGGGGTTCACATCGGTGTCGAGTCGACGATGAAGTATCTGGGACTCGTCCTCGACAGCCGGTGGAATTTCGTAGAACACTTCCGACGTTTGGCTCCCAGACTGGACCGGGCCGGGGCTGCCTTGAAGCGGCTCCTGCCCAATCTGGGAGGTCCAAACGCCTCCTGCCGGAGGCTCTATGCGGGGATCGTGCGGTCCATGGCCCTTTACGGGGCACCGGTGTGGGCGCGTTCATTGAGGCTGCGGCCAGCCCGCCGGTTGAACGCGTCCCAGAGGGTCATGGCCATCCGGCTGGCCCGAGGATACCGCACGGTCTCCTGCGAGGCGGCGAGCCTCCTTGCCGGATTACCGCCATGGGATCTGGAGGCAAAGGTCCTCGCGCACATCTGGGAGTGGCGCGAGGAGGCGAAACGCCGGGGCTTAACTCCGATGCCGCAAGAAATCGCGGCACAGCGGACAGAGCTCCGGCGGGATCTCATGGCGTCATGGAGGGTGCGATTGTCGCAACCCCGCGCTGGGCACGCCACAATTGCGGCGATAAGACCCCTCTTTGAGGAGTGGCTAGAGAGACGTCACGGCGTCCTCACCTTCCGCCTGACGCAGGTCCTCACCGGACACGGGTGCTTCGGGAGGTACCTGTTCAGGATAAGGCGGGAGGAAACACCCGGGTGTCACCATTGTGTGGATCGGCCTGAGGACACGGTGGAGCATACGGTGGAGGTCTGCCCGGCTTGGGCGGAGCAACGCCGTGTCCTCGTGGAGGCGATCGGCGGCGGTGATCTCTCGCGTCCGGCCCTGGTTCAGGCCATGGTACGGAGCGAGAGGAAATGGCAGGCCGTCACCTCCTTCTGCGAAGCAGTAATGCTCGCGAAGGAGGAGGCGGAACGCGTGAGGGAGAGGCAAATTTCGCGCCCTCACGCCCCTAACCGCCGCAGGAGGAGACGCCCGGGGCGGGAATCGCGAGCCGATTTCCGGCCACCGTAGGCGCGGGCTGGCGGACGGTGAGCAATGGGTAGCTCGCCGTCCGATAAGGACCAAGCCCGGGTCGACGGCGCGTTGTGTTCCACGCGCGCCTCAAAGAGATGTCAGCAGAATTGACGGGGTCCGTTAGGGCCAATGCCCGCCGGGGGTTCGAAGAAAACCGATAGGGAAATCGTGGCCCCCGGCAACAGGGCAACCGAAGGAACACGGGTGGGTTTTAGTCAGTAAGAGTCTGACACGCCCTCCCGCTCCACCCAGAGCGGGAGAAGTTATTTGATAATTTCCCACCCAAAAAAAAAAAAAAAAAAAAAAAAAAAAAAAGGGTGAGTGTGAATGTGTGTGTGATAATATACTTTTAAGATGTATAATTGCTTAAAGGAAACCTGGTTACTCTGGTACGATTAAAAGTTTTTCTGTCTCTTCATAAGATAGTGTCAAAAAGTACTCTTTGACCTTATTTTTACACTGGGTCTTGTTTAGAGAATAAATATGTAAGTGAGAGTTAATTTTACCATAGATATAGGGTCCCAACAATAGAAAAAATCTTCTAATGAAAGATGTGTGTGGTTGGTGTTTGCGAGTACACACTATTCGATCCCTGCGCCTACGTTTATGGTTAGAGTCATAGTTCATATCTTTATGCTGCCTTAGAACGGTAGTAAGTAAGAAGAGCTGGCGAACTGTAAGTACTTCACAGTATTGGTACAATAAATTTGTCGAAAATAAGCGTGGCTTATATGTGCAGACCTTTTTAGGATAGCGCGTTGCGCAATCTCAATAGGTTTTATAATAGTTTTAGGAGCTCCTCCCCAGGATGAGATGCAGTACGTTATGATAGACTGGCATAGGGCAAAGTAAATTTGTTTTAATAATATTGCATCCACAACATGTCTCAGCTTCTTGAAGACATATATGAGCTTTCTGACTCGAGCACTAAGTAGTTTTATATGGTCTTTAAAGCTGAGATTACTGTCTATCAAAACCCCTAGATATTTGATGGTATTTACATGTTCTATTGTTTCGCACGAGCAATTTGTACCCAGTGAGCACTGATGAGACACTATACTGTAGTTACTCTTAATTAGTGACGGTTGACGAATACAGAAATTTTGTTTTATCAGTATTTAGAGTCAAAAGGTGACGTCGAAGCCAGTTATTAATAATGTTAAATCCAGTTTGCGCAGCATTAAAAGCCTCGTCCCATGTATCGGCGGAAAAGAGGAGAGCTGTGTCATCAGCATATGATATTATATCGCCTTTGGGAATGATAATACTTGTGAGATCATTAATATATATGAGAAAGAGGGTTGGACCTAAAATGCTGCCCTGTGGAATGCCAAAAGAGACCGGGAGATCAGCGCTTACATGACTACCTATTCGAACACTCTGTTTGCGTCCGGTGAGATAGCTCTGAAAAAGTTGTAGCTGAGTTCCTCTGACTCCAAGTTTCTCAAGTTTGGAAATTAAGATGGGGATAGAAATAGTATCAAACGCTTTTTTTATATCGAGGAATATGGATAAACATTTGTGCCTTTTGTCTAGATTAGCAGCTATAAAGTTAGTTAGTGTAGAAACTGCTTCGTCCGTAAAAACTGCTTCGTCCGTAGATTTACCAGCTCTGAAACCAAACTGATTATTAGCAAGTAGTTTATTTTTTTCCAAGTATTTTGTAAGTCTGCTATTTATTATCTTTTCTAACAATTTAGACATAGAGGGGAGAATTGAGATCGGGCGATAATTAGAGATTTCATTTTTATCGCCACCCTTAAAAATTGGACGGACTTCGGAGCATTTTAGTTGGGAAGGGAAAATACCTGTTTGCATGCATAGATTGAAAATGTACGTAAGAGCAGGGACAAGGAAGTCAATATGTCGTTTAAAGAGTTTATTCGATATTTTATCCCTGCCTACTGAGCATTCGGTTTTTAACCCCATCACAAGGCGAGAAATCTCATCCTCACTTGTATCCTCCATCACAAATGAGTTCAATCTTTGACTGGAGACATTTACTTTCATCATCTGAGACAAATCAGAACTGATACTATTTTGCAAGTTTAAGCAGTTTTCAGCTAAAGTCTTACCCACATTTATAAAATAATGGTTTACTTGGTTCAAGGATTTTTCGGGGAGGAGTCAATTTTCAGAAGCTCATTTGGGTGACTAATTACTTTATTCAAATTAGAGATGTCCTTAAGTACCTTCCAGAGTCTTTTCGGATCATTTTTTGATTTTTCGACCTCAGATTTCTCATAAGCACGTTTTACTTTCTTTAAAATAACATTACAGAAATTTCTGTACCGCGTATATGTAAGTTTTAGTACTTCATTATCTGGTGATGCTTTAAATTTTTTGTGTAGCCTGTCCCTATTTCTCATGCACCTTAACTAGAGGTGGGCAAAGTGTATCATTTTTGCGATTGGATCATTTCCATCTGGATCACTGAAATGATCCGAAACACTGATATGTTTCATTTGGCTCATTTGGATCATCGGCTCAAAAGATGTAAAATATAGAATGTTACGTATACATTACGTTAAATCTGTGATTGTATGAGTAATACACATCTCATTTGGCATCTCTTTCTGACTTGTATAGATTGTAATTATGTCGCCCGCTCACTCGCGACTCGCGAGTCAAAAAACTCAGTGTGTCTCAGTCTCCCTCTCTCGCTCGCTCACTGCTCAGTCGCCTCGCGAGCGACGCGTCGCGCGGAATGAACCAGAGCAAAGAGCAAAGTAATGTTTCAGATCCAAATGATGCGTTTGAAACGTTGTTACTGAACCAATCTTTTGAATCACCTCAATGATCCGGATCAGTGAGTCGGTTCCGTAAAGAGTTACACACGCCTAACCTTAACAACCCAGCAGTTATCCAGGGTTTGATGATCTTTTTACGCCTTGATGTTGCAATAATTTCAGTGTTTTTATTTATTGCACTCTGTATCGTGGATATGTGGTAGTTGATAGAATATTCTGGATCTTTAGACTGGTATATTGGGGTTAGATCAATTTTTAGTATGTCTTGAGATAAGTTTTCATTATTTAATAAACTGTACGTTGAGTTTGTAAACGTTCGAGGTAATTTAAGATCCATACAAACTAGCACAGGATAATGGTCAGTTAAGGTAGTTTGAGGAATCATTGTATGTATACAGTAAGAACTTTTTAGCAAAACATGGTCAAGACAAGTACCACTTACTCTACGGGTTACTTCTGTATGTGCAGGTAGTAGTCCATGAGAGGCTGTCAGATTTAAATACTTCTCACCGGTTTGATCGATTTTCGTGTGATTAATAGGAATATTTATATCTCCTATCAACATGATGTTATTTATTCCCTCTACTTTTGATCTTTTTACGCCTTGATGTTGCAATAATTTCAGTGTTTTTATTTATTGCACTCTGTATCGTGGATATGTGGTAGTTGATAGAATATTCTGGATCTTTAGACTGGTATATTGGGGTTAGATCAATTTTTAGTATGTCTTGAGATAAGTTTTCATTATTTAATAAACTGTACGTTGAGTTTGTAAACGTTCGAGGTAATTTAAGATCCATACAAACTAGCACAGGATAATGGTCAGTTAAGGTAGTTTGAGGAATCATTGTATGTATACAGTAAGAACTTTTTAGCAAAACATGGTCAAGACAAGTACCACTTACTCTACGGGTTACTTCTGTATGTGCAGGTAGTAGTCCATGAGAGGCTGTCAGATTTAAATACTTCTCACCGGTTTGATCGATTTTCGTGTGATTAATAGGAATATTTATATCTCCTATCAACATGATGTTATTTATTCCCTCTACTTTTAAAAGTGTTTCATGTAATGAGTCTAGGAATGGATCAGTGTTTTTATAAGAGGGAGATCGGTATATCGAAACAATTGCCATGTGCTTGCCTAGCCGAGCCACAAGACAGTTTCCTTCTTGAAAGGATGGTTCCTCAAACGTTAGGTCAATATGATCTCTATAATAAATAATAACACCGTCATTTTGTTTAAAATTACCTTTAGTAGAGAACGATTTGAAACCAGGTATATTAGGTATTACACTTGTTTTTAGTAGCCAGCATTCTGTGAGAATTATTATGTCACATTCAATTTTTAACCTAGATAGTAATAATTCAAGTCCCGGGAGATTGGAATTTATGCTACGAATGTTTTGCGTGAGTACAGTCAAACGTTTGCTAGGCGAAAAGGAGATTAATTTATGACAGTTGTCTAGATCACAGATAGAGACTTTAGAGACAGTACCATTGTCGATTTCGTTTGATAAATTATTTAAGTCACTAAAAATGATTCATAATAAGATTTTGGTCAAAGTAAAAATGGCAGCCGATATAATAATTTTGGGTCAACTTATCAAAACTGGTGACAACAGCGGTACTTGTTAAATTTATTCTTGAATACATTAGACATCTTAAAAAGAGTTAAGTAATGTGTATGTGTATAGTGTATTATGTATAGTGTTTTAGAAATAGACTTTGTAGCATAAATTATGGGTTTCTCTTGCCACATATCCAACGACACCCGGGAATCGAACCCAGGGCGTTGTAAAGTTAAGAAATGAAAGGTATGACTGCGGTAAAACAACACTGTATAATTGAAATAGAACAATAAAACAAAACAAAAACAAAGAAACGCGTTAATAAGAATAAATATAACCAGTAGTCGTCAGCTCGTTTTTTACCCCAGTTTTTGGGAAAATGTTAAGGTTAAGATATGGGCGAAATTTATGATTTTTAACCTAGGCTCATCGATTACTGTAAATTCGTAGTGGTCGAGAATACGTCGCAGATTTGTCGGCCAATAGCTATTGTCGACCCCGAATATTGGACGCACACATATAACAAGTAGGGCGATGAACCTAAAAAAAAAACAACGGATTCCGCAACAAAAAATCAAACGGCTAAATAAAAAACTAAGCTAAGGATAACAGGTTGGTCCCTCGCCGAGCACGGCTTCCGTCCGTCCGTCGTTACGTCGCGAAGTCCGTCAACGCACGGGCGGCTACTCTGCCCGGACCACTGGCGCTTCCGTCCGTCCGTCGACCCGTCGCGGAGCCCGGCAACGCACGGTAGGCCGCTCCGCCCGGACCTCTGGCAAAACGCGGATGTGGCTGGAACCCGCACCAAATAGGTAGCCGTCTCTGGCCCAGGGGTGGGGCCGGAATCGGCCTTGTCTGACTGGATCCAAGATAAACAGGATATTAGGGCCAGAAAGCAAGGCAAAATTGTGAAGATTGATAGTGGGTGATGATGAACCAATTGGAATACTCACAGTAAAACAATCAAAGGAACAATTTGGGATCGGGGAGAATACTCGTATCCCCGATTGGTCCCGGAAATGGGCACCAGCTGGCAGCAACGGCTTTAATTTCCCTGCTGCTTGTCTGCTCACGAATATACTGGTAATAATTTCCAAGATAAATTGTCCACGAGTTAAATTTTGGTGTCTACCTGGTCTCTGTTGGCTGACGACTGACTGATGTCAACCCAGAAAAAATTCAATATTCTTTCTATTTAAAAATTTTGAATTTGCGTCAACTTGAAAAAAGGAAAAAATAAGGCGGCCTATGATGATGTACGCGTAAAAAAAGTTTGATAATGCAGAGTTATGCTGCAACTTACAGTAATATAAAAGTAAAAAGTTTGAGGCATGCATAACAAAGAGCTTAAAACTAAACAACGATGAAGATAAAACTTCCAAGACTAGTCACTCGGTACACTTTAGTTTCTCAATATCAGACTCCGAAGATATTCGAATTTGCGGCTCATTGACCTTTTTTCGAAGGTACACAATACCATAAGCAGTCCAGCAGAATTGGTAGTCATGACTCCGCTGAAAGGATCTGGCCTGGTAGTATAGTCTCTGCGCTCTATGTGTAAGGCACTCGGAGACATATACCGGTTTTATTGGAGAAAGTATTTTAAGATGTGAAGTATTGAGTTTATTTCCTTTTGTCTTTGATTTATTGAAATTTTTGACTCCACTAATGACTTTGACTCCACTAATGACTTTGTCTTTTGTGACAACTGTGGTGAAATCTACAATTATTGGATAAGAATAAGAATAAGAATAAAGATATCTTTTGATTTTTATCGATAAATTATTTTGGAGCTTTCAATATCGATATTTAATGACGTCCCCATATTGAGCACTAGGCTGCAAAGGTCCTCCTTTGACTCGTTATCTGTTTTGGGGATGTTTCGGATTTCTATACCGGTCGATCGGGATTTACGCTCCAGAAGTTCTAACTTTTCTTCTAGTTGATGAATTATTTTCTTATCATCTTTCCTTTCCGCCTCCAAGATGGCAACACGACTCAAGAACTCATCGTACTTACTAGACATAACTTCGACACTATGCTTTAATTCCATGTTTTGTTGAATAATGCTACTGATCTTACCCATCAGGTCTTCAAAACGACTTTCCTGCTTTTCAGAGAAAGTAGTGAAGGTATTCAAAGTTACCGGCGCGATGTCTTCCTCGCCCACAAATTTCCTTGCATTACGGTCAGTGATGTTTGTTGCCATCTGAGAGAGGTCAGGCGTTGATGCGCATAGATGTAGTGATGAGTCATGGGCCGGACTCCGTACGGGCGCTAAGCTCTCGGTCAACGTAGTAATTGACGTAGCTAGGGGCGAGGAGGGGGGTGGCGTGCGATTCATAGGCATGATTCTTCTGGGAAAGCAACGCAAGTACCAGGAGAGCAAAAACTAAGCGTAGGTTTTTTTTTTTATAATTTCCAAATTCAGCAATAATAAATCCACCAGGGTACCGTTTCCTAGTAGCAGTAAGATTATAACGACTGGAAATGCCCTTGGCTTGTTTCGGCGTGCCTTGTTTCGGCGTGCCTTGTTTCGGCGTCAACTTAAAATGTATAAGCACCGCTGAGTACCAGGAGCACATACAAGCAACAGCGGCAGTTCAACGACGACGTCGCTTGCGAGGGCGGAGTTATGGAGGTGCGTACCTTCTATTGTCTTCGCTGGTGGGCGTTGCGCTGCACGAAGGAGATAGCAGGATACCAGCAGGATGATTGTAAACTGCGAGGCGGGGCTTGCCGTTCAACAGGATGGTGACCAAAGTCGTGGAGAATATGTGAGCTCCTCAGAGTTATGCACTCCTATTTTTGATTCCGAATTTAAGTAATAGTAAAACTAATTAAAATATCAAAATAAAAACTGTGCGTCGTCCAAAAACACGTCAGCTCGTGATCGAGGTCCGAGAGGAAGGGACTTTTGATTTTGCTTTCCACAAAAACCTAATTCGGACTACGAAGAAATTTTTTTTAAACAAAAGATATCCAAATCGTCCAGCTGTTCTCAGGTAATGCGCTTACCAATGAATAGCATTTCATTATTATTTATGTCGATTACTTGGGGCGTAATCCATTTACAATCTTTACACATGATTCAGAATTGAAAGCAAATTATATTCAATTAATGTCTCATTGATCCAGCACAATAATCATAAAGTTTCATAATTATCATAAAATAAAACGGTATCATAAAATCAATCATAGTATCAAAAATTCAATAAGTATAATAATAGTTATACTCCATACACCCAAACAAACCCTGTCCACATTAACAAAACCATTTATCATTCATCATAATCAGCCCATAATCCTCCCACTGTGAGAGGGAGTGCGCCGTAATCCACCACGCGAGCCCAGTGCGGGTTGGTAGATGTCACATGTCTTCGAATGTTTTCGAATATTTGGTTCTAAGTTCTAACTGTGCGTTTGCACTGGCGAAACATCACAACAAAATATTGAAATCTCTAGTTCCTGTCAAAAATTGTATGGAAAATTGAACATCACAACAAAATATTGAAATCTCTAGTTCCTGTCAAAAATTGTATGGAAAATTGACAGAAAATAGAGATACCAACATGTTTTGTTGTGAATGTTTCGCCAGTGCAAACGCACAGTATGACATGCCGGTTTCCTCACGATGTTTTCCTTCACCGTATCATTTAGCAAGTGCGAACAAACATAGTTCACTTATCAAATGCGAACAAACATAGTTCACTTATCAAGTGCGAACAAACACAGTTCACTTATCATTTATCAAGTGCGAATAAACATTATCATTTATCAAGTGTGAACAAACATAGTTCACTTGTCATTTATCAAGTGCGAACAAACATAGTTCACTTGTCATTTATCAAGTGCGAACAAACATAGTTCACTTATCATTTATCAAGTGCGAACAAACACAGTTCACTTATCATTTATCAAGTGCGAACAAACACAGTTCACTTATCATTTATCAAGTGCGAACAAACACAGACGCTCCAAAAGTCATGTTTCCAATTCTGTTCCGTTAAAAAAACCAGTACTTTTACGGAACTGTCAAATGAGATACTTTTAACACTGATACAAAAATCATTTGAGGCAAATCACATAGGTACTTTTAATTTTATTTTTATTATTTAAAATCAGTAAATAGGGTTTTCAAAATGTAGGAAGTAACAATGTTGTCAAGAGTTGCTGGGATGGCACAAAATTCTGTTGGAAATGTCCAGGCTGTTGTTTCGGTGGTGTTCTCCCAGGATGTCTACCTCATCCTCTTGACACAAAATTGTCGTTCTGGTGGTTTTCTCCCAATATGTCCACCCCATCCTCTGACAAAACAATGTTACCATGCAATTAAAAAGGCAAAGATACTCGTTGTGGGGCGATGAATGGAAATCAATAATAATAACAGTTCCTCATTTAGATATTTTTCTTGTCAAATCATAACAAAAGTGAAGGGCCTGTCGTGTGCGCGCCTCGGTTGCGCAGACTTCTAGAATATTCTACGCTAACGTCATTCGTCGTCTGCATATAAATATGTTGCATGCACTTCCATACATATGTGAGGAGTGTTGCTACCCCAGGAGTGCAGCTCTGATCCTTCACTGGTTTCATGGTACCGGACGTTGTGAGCATGTCCGCCACGCGAGCCATGCCGTCGTGTCGGTGCCGGGCTGCAGGGCAGCCATCGGTTTGGGGTCATTTTTGATTAGCACCATCTCGCCCAGTTGCAATTTTTCTCCAGGTTTTCACCACTTTTGTCGTTTTTGCAGCTCTGCAAGTTATTCTTGCATTCTGAAATTAAAGTAATTTTTCACTTTAAAATGATTTAATAAAGTAATACATAAGAAGAACTTGAACACAGCATTAATGTATAAAAGTGTATTCTGCATGGCACCAGTCATATTTAACCACATCCCACGGTCAATCAAAGAATTGAACGTGAGCTTAAAGATGTGCTTGTCAACATCATGTCATGAAAATGCCAATAAAACATTTTATTTAGGTAGGTAATCGTAAAGGAAAACCAGCCAGTATTTTATCCATAATGCGTAATATGCAATCTATTTGCCGCAAAAAGTTGTTTTAAGAATCTGGTATTCGGAGATCGAGCCAAATAGTTAAGTTTCCTAAGTATTTTTCCTAAATACTTTGCAGTTTCCAATTTTTTACAACTTCTTACTTTTCTTCATACACTATTTCCTTCATCCCAATATATTTCCAACGTCAATCGAGCGTTACTCTCATACATTGTCCCAGGGTATGCTTAATCCATGGAGTAAAAGTGAGAGCGATACATGAAAGCATAACCCTCGTGTGCTAATACATCAAGCCAGTGACACGGCATTAATATAAAAGGGCTGATAAAATTAAACGATTTTGGGTAACACTTGTATTAATTTTATATTATTATTCATGTGTAACATGATGTCATGTTGCTTAGCAATTGATGCTATTATTAGTTGTTACGAAGTCGTCCTTCATCATCATTTCGTTACTAAGTACTAAAACTAAGTCCTGGCAATCCCCTTTACCATTGGCCACTTCATGTCTCATCCGGCAAAGGTGAGGCAACCCCTTTCTCCTATTTAGTTTTCAAATTCGCTAGCTTTTGGTAATATTACTACTCATGACATGACAATAATATTTATCAAATCACAGATAGGATGCCAAATCCGGACATCCGTTGTCTATACATGTCAATACATTACCCCGCTACCGGTTGCGGGTAATAAATTAGACAATTAATAATACAGAGTCGGCTGTCGCCATGTATCGAATAGCATCATGAATAGCTAGCATCATGAATATGTGACGATTAGTTTACATTTCATCGGTTCTATTTTCGTTTCCTTCATAAGTTTTGCACCATTTACACAACATTGTTTCAATACAAACTTGAAATAACAGTTATTCTCGGTGTTATCGAAAATTAATTGTAATTTACTTGGATAGTTTCAAAGAATTCGATTTGACTTCGAATTTAAAAGTGTCACAAGAAAGTTTGACCGTTTTATCGAAGCTCGAAATTCAATGGTGTTGCCTATCTTTTAGTACAAATATTCGTTTGTCTGAAATTCTAAAACAGACAGGGGTGGCAGCAACAACGCGCCTATGAAAGCTCGCTCTTTACTCTTTCTCAAACCACTCGTAAAAGTTTAAGAAGCTACAAAATAATTGAACGCAGTGGTATATTTATAATTTTTGTGTACTATTTTTTATCAAACGTTTCATAGACATTCTCATTAGAATCAAATTAAAAGTTATTAAAATTAAATGTAAAATATGATGAACGTTTTCACCGAATTGTATCTTTTTCGTACACCACTAGACCCTAATACTTCGTACACAGTAGCAAAACAAAATGGTTAAACACATTCGTGTCAAATGATGCCAGTCTATCCTATGACGTTCGGGGTTCAATTCCCAGATAAAGAATGAAAATTCAATTCTCTATCCGATAGAAAATGAAACAACAACAAGAAAATTGTATTGATTTCGCAAATAGGCGTGAAAGATTTTGCCGTCTGTCTAGATTTCACTTTAAATACATTTTTTATCACATCTATTCAAAAATTGCTAGTTTAGTCCTTGTAAACCGGGACTAAAATAGCATTTTAATCCCTGGGGATTGAGTGATTTGAATTTGGAACGTGGATATTGTTAGTAAAAGTTCCAATTACCAAAGAGATCAAACACGAGCATTGTATAAACAAGTAACAGGCTGGCAAGAGAGAAAGTGTGAATTTGGTCAAAATGAAAATCCAAGATGGCGGCTGCGAAAATTTTCAAATTATTCATCATGGGTGTCGTTTTCATAGGTTTCGAGGGTGCTAAAGCCGATAGTGAGGTCAAAATAAAAATCCAAGATGGCGGCTCTGAAAATTTAAAAATTTTTCATCATGGGTATCGTTATAATGGTTTTCAATGGTGCTTAAGCCGATAGTGAGGTCAAAATCAAAATCCAAGATGGCGACTGTGAAAATTTTCAAATGTATCATCATGGGTATCGTTGTTATGGTTTTAAAGGGTGCTAAAGCTGATAGTGAGGTCAAAATGAAAATCCAAGATGGCGGCTGCGGAAATCTTCAAATTTTTCGTCATGGGTATCGTTTTCATAGTTTTCGAGGCTGATAAAATCGAGAGTGAGGTCAAAATGTAAATCCAAGATAGCGACAGTGGACAAATCCAAGATAGCGAGCGTTCCTGACGGGGGTTGGACCGCACAAGTACTGCGCTAAGGATTCTACTTTAGATTCAAAGAAACACTCTCGATTCAAAGAAACACTCTCGATTCAAAGAAACACTCTTGATTCAAAGAAACACTCTTGATTCAAAGAAACACTCTTGATTCAAAGAAACTCTTGATTTAAAGAAACTCTTGATTCAAAGAAACTCTTGATTCAAAGAAACACTCTTGATTCAAAGAAACACTCTTGATTCAAAGAAACTCTTGATTCAAAGAAACACTCTTGATTCAAAGAAACACTCTTGATTCAAAGAAACACTCTTGATTCAAAGAAACACTCTTGATTCAAAGAAACACTCTTGATTCAAAGAAACACTCTTGATTCAAAGAAACACTCTTGATTCAAAGAAACACTCTTGATTCAAAGAAACACTCTTGATTCAAAGAAACACTCTTGATTCAAAGAAACACTCTTGATTCAAAGAAACACTCTTGATTCAAAGAAACACTCTTGATTCAAAGAAACACTCTTGATTCAAAGAAACACTCTTGATTCAAAGAAACACTCTTGATTCAAAGAAACACTCTTGATTCAAAGAAACACTCTTGATTCAAAGAAACACTCTTGATTCAAAGAAACACTCTTGATTCAAAGAAACACTCTTGATTCAAAGAAACACTCTTGATTCAAAGAAACACTCTTGATTCAAAGAAACACTCTTGATTCAAAGAAACACTCTTGATTCAAAGAAACACTCTTGATTCAAAGAAACACTCTTGATTCAAAGAAACACTCTTGATTCAAAGAAACACTCTTGATTCAAAGAAACACTCTTGATTCAAAGAAACACTCTTGATTCAAAGAAACACTCTTGATTCAAAGAAACACTCTTGATACAAAGAAACACTCTTGATACAAAGAAACACTCTTGATACAAAGAAACACTCTCGCCTTAAAAATTCTACAATTTTATCGATTAATAACTCGGACGAACGTCTCGATAGCTATCGCTTCGTAAAGCCAGCCCCCATCTGTCGATGGGGACTCAACGCCGTATATCTGTCGATGGGGACTCAACGCCGTATATCTGTCGATGGGGCTTTGCCGTATATCTGTCGATGGGGGCTTTGCCGTATATCTGTCGATGGGGGCTTTGAGTTCCTTTTTAAACGAAAACTCGATTTAGATCATTTGTCTAAATAAGAAGAAAAATGAGAAAAAACTGCTTGGGAATTGCTTGCACCAGGGCAAGCCGACTCCACGTGCCGCACGCAGGTCTGCTAAGCGCGCTCTGCACTCGCTGCCTCGGGACCATCAGCGGAACCGCCGCGCCGGAGCGCTCGGCTCAGCGCAGCCCGCGATAGGCAGGGCCGGCGATAGGCAGGGCCGGCGATAGGCAGGGCCGGCGATAGGCAGGGCCGGCGATAGGCAGGGCCGGCGATAGGCAGGGCCGGCGATAGGCAGGGCCGGCGATAGGCAGGGCCGGCGATAGGCAGGGCCGGCGATAGGCAGGGCCGGCGATAGGCAGGGCCGGCGATAGGCAGGGCCGGCGATAGGCAGGGCCGGCGATAGGCAGGGCCGGCGATAGGCAGGGCCGGCGATAGGCAGGGCCGGCGATAGGCAGGGCCGGCGATAGGCAGGGCCGGCGATAGGCAGGGCCGGCGATAGGCAGGGCCGGCGATAGGCAGGGCCGGCGATAGGCAGGGCCGGCGATAGGCAGGGCCGGCGATAGGCAGGGCCGGCGATAGGCAGGGCCGGCGATAGGCAGGGCCGGCGATAGGCAGGGCCGGCGATAGGCAGGGCCGGCGATAGGCAGGGCCGGCGATAGGCAGGGCCGGCGATAGGCAGGGCCGGCGATAGGCAGGGCCGGCGATAGGCAGGGCCGGCGATACGCAGGGCCCAGTAGTAGACCAGCTGTTGTAGCCCAAAGGGTACGGCCGAAATCGACATTTTCTATGTGTGAATACTATGAAAACTTTGAAGGGAAAATGTCCCAGGTCACTCCTTAGAAAGGGAATCTCACTAATGCTGTGAAAGGTACCTGTTCACCTCGAAATAACGAAAAATATTGCCAAGAGAGTAAAGATTTTTAAGCTATTGCATAGCTTTTATCGCGGTCTTTGAGCGCGGCGACCGAATCAAGAAATTCCGTAACGAAAATAAAACCTAACACCCCCACTCCGCCAACCATGTAATGATGGATGATGACATAAAACAAAAATTACGTGATGTTGTCATGGGAACGTAATTTTTGTTTTATGTCATCATCCGGTCATTATCCCAAGTGTAGCGTTGACAAATAGGAAGTATGGAGGTTACAAATGCTATGCAATAGCTTTACCGCGGCAGTCCCCGAGTGCCACACGTTTTTTTTTATTTTACTTCATTTGCGAATACTTGTTGGGAGATGCCACGACGACTCGTGATCAAAAACGAATGTTTTTATTATCTATGCTTCTATAAATTAAAATTTTAAATTGTGTAAAAAAATGATTTTAAGAATAAAACATGCTTAACCTTTTTTACATGTAAAGAGGCTTAATTGGCGGGGGGAAAATGCAGTATCTGCCTCTTTATTTTTTCAATGTTTTCGTTTCAATCAATCTTACCTAGCCTTTTCCCAACTATGTTGGGGTCGGCTTCCAGTCTAACCAGATACAGCTCAATATCAGTATCTTACATGGAATGACTGCCTACCTGACTTCCACATTCGGTAAGACTGGTTGTCAGACTTTTGGGCTTCTGACGACCCGTAATGACTGTCAAAGATCCACGAATGACAACCGGGGCCAACGGCTTAATGTGCTTTCCGAGGCACGGATATTTTTGTTTCAAAGATCATTCATCACTTTATTACGTTTCGACGTTTCTTCCTTTATAATTCGATTGATCATCCAATAAACTGAGTAAAATATGGCGCCCAATTACTCCAGCCTCCATAATACAGTTCAGTTATACAGCTTAATTCGCAAATTGAAACACATGCCAACAAACAAGACGCCATTACTGCTTATATTGTAAGATTGTACCACCTAAATGACATCGAATGGGAGAAAGGAGTTGTAGCTCCCATAACGTCTGATGTCTCAATCTTATATTGAGATCTTAAGCAATTTGAATAATCTATGATGTGTGTGTTGTGGCTTATCATTTTATTTTTTAATTATTACAGGGGGTAAGACTTGAGTCCCACAAAGCTGTGGGACTCAAGTCTTACTGTGCGATTGGTAAATCGACCACAATCTCAAAATTCTAAGCATGAGTCGGTCAGTCAGAAATATGAAGCTAGTTGTCCATTCCAAAGCGTAGTAGGTACCTATGGAGAAGAATGGGCAAGAAACTCCACGGACACTCTTTTGTTACAAAATGTTGGTTACATCATTCATGTTGAAATTATATATATATGTAGAGAACATTGTAAAAGACGTACACGTTAGAAGCGTCCGTAATAAAAAAGATAAAACAAAGAACAATTCGAAAATATAAATTAAAGTGATCAATGGTCAAAAGCTGGTGTTGTCGTAACAGTGTCGCGAAATCAATTATTTAGTCCCATCTCAAAAATACCCAACGCGCCTTAAGAAGTTTTCACTTCTAAAATAAAACACACAAACATGAGGTATTTCATTGTAATGACAAGAAATTGTACAAGTAGATACCCTTTAGTACAACTTCTTGCTATTTCCTATAGAAAATATAAAGACAGAATGTAATCGGGGTAGGTAATATGATCGCATATACACGTAAGTTAGATGTCACCGATTCCTTCTTGACAAGCTGTCACATTATTGACAGCCCGCCATGGAGTTCTGTAGCGGGCGAAGAGTTCGTATGGTACGGATTTATTGTTGAAATAAATACCCAAATAAATAAATCTAATTACTCGAACAAAAATCAAAACTCAAATCTCTATAATTCATATTTCAAAAACATTTCGATTCAAAATTGTATTTTGCGGATGAAATAAGCTTTGTTATTTAGGACGATGCTTTTTTCTGTTACTAGTGGCGTGACCTCTGCTTTTTGTCTTAACAAACAATGCGACTACTTTTGTTTTCACCCCTTTCTATAAGAAACTGCAGTGTCTGTTTGTTTTTGTACAGCGATTCCGAAAGCTTTTCTGTCTTTGTTCCTTCAGGCTTTGGTGTTTTGGTGTGACGCGGAATTATTGTTAAAATTGAACTTCTTAAAGACTTCAAATGTTCTAAATTAACTACTGCTACCGATTGGCTTGAGAGCATTGCATTGTGTAGTGTTATTTGAATTTGCATCTAACAATTATGTAATAATAATAATTATTCCCTAATTATTCGGGGTGATTCTTCATTATGGTTTGGTGTTTGACTGTTTCCATGCATCAAGCTGAGATTATAAAGCTCGGTTTAAAAGTTTCCAGTTTTCATGTGAACTACGCAACACTGACGTCACGCAATATCTCTGCATCGCGCAAGCACCGCTTACCGCGCGACTGTTATGTATACAAGGTCCCGGCAACAATCGTCGGGCAGTTGCCCACCAGACACAGCATTCGTCTGGTCAGAGGATCCCTTTTCTATAGAGGATGAGTGAACTTTACTCCCTGTTCGTCATTCCTATATGATACTTGGGTATCTATTGCTGACAAGACTCTTGGAAGTTTTATTTCGCTTTATAAATTGTCAAGCAATTAAATCTACGTCAAATAAAACTGCTTTTGAAATGTTAAGTGGAATACAATGAGAATTTTATTAATATTTGCCGTACTTGTTTCGCAAAATTGGAATTGCTTAGAACAAACGATCTAGTGTTATTTTATTAATGTAAATTAATAAACTATTATTACAAAACCAGTTTTCATCGTGGCGGTGCGGTGAATAAATTTAGTATCGGCTGCCTAGGTCAATATTATTCGATCCAGTATTATCAAAATATGCTATTAATATTAGTAGACTATGTGACAAGGTTATTTTGCTAACGGAAGCACTATTCGTTAAAGTGATAATGAGAATGAGGTCTCATACTCGTATTATGCAGGTACCATAAAAGTCACTTTTAGTACCTACTGTAGCAAAAAATAGCCTTTTCTTGTCACATGTCCAACGTCACGCGGGAATCGAACCCGGGGCGTTGTAAGGATAAGAAATGAAAGGTATGATTGCGATAAAACAACACTGTATATTAGATAATATGCAGACAAAAAAACAAAACAAAAAAGGAACACGTTAATACACATAAAAATAAAAATAAATAAGTAGCCGTCAGCTCGTTTTAACGTTACAGAGGGAAAGGAATTAAGTTGCCAAAAATTAAGGGGGGCTTAGGCCCATCGATAATTGTAATTTAGGCGTTCGGCGATCCGACGCGGATTTCCCGACCAATAGCTATTTGTCGTATGGTGAAGAACGTAATTCCCGAATGGTACAAACGGTTAAATAGTTCACACTAAATCTACGAATTAGCAATCTATGGAAAAACACAAACTACATCCGGTGGAGGATTAAATACGTTCGCCGTCCCGCCGCCCGGCTAAGCACGGTGGGTAGCTGTGCCAGGGACGTTAGCTCTGCCTGGATCGATAGCTCGCTCTGCCTGGATCGACAGCTCGCTCTGCCTGGATCGACAGCTCGCTCTGCCTGGATCGACAGCTCGCTCTGCCTGGATCGACAGCTCGCTCTGCCTGGATCGACAGCTCGCTCTGCCTGGATCGACAGCTCGCTCTGCCTGGATCGACAGCTCGCTCTGCCTGGATCGACAGCTCGCTCTGCCTGGATCGACAGCTCGCTCTGCCTGGATCGACAGCTCGCTCTGCCTGGATCGACAGCTCGCTCTGCCTGGATCGACAGCTCGCTCTGCCTGGATCGACAGCTCGCTCTGCCTGGATCGACAGCTCGCTCTGCCTGGATCGACAGCTCGCTCTGCCTGGATCGACAGCTCGCTCTGCCTGGATCGACAGCTCGCTCTGCCTGGATCGACAGCTCGCTCTGCCTGGATCGACAGCTCGCTCTGCCTGGATCGACAGCTCGCTCTGCCTGGATCGACAGCTCGCTCTGCCTGGATCGACAGCTCGCTCTGCCTGGATCGACAGCTCGCTCTGCCTGGATCGACAGCTCGCTCTGCCTGGATCGACAGCTCGCTCTGCCTGGATCGACAGCTCGCTCTGCCTGGATCGACAGCTCGCTCTGCCTGGATCGACAGCTCGCTCTGCCTGGATCGACAGCTCGCTCTGCCTGGATCGACAGCTCGCTCTGCCTGGATCGACAGCTCGCTCTGCCTGGATCGACAGCTCGCTCTGCCTGGATCGACAGCTCGCTCTGCCTGGATCGACAGCTCGCTCTGCCTGGATCGACAGCTCGCTCTGCCTGGATCGACAGCTCGCTCTGCCTGGATCGACAGCTCGCTCTGCCTGGATCGACAGCTCGCTCTGCCTGGATCGACAGCTCGCTCTGCCTGGATCGACAGCTCGCTCTGCCTGGATCGACAGCTCGCTCTGCCTGGATCGACAGCTCGCTCTGCCTGGATCGACAGCTCGCTCTGCCTGGATCGACAGCTCGCTCTGCCTGGATCGACAGCTCGCTCTGCCTGGATCGACAGCTCGCTCTGCCTGGATCGACAGCTCGCTCTGCCTGGATCGACAGCTCGCTCTGCCTGGATCGACAGCTCGCTCTGCCTGGATCGACAGCTCGCTCTGCCTGGATCGACAGCTCGCTCTGCCTGGATCGACAGCTCGCTCTGCCTGGATCGACAGCTCGCTCTGCCTGGATCGACAGCTCGCTCTGCCTGGATCGACAGCTCGCTCTGCCTGGATCGACAGCTCGCTCTGCCTGGATCGACAGCTCGCTCTGCCTGGATCGACAGCTCGCTCTGCCTGGATCGACAGCTCGCTCTGCCTGGATCGACAGCTCGCTCTGCCTGGATCGACAGCTCGCTCTGCCTGGATCGACAGCTCGCTCTGCCTGGATCGACAGCTCGCTCTGCCTGGACCGCTAACTCAGCCTCAAAATTCAAAATTCAAAAGTCATTTATCTGGACCGCTAACTCAGCCTCAAAATTCAAAATTCAAAAGTCATTTATCTGGACCGCTAACTCAGCCTCAAAATTCAAAATTCAAAAGTCATTTATCTGGACCGCTAACTCAGCCTCAAAATTCAAAATTCAAAAGTCATTTATCTGGACCGCTAACTCAGCCTCAAAATTCAAAATTCAAAAGTCATTTATCTGGACCGCTAACTCAGCCTCAAAATTCAAAATTCAAAAGTCATTTATCTGGACCGCTAACTCAGCCTCAAAATTCAAAATTCAAAAGTCATTTATCTGGACCGCTAACTCAGCCTCAAAATTCAAAATTCAAAAGTCATTTATCTGGACCGCTAACTCAGCCTCAAAATTCAAAATTCAAAAGTCATTTATCTGGACCGCTAACTCAGCCTCAAAATTCAAAATTCAAAAGTCATTTATCTGGACCGCTAACTCAGCCTCAAAATTCAAAATTCAAAAGTCATTTATCTGGACCGCTAACTCAGCCTCAAAATTCAAAATTCAAAAGTCATTTATCTGGACCGCTAACTCAGCCTCAAAATTCAAAATTCAAAAGTCATTTATCTGGACCGCTAACTCAGCCTCAAAATTCAAAATTCAAAAGTCATTTATCTGGACCGCTAACTCAGCCTCAAAATTCAAAATTCAAAAGTCATTTATCTGGACCGCTAACTCAGCCTCAAAATTCAAAATTCAAAAGTCATTTATCTGGACCGCTAACTCAGCCTCAAAATTCAAAATTCAAAAGTCATTTATCTGGACCGCTAACTCAGCCTCAAAATTCAAAATTCAAAAGTCATTTATCTGGACCGCTAACTCAGCCTCAAAATTCAAAATTCAAAAGTCATTTATTCAAACTAGGCTGAGAATCAGCACTTTTTGAACGTCAAAATTATATAAGACAGTCCCCCAAAAACGCCCACCCTTCACCACTTCCTAGTGCCTTTAGCTGGGAAGAAGAAGTGGCGCAACAAACTCCCCAGCAGCACAGCTGTCTGTTCAAGTTAGAGAATGATTCTATACAATAGTATACAAAATAACTTACATATTATGCAACACAAAACATAATTCAAATGATAAGTTATAGGCCATATGTCAGCTGGCACACGCCAATATACCAACCAAAAACATCGAGAACTATAACTCAAGCATTATTTAAAAAATGAAATAAAACTAAACGTAAACAGAACTAAATATCTTAATAAAAGCCTCCAGTCATAAAGGGCGTGCCCGCTTACATAAAGCTGTAATTGGCAGTTATAAATGATAAACTAGGACCATCGAGATAAAATAAATAAACAGTTACATTACTAGTAACAAGCAGCACCCGTTCACGAGCATAACGCAAAGATCAGCCATTACCCCCCTCGCCATATTTGAGGGAAGGAGGCAACCTGGACCGCTAATTCAGCCTGGACCGATATCTCAGCCTGGACCGCTAACTCAGCCTGGACCGCTAACTCAGCCTGGACCGCTAAGATAAATTGGCATACTCACAAATATAAACTAATGAATGGATTTGGGATCGGGGAGAATGTCCCCGATTGGTCCCGGGAACGGGCACCAGCTGGCAGCAAGGGCTTTGACTTCCCTGCTTTTAAGACTTGGCTGCTCACGAATAAACTATAATAATTTCTCTGGATAAAATATCAACCGTGTTAATTTTTGCGTGTCTTCCTGATACCTGGTAGCTGACGACTGACGGTTGTCAACCAAGAAAAATTCAATATTTTTCTTCTATTGAAAATTTTTTAATTGGTGTCAACTTGAAAAAGGAAAAAATAAAGCGGCCTATGTTCGCGTAAAAAAGGTTGATAATGCAGTGTAATGCTGCACTACTCAATATAATATGTATTTATTGCATTCTAAAATGTGAACTTACGACGTGGTAGGTTTTACCAAGATATGATGAAGTCTGTCAGGCACAGCAAAGTAGGAGAGAGGAAGAAAAGGGCTTTAATTTTCTAATATTTTTGATGTGAGATTTCCAATTAATGTTAGTATATATGGACAGGCCAAGTAGAGAAAATTCATGAACTACTTCCATTGTTATACCGTTGTAGGTGAAGTTTGTCTAGCGGGGTTTTTAGACAGGGGTGGAATGACATAAATTTTTGAGAAATTGGGTTCGAGGATATTTATGCTCATTAAACAAAGTCAAGTATTTTGTATGGCAGCACTGTCAGAAAAAAGTGACAGAAATAGAGACCATCCATGAGTTACCCTATACTATACCTAGTATGTAATTTATTCATAATCACAAGAAAATCCATGTAGCCATTTTTTAGCTTCTACACATTTATCCATGCTTAGCTGAGAGTATCCTTGGCAGTTATGATCCCGAATTCTTACTCTTATTAATTCTTTCTTTTAGACCGGGAACTTTAAGAGTTGCAGGCATTATTTAGAAATTGGGCTGAAAGGACATGTCTGGTGGGGCAATGGACGTTTGCCTAGGTAGTCAAAACCAATGTTCAGTACTGATTGTTATATTATTATAACTGTCGTATTTTATAGTTTATCAATTAATAAGTTTCAGGATTCAAAAACTTGCGAAAACTGGTCAAAATCAGGTTTATACGCTAGGGATTTTTCTTTATTATAACGCCATCTGTGAGTGAGCACATGTACTAATTGGTGTATTTAACATTTTGTTGATCTGGGATCAGATTCTGCAGTTTTTGGATATTTTTAGTTGTGTAAGAAAAGTGTAAAGCACCTAATAAATAAGTGCTTTACTATTGTTTTATTAAATCCCAAATTCTTATGTATATTGAATACATAAATACACATAAAATGATATTTTTATTTTCTTCAATTCCGTATTTTGGTGTCTCTCCTCAATACCCATAATATTATTTATATTTACCTACTTGTTGGTATTGAATTGGGATTAAAATAAATAAAACTATGTATTTATTGCCAAATAAATTCTTTTATTGTAGGTATACAGAGACACGATGCGACAGGATGTCCCCAACTCCCCACTGACTAATAATAACTGAACTCACTAGCTCTCATTACCCCAGAGCGCTGGGCTTATTTCTACATTGATACATATTTTTTACAGCAGAGTTCGAACTACAGTTTGCATAAGTACGATAATCTTATCAAACCTTTCGTGATTTGTTCCTGCGATGGACATAAATAATTGATGTTTGGTGATGGCCCTACCATACGATGCTACACAAAGCGATGCTGACATAATAAAAAGTTTATTCGAAATTGGAGATAGTCCGTTTCGTAACTGGAGATAGTCCGTTTCGTAACTTAGGCCAAACGATATTTGTATACTAGATAGAGGATCCCGGGATGCGATTCCATTTCTAGAAGGTTTCAATGACAAAGTATTTAAACCAGAGTCTTTATATGTGGGGCAACAGCAATTAACTTACTCACAGGTCAATCAAAGTCAAAAGGTTACGTTATGCAAATGGATAGTTGAAATAATAAATGGTCGCTTCAAAAGAGATTTTAAAATATTTCGCCAAAGATATTTTAATGTTGCTTCTCGTAATCTGATGCTTAATTTAAGAATAGCAGGAGCCCTCCTATATAAATTCCACCCACTTGTTCAGGATAGTCCAAATGTTCAGGATAGTCCAAATGTTCAGCAAATAATAGAGCGTGTTGTTTGTAAAGAAAGTGGTGGCAACGGTGTTGATGATCTATGTTCCACGGATGGAACAACATCCTGTTGCAAGTCCTTTGATGCGTCATGAATCAGGCGTCGATTCGCTCGAACCCAACAGGCATGAATAATTGTTGCCATATCCTGAAAATATTATTAAAATACATTTTATTAAAAATTACATGACATAACTGGCAAAATGTGGGATGAGTTGACCTCGCCCAAATCCTTCGGAAATCGCTGGCGTGATGTTATATGTTTATGTTGAGTTTTACATGACAAACACTCCTTTAATCTTTCATGATCGTCGTTTCTATCGTTCGTTGTTCCAGTTTTGAGAGATCTGTCCCATTCATTTAGCCATTTTCTTCCAAAGACTTTACCTACATATAATACAAACGTAGTTGGGGAAATGGGGAAAAAAAATATTCACCTGATAATTATTATCATTGGAAATAAGGGGTACTAAGGGGCCGTCCACTGCAACAGTATAAAAACGTCGGCGTCTTGGATTTCCGAGTCCGACTGACACACCATATCCACAGCAGACCATTGTATGGTCTATTAATCTCCCACTGTCAGCAGCTTCGGTATTTAATCAATTAAAACAATCGTAACAAGCGTATCCATCTAATGGGAGCTGGAACAATAGCAAATATCATTGTATTTTTCAATTTATAACACAACAGCTCAAAATATTGCCTTTACTGCATGGTTTACGCGACTGCCGTAGTATAGAGGCGTACCTGATTTGCTAACTATCGAGCGAGTCTCACTTGCAAGGGTAACGCCAGCCTCGACACGATATATCTGCGAATCCACTGCACAGCGATGCCACAATTGATGCACCACCTCATCATAATATCCAAATCAAGTAGCAAAACAGAATCCTTTATGAGCAGCAATAGTAATCGTGTCTAGATGATATCAGTCCGTGTAGAATAGCAATGGTCGTTATAAGAAAATATCAATATTAGAAAATAATCGCACAGTAAGACGCAACTTGGAACTGCAAAGCGAGCAGAAACTGGTCAATTCAAAATAATATGTCAATGTCATGTCAAAGAAATAATAAATACTTACCTTCATTTAAAAAAAAAAAACTCTTTTGATGTGTACACAAAAACATGTTAGTAATATTGTCGTATTTTATACGCAATTACATTACAATAATTACATAAATACCTTAGATCTAAAATAAGCGGCTTATAGTTATTGTTCACATACTTTAAAGGTAATTACGGGATAAAATGGAACGTCAAAAACATTTTTAGTACTTCCCGTTAAAAATGGCGAGGCGGAAGTTATATTTGAGTACTGTTTTTTTGAGAATTATGTTGCGCAACCTCTACTGAATTTATAAATCCATAATAATTTTAATCTAATTTTTTTAATCTTACTGTAAAACCTTAGGTCATGAACATTATCGTTTCAGACCACGACCAGAGGGCAGAAACTGGACATGTCAATTCTACTCTATCTAATTTAGACTTACTGTCCATGTCTTTTGCTTACCTACCGTTAATGGTCTCTGAGACCCATCATGATGGTCTCAGAAAATTATTAATCTTGATGATTTCATCAAGATCTGCTATTAATAATTTTCCAGATTATGAGCCTGGGAGACCTACACGAGCTTGATGCCTTTTTTTTTTTTTTTTGGGTGGGAAATTATCAAATAACGTCTCCCGCTCTGGGTGGACCGGGAGGGCGTGTCAGACTCTTACTGACTAAAACCCACCCGTGTTCCTTCGGTTACCCTGTTGCCGGGGGCCACGATTTCCCTATCGGTTTTCTTCGAACCCCCGGACGAGCTTGATGCCTGGGGTTGCTTTTGAATATTCTAGTTGAATTAGTCTCAATTGTGAATCTATATATATAAAATGGTAAACTGACTGACTGACTGGGTGATACCGCTGGTCTTAGAGACATGAAACTTGGAGGGTGTGTTCTTTGTAAAGAGTAAGTATCCACTAAGTAAGGATTTTTGGGAATTCTAGCCCTAAAGGGGTAAAACAGGGGATGGAAGTTTATGTGAAAGTACGTCAGTTTGGAAGTTAGAATCTTTTGTGTTTAGACTGACGATTAAAAATTAATTTATATGTATCTCAGCGTTTTTGATAATTCTACCCCCGAAGGGTTAAAAAAGGAGTTGAAGTTGAAAAGTCCATAATTTTCGAAGAAAAATCACTAAATAATCTAGGCTTATGGTTGAAAGCTAACGCAACGGTGTTGTTAGAATTTCAAACCTTAAGGGAGTGAAAAGGGGATGAAATTTTGTTTTTAATTAAAGTTCTTTATTTTTTAAGTTAAAATCCATACTAATATTATAAATTAAAAAGTAACTCTGTCTGTCTGTCTGTATGTTACCTTTTCACGCCTAAACCACTGAACAGATTTCGATAAAATTTGCAAAGGATAGATGGCATCCCGGAGAAGAACATAGGCTACTTTTTGTCCGCGGGCAAAAGCTAGTAAGTAATAAATTTCCATTGTTTCAACAATGTGTAGAATCTTTCCAACTATCTCGGGGAAACAAGCAATCATTCTGGATAGTCATGGCTTTATAAATAGCCTTTCTAATTTCAATTTCCTTTATTTTTGCATTTTTGGAAATGGGTTAGTTTACCTTACTAGCAATAGTGTACCGGAATTAGAACAGAATCTGTCCAACTATCTCGGGGAAACAAGCAATCATTTTGGATAGTTACGGCTTTATAAATAGCCTTTCTAATTTCAATTTCCTTTATTTTTGAATTTTTGGAAATGGGATACTTTACCTTACTAGCAATAGTGTACCGGAATTATAAAAATTCTTACTGTAGTCGCACTGAAGATAGAAGGGGTAAGAGATTTAACAATTTTTGTTTTTTACTATCATGACTTTTAGATAAACAAGAAAGCACTTCGTCACTATAAGATTTATTTATTTATTTTATTTATTTAAAGGCTTACCAACTAAACACATACACAGCATTATCCCAAAGACTCTACTATCTATCGACTCTACTGTCAAATGTAGATCTCGCATGTATCTAAATTACAGGAAAGCACGACACTATCAATTAGCATACTACATTAAAACACAAACCGCTCAAACGCGCCTAAATAAGTTTAAAAACATCACATAATATAATAGTAATAAAATAATTACAAAAATAATTTAAAAAATAACGTTGAATACTATGAATACTACGGTATAACTTACAAAAGCAGGGGTTTTTATAATAACACTACATTTTATCAAGTATATTTTTCTTAAATATATACAATTTATCACCGAAAACATCAAGGTCGCAACTGTGGAACAAGTCATTGCATCTTCTGAGAATGGCGCGAATATAAGAAAGATAGTGGGAAAAGTTCATAAAAATACGACAATATCAGCAAATTAAATTCTAGCAGTCATTAAACCTGAACCATCAGGGTGACCTCAATTCCTATAAGAGGCTATTATCCGCATTAATTGACCCAAACTTAATCCTATCACTCTTAGAAAGTCCAATAAAAAGATCTCTCAGACCATCTAGTAATTAAAATGGGGCATTTATTGGTAGCCTAATGTATCTAAATGACATCGTTTGGTCATTAGGATAGACACAGAAGTAGCAATTGATTAGCTTTTCTATAACAAAAACACAAAATTTGTGTTCAATAATATTGTATTTTATTTTCACCTAAATTAAAGTTGAAAAAGATCTTCAAGAATTGGGGACCCCCCAGGTCAAGAGAATTTGTTTCAGATATCTAGTAATATGGTATATTCACATTTTGAGAGATTAAGGTTTGTCCATTGGCCTAGCTAAGGGAGCTGAACACGTAGGTATGTATAAACGAACCGTGGTAGTACCTACACCTTTTTCCGCTCCTATTTTAGAACGTACGAGGACTTTATTTTCAATAACAATAAACAAGTATGAAAGACTATGGCTCGGGTCCAAGCGTGGAACCAGAGAGTCAATACTTAAGATAGCTAAGAACGTAGGACTTAAAGTCAAAGTTTTTATTTGTTAAACATAGGTGTAAAATAGATTGTTTTAAACAAAATAGGTACAGAGATCTCTGTTTTGCCATTAATGGCGTACATATATCAAATAAAAAATATCCCAAAACATAATTTTAAATTATCGTTAACAATATTGCGAGTAAAATTTATTTCGAACATCCAGGTCTTTATTCCATTTGTATCAAAAATAGGTTTTTTTTTAATTTTTATTTAGAAGTGGCTTTATTATTGTTTAAACATTAATACCTTAATAGTGTAGAAACTATATGCAGAGGAAAAAATAAAATAAAATATAGGAACAAATCATTGGGCATCAAAAAAATTATCCGTATCGCTGTCAGTGGGAAAGGTGCCCAAAAGGCTGGCAGCATTGCCACGTTGTATGGCAATGCTCATTCTTTGGCCTAAAAATTGGCCAACCCTTTGGTCATGTGAAGAGTTGACCAACCGCTTGGCGATGTCCCAGAATAATCGATGAGCACTCGGACCCTAGTGTTTCAACCCCAAACGGTTCAAAAATATAGCTACCGGTAAGGTTGTTATATTTGCGCCGTTTGAGGTTTTCTGCACCTGCAGCAGCCGCCCCAGCACAACTCGCCGTGCTAGGAAGATGGGATGGCGCGAGGGTGTCGACATAGGTTGCGTCCCACACCAAAGGCCTACCCAACTTCCAAGGCATTATGGTCATTCCGCCTGGCCTCTTCCCATCGTCGCGTGCCAAGCCATTGGGTTCTAAAACAGCTGGCACCCCGGCGGTGACAAGAGCCCGACGGATTATGTCAATAACCTTTTTTGACAGATGAGTCATTCCTGTCAAGCCCCGCGACCACCCACGACACAAAAGATTTATGACTCACCTTCAGATAAACAAAATACTCAAGTTTCCTTGAAGGCGTTGAATGTTATAGTCAATTGTTTTCGGTTCTCGGATAGATAAGGAACCCAACATAAATATTTATAACTTTCGTGAGAAATGTTCACTAAGATTTATTACGCGTTTTTGTTGGCGTGTCTATTGTCCACTAATTTAACGATTTCTGATAAAACTAGCTAACCAATTCACACGAAATTTTGCAGGGAACGTTTTTGTTTTTATTTTGCCGTATTTAGGCAAAAAAACAGTGTAAAATTATTAGAAATCTAATATGTTCATTAAAAAAGGCGACTTACCCATCAAATACCAACGATTACACACCAAAATACCACAAAATCACAGCACGGTCACTTTTTCATTCACATGTTTGTTTACACTTTTAGTTTGGGTCAAAATAGGTATAACATGATGTTATTTACTGTAAATATTTTCTACAACGACGTAATATTTACTTAAAAATGAAAATAACACCACTTCCCGTCGATTTACACACAAAAACCACAATAAAAACGAAATATTACGGTAATAACCTTCAAGACCCGAGCGATTCGTAGACTGACGTTTTTTCGTCCCCGAACGTCACTTTCAATATTTTTTTTAAATAATGCGTTCCAGGTATTTTAAAATTAAATGGTTTTGTTGACTAGCATATCTATCCGACCATAGAATAAAAAAGCCACAGAGGACATTAGACATTATTTTATATTAGAAAAAGAGTAAAATACCGGTGTCGGTGTCGGGTGTCAAACATCTGGGGCTTGACGGCATGTTCCAAGTGTCAACCATTGTATGCCACCGGGGCTTGACGGCATGTTCCAAGTGTCAACCATTGTATGCCACCGGGGCTTGAGCGGACAGACCAGCGCTCTTGCTGCAGGAAAGGCCCTGGTGTCCGAGGCGGTCGACTGCTTCACCGCACTGACAGCGATGCGGAGCCCCGCAAGGAGCGCCCAAACGCAGACTTGTAGCGAGCTGGAAAGTGGTGTCACCCAGCATAGTGCCTATGTTTGGCTTCAGAGGCCCGACTCCCATTAAAGAGGTTATTCCGTACCAACCTGCAGAGCGGCTCATCCCACTGTCTCTGGGAAGACGGGTTCTCGGGCTGCTCCGTATCCGGGCAAGCCACTTTCCAGGTGTTCATGGCATCAGTTAAATACGGCACTTCAACCTGAGAAACGGTTAAGATTTTTTTGGTTAACTTGTCGATGCTGTGGACCGAGGACAGGAACGCCGGTAAGCTTACACTAGAAATTTTGCGGACGCCGAGCCAACCAAAACGAATGGGTAGTGTGGCTTGCAGCCACCCGCAGTCGTCCAATACCACATTTATGATTGATGTTAAGGTGCTTCGAATGTTTTGGTCGATTTTGTCTAAAAGGTATGGCTTCTTCCATAAAGGGGAAGAGCGGAGAAAATACCTAATAAAATTTGGACCGAAATAGCAGTATCTGATAAGGGTGAATGCCAAATGTACGTTAATTTTAGAAAGTCTATACCACATTTATGATTGATGTTAAGGTGCTTCGAATGTTTTGGTCGATTTTGTCTAAAAGGTATGGCTTCTTCCATAAAGGGGAAGAGCGGAGAAAATACATAAAATTTGGACCGAAACAGCAGTATCTAATAAGGGTGAATGCCGAATGTACGTTAATTTTAGAAAGTCTATCCAAAATGTCGTTGAAATGTTTAATTTTTTCATCAACGAAAGGTGAAAAGGGAACCTAGGAGATGCAGTGAACTTTTTTCCAAAACTTTGATATCTAAGGCTATTGAGTTGAATTTGTGTATAGTCGATTGTCTGTCGGTATTGTCACAAGGGTAAATTTCACATTGAGTAGTTGAGGTCTTGTAGAACAGTATCTACGTCACCTCCTAGAGTCCCATCGTCTAAATACCACACATTAAATTTTGAATTTAGTTGTTGTGTATTATGGGGTGAATAGCTAAACTGAAAATGACTGGCCCGAGAGGATCACCTTGTTGGCATCCAACTGCAGATTCCAAAACGTTGTCTCTACAAAGTAATTTTGAAGGGTGCCTATAGCACTGCCACAAAAAACCATAAATTTCCGGTAATACTTTTTTTGCTTCGGCCAATAGGGTGTCCCTGTTAACGGAGTTTAAAAAACTAGAAAGGGCAAGTACGGCACTCGCAGCCCCCTTTGGATCCAAAGCCAAGCTGTAGGGGCTGGAACTTTTTAAAGATTCTCCGTATAATCTGCAGCATATTTTGGCTGCCGTACGCCTGTAGGTACACCCAACGGCAATGGGACGGATGCCGCCATCCTTCTTGCGCAGTGCACATAAATTTGCCCCGTACAAGACATCGACGACGGCATTATTCACACTGCCGTTGAGCATAAGGTAATTAGAGCCGCAAGCTCCTTCAAAAGTAACTCACCAGCTTCCCCGGCGCCTGAACTTAATAGGTCTTTTAAATGCTGAGGAGTTAGGTCGTCGAGGTCGCCGGCGGAGCCATTCGGAAGGAGCTCACGGCAGCAATCAGCTGGGGGGGCAGTAACGGTAAGATGTGTTGAATGCGGATCAGGAGGGAGGGTCGAGGAAGGTGAGACCATTGGCAGGCGCTGGATGTTTACTCTCCAGGGCTGAAATAGTTTCTGGAGAGTAGGGCGCGCCACCACATCGCTACTGAATAGTAGCCTGGCCGCTCCCCTGATGTCACCTTCACTTAGTTTGGATTCTACATGTGAACATAGGTCTCTTCGTGTAGAGTTATTGGTAACAGGTAATTTTGGATCTAAACCAAGGGTCGAATTGTTGCAATTATCTTTAATTTGGCTCGTTAAGGTTTTTTTGGTCGCCTATTTTTTTTGGACATGCAGAATCCTATAAAGGAAGGTGAGTAGTTGCTCCCAGGCACTTTGTGAGTTCTCCTCGAATCGCAAGACGGAGACATCGCGCCAAACTCAGTGCAACGGACCGTCTCGTGCCCCGGGGAACTCTTGTTGATGTCGGGGATGTGGCTGGGGGGCACAGAGGTACGCTATGAGGTTTGTGGATCTTGCCATAGTGTATTCTCAGCCCCCTTTACCAGCTGGAAATCAAGAGATGTGGCAGGTTGACTGGCACAGTTTCCGGCGTCGCTCCGGCCGATTGATCATAAAAAAAACACTTAAACTTACCGTAAAAAAATAAACTACCTATATACAAAAACACACTCACTGGAGTCACAACCACAAAAGATAACCAAACTAAAAATCATAAAAATAAAATGTTTCATCAACAAACTGTCACTTATGGAACTGTCACTTATGGGACTGTCACTTATGGGACTGTCACTTATGGGACTATGTTATGTTGACGGCTGCGGCGCAATGTTATGTTGACGGCTGCGGCGCAATGTTATGTTGACGGCTGCGGCGCAATCGCGCTCGGGGCCTGAGGCGCTGCGCATGCAGGGCGCCGCCCTCTCGACCGTTGCCTTGGTTATATATTGCGAGGGGCGTATCCACAAAACCGCTACTTTTCAGGAGAGACAAACAGCTGAAAACACGGTGGCGCGGGCAGCGGCTGGAGACGCCTTCACGAATAACATTCGAATAACAACATTATCAGCTTTATGTCACTAAAACATTTTTATTTTTTCATGATTGAATGTCACCTTTCTAACATGTATTATGTGTAGATAACTAAAATAGTAACTGCGGAAGTCCAGTTTATCACGATTCAGTATAACATAATTAGAATAGCATTTTTATTGAAAAATAAATAACAATTGCTGTTCGTCGATTTCTGATACAAACAAAAAAATATAGTTGTTCTTGCCACTTGTCTTACGTCGGAATCGAACGGAAGGATGTTGAATAAAAGTTGTGAGTAATATAACACTGTATTTAAAAACAAAAGGTCAAAACAAAAAATACGGAACATATTAATTAAAAAACTTGCCGTCAGTTTGGTAAAAATAATAATTAATATTGAGTGGTTGAATGTAGGCTTAGGCCCATCGATCTTCGTGATTTAAATGATATACGGTATGACGCAGATGTCCGGCCAATAGCTATCGTTGGTTCCGTGTCGTTATATTGTATTAGCACGCGTATTAAGATCGGTCGCGATGAACCTAATTTACAAATTAAAAATAAAACTAAATAGGACTAACTCTAAATTTACAAATTTAAAATCTAATTAGTTAAAAAAGCAGGTTAACTCTTTCTTGGTCCGCTTGGTTCTTTGCAGAGCGTAGCTTCGGACCGCTCGCTGTCTAGACGCTCGGCTACGCACGACAAGATGGATCAGACCGGGCCGCTTGCGGAGCGCAGATGCGCGTCACGCTTCTGCTCAGCCGGGCCAGATGCCAGGGGCCCCGCGACGAATAAGGCTGGCAGTCCGGCTCTTGCCCAGGGGTATGGCCGAAATCGGCCTTTTCTAACTGGATCCAAGATAAACAGCATTTTAGACCAAAAAGTAAGGCAAAATTGTGTAGAAGGGGTGTAGGTAGGTGATAGACAAACTGGAATACTCACAATTATAAACCAAGAATATGGATGTCGGGGAGAATACCCCGGTTGGTCCCGAGAATGGGCACAATCACGCAGTATGGACTTCACCACCTCACACCATAAACCAGCAAAGGCTTTTTTGCAAGGGCTGTTATCGATAAAATATTAGGTAAATAAAACTAGTTACAATTTTAAATCTTTTCCATATCTTGGGTAGCTGACGACTGACTGTTGACAACCAAAAAAACGCTTATTTTTTTTTCTTCCATCAAAAAATTTAAATCGTTGTCTCAAAAATATTACACGAAAAAGGAAAAACTCGGAACATACTTTCGTGCGAAAAGGTTCATTTTGCAGGGGAACACTGCACAGTGCAATGCGATGCTGAACCGGACATTCCTCGGTTATTTTTCTATTTATTTCACATTTGGACATACAAGACACAGATAACTTGCAGTACCTACTTTCCTCTTGCCATGATTTTAGACATACGGCAGACGACAGACGGCTGGAAAACTGAAGGAGAGGAAGGACTAATTAATTATGCCCATTCCCGGGACCGATCGGGGATATTCTCCCCACTCTGAATATTTTCGGTATATTATACTACCTTTTACATTAAATTTTACCGTAATTTGCACACCGCCATACTTTGGACAAATTTTTATAGACTGTTTTTTTTTAATATATTGTCGACCGTCATGTAATAAAACAATGCCGCCATTCCTTGTAATAAAACAAATATCATCGTGAATGCAATTCGTAGTTTCTATAAATTCCTTGATAAAATCCGGAATTAATATTATTATTCAGTTTCGTTGGGATAAAAAAAATTTAATCAAATTAAAATTCAGTGACGCATAAAGAGGAATAATCCCTGTATATTATTTCTCCTTGAGAATAATCAAAGAGACAGTTATATTAATGTAGTTTAATATCACTTCTAAAATAGGCATATTTACAGGAAAATGTCATAATCCTTACTAATATTATAAATTCGAAAGTAACTCTGCCTGTATGTTACCTTTTCACGACTAAACCACTGAACGAATTTCGATAAAATTTGGCAAAAAAATAGATGGCATCCCGGGGAAGGACATAGGCTACTTTTTGTCTCAAAAATAACTAAGGGGCGGGATATAGGGGATGAAAGTTTGTATGGAAGATCTATCATTTCTATACGATGAAAATTTCAATTTATGTTTTTGGTAACAAAAGAAAGAATTAAGTAATTCAGTGTTTTTCAAAAATCATCCCTCAAGAGGGTAAAATAGGGGATGATTTTAAAATTCACATGTAATATTGTTTTTTTTTTGTGTATTCTTTTCAAGTTATTTCATTAAATTCGGCCCAATCAGTCAAAAGTTATTACAATTTAAATTCATAAACTAACCTTTCTAACATATAGATGTTCAATGGCGGCAAGAGTAGGTACCTATTACAAATCAATGGTGATAATAACAGTAAAATGATTTATTAGTATTTTAAGAAAGGCATTTAGAATCTACCTATTACAAATCAATGGTGATAATAACAGTAAAATGATTTATTAGTATTTTAAGAAAGGCATTTAGAATCATATGAACCTGCTTTATTATTATTTTTTAAACCGGGACAAGTGTGAGTAGGACTTGCGCCCTTTTTAATTTATCAAATAACTGCTCGGGGCGTGTCAGACTTTACTAACTAAAACCTACCAGTGTTCCTTCAGTTGCCTGTTTGTTGCCAGGGGCCACGGTATCCCTTTTGGACTTTCCCGCAACCCCGACAGGCATCGACCCTAGCGGAGCCCGTCAGTTCTGCTAACATCACTTTGAGGCACGCGCTGTCGACCCGGGCCTGGTCCTTATCGGACGGCTAGCTACCCATTGCTCACCATCTGCAAGCCCGCGGATACGGTGGCCGGAAATCGGCCTGGGATTCCCGACGCCCAGGGCATCTCCTGCGGCGGCTAGGGGCGTGACACAAATCGGATTCTAATAAAAAAATCAGAAAATGTTAAAATTACAGTTGAAATCCAGTAAGGGATCAAAAAGTTTCAAGCTCCGAGGTTTTTATGCAGGGAGAAACACTGCAAGGAGGAGAGGGTCAATGAGGTTCTAAGAAGTTGGGCGCCAAACTGTAACGTTACGTTTAGCCGGTTAATGACACAAAGTAGATGTTTACCTAAGTCTTTCTGGCTCCATTTTGTCATCTGCAAGTGCATGATACAAAAATTGCCACCGCAAGCCAAATTTACCTATTTTCTATCAAGAACGCGCACTCAAAAATCTCGCAAAATATAACCAGTCAACTTGAATTATAATTCTATTATAAGGACGAAAATACCGTTGTTTTACGCCAAAGATTTCAAAATTCGATCCATTTCCGATTAAAACAGCCATTAGGTGTTGAAACGTTTCTGTATAGTCACAATTATGAAGTGTATCTTCAAGTGTGACAAAATTTTAGTTAGTTTGAAGCATTACCTGCATCTCAGATTTTATACTAACTTATTGTGTGCTTACTTCATTACAAACTAAGAAAATTCTCCGCAGTAACATTACGTTTAGCCGGATTGGCTAATCGTAAGTCGCACTTAAAGGTCTAAGATGTGGTTTTGTATAGAAAAACTAATTTTTTCTGCGAAGATTTAATTTCGAAATACCGGGTATCGATAACCAGACCATTAGAAAGCTGTCGAGTTTGCATTGCAAATTGATACGAGATTGAACATCGCCCCCAATAAATGTCAGGACAATACTGATCGTCTTAACCAAACTGTCACCCCACTGCTTGTCCTTGTAAGCACTTATCGGCATGACAAACATACCAATTTTAAAATCTACTTTGACATCCTAAAAATGTGATCCTCCTTTCCGGAAAGAATTCCTTTTATCAAGCTTCAATTAAGTTGTAACTTTAAATTTGGTTGATCACCTATTGGATAATTACTTAGATTTATCAACACAATTATGCCTTAGCCTAATACTTAAAGTTACCGTTAAGAAGAAGAATCTATGATGTATGGAATCTAACCAGAGAGTCAAGTTTTGTCTGGACTCCATTCATTTGAGTTTGCCGGAAGAGTACATCAAAACTGGCATGACCTTGTTTCTGCATGAAAAAGACTATTGAAAATAAATTTTTCAGGCATCCACAGAAACGCTCCATCAACGATTGTTTCATATGTGCAGTCTGTTGCTAACCGCCTCCGAATTCTTATAGGTTTCGGTTGAAGAGAATCCCACGGATTCCATGATCTCTCTGCTTCACATGCATGAATAGCAAATTTTGTCCAGAAAAAATCCATTCTGATGGCGTTACTAAGTTTTACTTTCCATTCGGTCAAACTGTTGGGGGCAGAGAGTTGTTTCAGATCATTCATGAAAAGGAGGTGAACCAACCAGTATCTCACGAACAAAGCCGAACGATAGCCTAACTCCAAATTCTCCATATTGTACTCAAAATTTCATATCTTACATAAGATATTTTTTCACAATTTTAACGACGTTAATTTAAAATGGAAAAGAATGCACAAGAAAATATTAAAGTATCGATAAGTGGAAATTACTTGGTAGCCATGACGCAGTGCTTAGAGGCGTCAAGACTAGGCAAATACCACTCCAAAATCGAAGCTTAGTATGAAACTAAAATGCTAATCGATATCATTATTGGGGAGTCGTCTTATATCCTTTGATTTATATCACACACAACAAGTACTTAGTTTCAGCTAAATCAATACAGAAACAAAGCAAAATCGTCCCAAATCTTGATGGTGTTCTATATAAACACGAGGTAAGCGCCTCACGTTTTCCAATTTCCTGGGAAAAGGCAGTGTGTCGTACGATGCGTTATTGTTCCCTTATTGCGATCGCACCTTCTTGTGAGTCTTTTCCTTGATGTTGGGTCTTTTTTAATGATTATATTCGTTGGATAATTGCCTTTTATAGACGATTCCCTATCTGGTTTAAAATTACCTGTCTGCACGCGTAGCATGACCACCGTAGAAACGAGTTTTATCGACGGAAGAATAGACAAAAATCACTTTCCGTGTAGACAGGACGGCAGGAAAGTAGAAACGTAGCATGACCACCGTAGAAACGAGTTTTATCGACGGAAGAATAGACAAAAATCACTTTCCGTGTAGACAGGACGGCAGGAAAGTAGAAAGACTCAACTGCATTTTTTACGAAATTTCACTTTTTTCATAATTCGACTCAGAATTCTTTGTCATAGGATTTTTTTTTCTCTTAGATTCTCAATTTTTATTGATATTAAGTCACGTCAACTACAAAAAAAGTATCGTATTTTGGAAGGAAAATATTACAGTAATATTGGATTTAACCATTTCCTTGATAATGGTGCCGATTCTCTTGTACACCGAACTAAACTAACTAAACTATAACTAAAATTCTTTACTTTTGGCTATGAGAATCTTAAAGCTATTCTGCCACAAAAAGTCTCTAAATTAAATATAATTTTGACACAACTAAAATCGTATTTTCACAATCGCGAGTCCACGTCGTACTTGTTGTCCAACCCCATGAATTTTTTTTAGAGCCGGAGGCTCATTTTTATATGGATATTTTCACTTTTTTAGGGGTTTAAGGGTTTTATAAAGGGGGTCGAAATTTTCACGTTTGGACATAACATTTTCGAGATATAAGCAAAAGAGAAAAAAGCGAAAAGTTTGGGATAGAAAACTTAGTCTGTCTACATGTAAAAAAACCTAGACAAAGATTGTTAGAAAATGACAGATTGTAGAATGATTTCTACGGTGCGATGATGTCAAAAATGGAGAAACAAAATGTAATTTTGTATAGAAAGAGCTATCTATTCTTCGTAGAAATAGAAAGTGTCATGCTAAGAGTGCTGGTAATAACGTCCGAATCCAATAAATACCGTATCTATGGAGGATCCTACACCAAGAGCGGTATCCTGGATAGCTCCTTATAAAGAGGACATGGAACCTCTCGAAGTCGGTGAGAGGAGTGACTTTTCATTGCGGACCCACCATACCACTGGCCATGCCCCTGGTGGTATGGTGGGTCTAAAACTATACCACTGAGAAAATAGTGTTGTGTTAAACTAGTTTATTAGAAATGAAAGTATGTCACATACATACTCCTATTACGCAGTTCGCCATTAACAATCATGTGCGGAATTTGTCCAAGGCATGGCCTACTGATATTTCTCTGTTTATTAACTGCATTTGTACATTTATTATAAAATCATCATTAACTTTTTGGTTATTTCGCCGTGTTTTAGGAATCGTATTTGTCTTATGTATATCTTGCAACACATTCAATAATCGCATTAACGTTTTGGTATTCTTGTTTAGTAATTTATTTATTTTAGAATGAAAAGATTCCAAAACATTTGTTGTGCGATGGCGTTCACCAAACACGCTGAATATTTTAGGTGAATGAATTTTGAACCAAAACGTTTCGATATAGCTTATAAACTTTTCCATTTGCTTTAATTGTTTACTTTCTGCTTTTATATATTCAAATCCTCGTCAGGAAGAAGCGGTGGGGCAGCAGTTAGGGCCACTATTCTTCTTTCAGGTTTGTTTTGTGTATTTTTGAACGATTTTGCATTTTTCCAAATATTGCGAACCCAGTGGTAATAACAGCCCTTTAAAATATTTTTTGGGAATACTTTGAAAAATAAAAGTTTTTGCAAGGAGTTTTCATCCACATCCACACCACTATTTTCTCAATGGCATAGTTTTAGACCCACCATACCACCAGGGGTATGGCCAGTGGTATGGTGGGACCGCAATGTGACTTTTCACCTCCACTTTAATAAAAAAAACTGCTTTCCTTTAAAAAAAAATACATCATATTTTTTATTTGATCTCTCGAGAGAGATGCCAGACAACTGACGTGTTCAAAAACGAATACTATGTCATTCATTCTTCCTCAAATCAAATTTGAAATAATTAAAAAGAATTAGAATATAATTGGCAGGGGAAACATTTTAGAGTAAAATAATAAACATTATGGAATTAGGGTTGCCTAAATATTATCTTAATTATTTACGTTTTATTTACCTGCTAGGGCTTTTTAAGAGAAATCCAAAACGAGGATACAGAAATATCTTTTGTGGTTCACAAACATGACCCCTTTTTGTTGTTAATAATATTAGTATGTAAAAAAAGACGGACTTTTTGAATTTTAATACGCCCCTCGTTAATTCAATTAAAAATAATATAACAGGAGTAAAAATGGTGGCGAATATTATGTTATTTGATACTAATGAGAGATGTTCGTCAGATTGATATGAAGTACTTTATTTAGACACCAATATACACACAGCTCTACAATATTTTTGATATAGGGGTTTTATAGGTTCTGTAAATTGAAAAGACTAAGTAGTGTCATAATCAACTCTTCGGGTGAACCCCATGAATATGTGTGTGTGTGACTTGCCAAATGAAATATTCTAGGTCTTGTCAATTTCATTCAGCCTCTAATTTAAACAAAAATCTCCAAACTTCGCCAACAAAAGGTACTTTCTAAATATCTTAGCGTTGCTAGTTATATATCGAATTTTTTCGTTTATTGTGAACAAATGAACATGTTTCACCAAATGCATGTGCTGCGCTGTGCCGGTTTGACTGTTTGATTTCACTCCTCAAATTAACTTGTTTCGAGATATTACTGTAATTGCTATTTTAATTATATGGTCATACTCGCCCTGCAGGATTTTAGATGAGCTTGTATAGAAATTAAAATCTCCTTAATATTTTTTTCTTTTCATGGCGAAGTGTCGCTGGAGACCTGGGGTGCTGTGCATGCAGGGTGCAGCCTTCCGAGCGTTGTCTTGACAGCAGGGCGTAATCAAGGCGTTCAGTTTCACACTTATCATAAAACGATTTTCATATCAGAGCAGCCATGTTTTATATCTATAATAAAAGAAATGGACACGATTTTTCAAACTAGGTGAACTAAAGCCATGCAATTAATTAATTAATTTTAAACCTTTACTTTCCATAATACAAACTTATTTCATAATTAACTTTTTTAAGGTTAGCCCTTTTTCATTATATTCCAAGTTAGCTGATAATCACGCATGCTGTTGAAGGATCCCCTTCTAACCAACGCGATAGTGTTACCGAGAAAGGTTGGACCTTTATTATTTATGATAAAATGCGACCATATTTCCAAGTGTCGGTGTTGGAGATCAATTTAACTTCACCTACACTATCGGCAGCCTTGCTCCGTCCGACCATTAGTCTCAGTGATATCACCTTTATTTTGTGGCTATATTTTGCTGAAAATGTGTAGTGTCTCGGAAAATTGGAGATATTTTAGACCATGATCCGCAATTCGATATTTTAAGCCTAACGTTGGGACTGTATAGAATGTTGGTAGTGGTAGTTTCTTTTACTTCAAAGTTTACTTTTTAAAAGCTTTTTCTCATTTATTGGCCATTAGGCGGCAGCTACCTATAATACCTACGTACGTGGACACTGAAACGAAACAAAATCGCTACATGTCTATTCTGCACATCATCAACCCATAATATCATAGTGTGCGACACGTGGCTATTTCTCATTTCCCGGTGACAAGTGAATGTTTGCTGACGCATTTGCGGTCGCTCGCTGGCAAAGCAAATAAATAGAAATAATGTTTGCGACGAATCCGTTCAAATAGAGATCATTGTGGATCGTTAGTTGAGGCTTTTAACGCCAGTATAAAGCTTCTTACTTTCTGGTTAAAACACAGGCAACAATAATTGCCACATTTTGGATAGCTTGAAGAATAATTGCCACGTTGGTTAGCTTGAAGAATGCTTGGGGGGGTTAAGTGATAGACAAACTGGAATACTCACAAAATGCTTTTTTTTTTAATTATACATAAAATTATTCAAAATCAAAAAATATTAATAACAAAAATAATGAAATTGGAAAAGACTTAAAACTAATTGTTGATACCAAAGAACTTAATATTTCCTTCAACTGGAACAAAGTCTGACTCCTTCCAAACCCCGTCTTCTTGTACTTCCCACTTCTTAGTTCCTGCGTTAAGCACCTTATCTGAATCTTTGGTGATCCCGAAGAACTTGATGTTTCCTTCAACTGGAACAAAGTCTGACTCCTTCCAAACCCCGTCTTCTTGTACTTCCCATTTCTTAGTTCCTGCGTTAAGCACCTTATCTGAATCTTTGGTGATCCCAAAGAACTTGATGTTTCCTTCAACTGGAACAAAGTCTGACTCCTTCCAAACCCCGTCTTCTTGTACTTCCCACTTCTTAGTTCCTGCGTTAAGCACCTTATCTGAATCTTTGGTGATTCCGAAGAACTTGATGTTTCCTTCAACTGGAACAAAGTCTGACTCCTTCCAAACCCCGTTTTCTTGTACTTCCCACTTCTTAGTTCCTGCGTTAAGCACCTTATCTGAATCTTTGGTGATCCCAAAGAACTTGATGTTTCCTTCAACTGGAACAAAGTCTGACTCCTTCCAAACCCCGTCTTCTTGTACTTCCCACTTCTTAGTTCCTGCGTTAAGCACCTTATCTGAATCTTTGGTGATCCCGAAGAACTTGATGTTTCCTTCAACTAAACCCCGTTTTCTTGTACTTCCCACTTCTTAGTTCCTGCGTTAAGCACCTTATCTGAATCTTTGTCTTCGATAAGTGCATCTTTAATTTTCTTCAAAGCAAATCGTAATTGCATAGGGTCACTATACCAAGAAATATTGGAATCGGGGAGAATATCCCCGATTGGTCCCGGGAATGGGCACAAACAACCTGCAAGGGCTTCCAAATTTCACACAGTCAACCAGCAAGGGCTTCCAAATTTCACACAGTCAACCCAGCAAGGGCTTCACAGCTTCACACAATCAACCAGCAAGGGCTTCACAACTTCACACAAACAACCAGCAAGGGCTTCACAACTTCACAACATGGGGATAGGGAGTTCCTTAATCGAATTAGGTAACTTGTTTTACACCTGAATGGCATTAACATTACACATTTCACCTAAATATTTGTAATCTACACTGAGGTACATTTAGTTCGTATTTATACTTTGCGAAAATAGTGCGGATATTGTTTAACTAGCATACATAGTTCTTTGATGTACATGGAGGGTAAAGGTGTGTAGCTTTTTAAATAACCGTTTACAGCTGTCCAAAAACCAGACGCCCGCTATTGCCCCGAGTTTGGAGGAGCCGGGCAAAATCTTGTTGAAGGAATGTTTGAAAGTAGGCAAGGTAAATGGAATGACGATTATGGCATCTTCGCAATGGTAAAATCATATGCCATATTTCTCAAAGAATACATGCTTAATATTTTTGTTTTTTATTTCAGACACATTTTGCCCATAATATTGAAAGCAGGACGACTTACAATATTGATAGACAGTTGTATCTCATTGTAAAAAAATATTTTAACTGTAAATTAATTAAAGTTAAAAAGGTCGCACGGAAAAAATATTACTGTGGTTGACAAAAAGTTTAAAAAAGTAATTTGTAAGGAAACGTTATTTACATTTAAAACTATTCATAATACTCGTAAAACAAACAATATTTGACTAGTAACAATGTGGACCTGCCTTTACTAACTTGATCATGGCAGGTTGTACAGAAAAACAAATGACAGTTGACAATGACGAAAATGTCAGATTATAAAATATTCTAAGATTTTTTTACAAAAGGTGAAATCAAAGGCATGATACCTAGACGTCTTAAATCATTAAAACTTTCTTTTATGCAGTAGGTAGCTTAAATTTTCCTGCAATTTCTACTCCAATCCTGCAGATGGGCCAGACAGACGCAAATGACATCAAACACAAAGATTGAGCTCTTAAAAGCCCCTATTCCAATGTTTGCGTTATAAAATTACCAGCTGCTCCACGAGTTATTTCTTTAAAAATAGTTGCCTTATTTTTCTACTGCAGTTCGTGAGTTCTTGCATTTTAAAGTTCTTGCATTTTAAATTGAATTGGTTTAAAGTAGTGGTTACGATTCTATTTGATAAAACTGGAGAGCTATGAAAAAATTTAGGTTTAGTTAAGGTATGGTCAAAACCAACACGTCCTGCGGCTGGACAATATCAGCGAGGTAAGGTGATGATAGCATCCGCAAATCATTTAATTTCTACATTATACATATTTATTGCATTCTACAATGTGAATTCAGGTAAACTTATTATTTCGAATAACATTTTCCGATCAGAAAATATATTTTTTATTCCAAATATACACTCAGCATTTACTACTTTTTCCTTTCTTTATCTTCAATTAGTGCTGCAAGTAGAAAATTTCATCTTGCGATTTGAATGACGTAAACTTTTTCGAATATTTTCTGATGATTACATCGTCGGCGGATGAATTGCTGACAGGTCGTGCTATCCGACCTGCGGCAGCCGACAGCCTCACCACATTGACAGCGGTGGAGCCTCACAAGAAGGAGCATCCAGACACAGATATTTAGCGAGCCACAAGGTGATGTCAGTCATCAGTGCCTATGTTTGCTGACTGCAGTGTCTGAAGCCAAAGGCCTGACTTACTCACCCACAGCCAGCAGTAGTCGGGCACGCTCAACGGTATTGGTGGAAGTTTTACCACCCACCCATGGGGTTCCGGGCCAAACGGTACTCGGGCAAGCCGTTTGAGTCCACCAATGGACTAAGATTTTCCTGGTCAACTTTTCAGTGCTGTTGACAGAAGACAGGAATATCGGTGCTGTTGACAGAAGACAGGAATATCGGTAAACAAATACTAGAAATTTTGAAGACGCAAAGCCACCAAGTTGAATAAGAAGTAAAGTGTGGCTTGTTGCAGCCTCCTCGGTCGTCCAGAGCCACATTCAAAATTTATATTAATAAGCTTAGTTTGATTTCGTCAATATTGTCCAAAAGGTATGTGGCTGCTTCCATAGAACGGAATGATGATATTTATAAGCTGTTATTTTATACAAAACTAGAACTTCATAGTACACTAAACAGAGTAGACTGAACTTGGTTGTCTTTATTTCACTGTCCTTATTTACTTTACCGGGGTAACTTAACTGGCTAGTAGTAGGTACCTACTTGGCAACTAAGTTGGAGAAACAAGCGGTCGCAACGTCACAGGACAACTTCGGAACGAATATTTTGTTAAATATTCTATGACAATTCATTGGTATTGCCTTCTATATCGTCATCCTTTTTTGTTGGATTTTTCGACATATTATTTTAAGAGTGTTTTACCTTTCAAAACATGACGGTCGCGTTATACTTCGGAAATAAATATTCTTCTGTTTTTGGCACGAGAGACGTAAGAAATTTAATGAAAACATGGTCCGTCAGTTTGTTGGTATCACATATCACATGCTCAGCTATGGACGCTAGAGCTGATGAACTTTCACGAGCCTATTTTATCCCAAACTTTTGATACGCATGCTTAAAACATGACCCACAAACACCAGCTCATATTGACCCACATTTTTAACGTCCCATTGAAATATTCAAGAACCATTCACGTATTATACGCAGTACGCTTGTCCTATCATGACGTTCGGTTTAATGCTCACATTGGGGCGTAAAAAATGTGTACAAGTACACTTCGGTCCCATAATGCAGGCATAAAATTTGTTGGCCGCGGTATTAAAGACTCCTTTATATGCCAACAACACCTAAACGTGCGTTTGTGTAGTAAAATATGAACTTTGGGTATATTAAAGGGATTATTATTTAGGGATTATTGACTTGCTTTGTGGTAATAATTCCCCTACAGTTGTTAAATTGTACGAGGCTGGGCGATCAGTTTTTTTCTATAACTCTTTTATCTTCCTTATCGCATTTTTTATTAGCTTGCTTTTACATAATGTAGCAAAAAATACCATTTTCTTGCCACATGTTCAACGCCACGCGGGAATCGAACCCGGGGCGTTGTAAAGATAAGAAATGAAAGGTATGATTGCGGTAAAACAACACTGTATAATTGATATGTAGACATAAAAAACAAAACAAAAAAAAACACATTAATACCGATAAAAATAAAATAAATAGGTAGCCGTCAGCTCGTTTTATGATTCAGGGAGAAAGGAATTAAGTTGCCAAAAATTAAGGGGGGCTTAGGCCCATGGATTATCGTAATTTAGGCGTTCGGCGATCCAACGCGGATTTTTCGACCAATAGCTATTTGTCGTATAGTGCAATGGATAAGCACGCGTGTCAAAAGTGGTCGCGAAGAACGTAATTCCCGAATGGTACAAGCGGTTAAAAAGTTCACACTAAATCTACGAACTAGCATGGTAAAACAAACTACATCCGGTGGAGGATTAAATACGTTCGCTGTCCCACCGCCCGGCTAAGCACGGTGGGTAGCTGTGCCAGGGACGTTAGCTGGGCCTGGATCGATAGCTCAGCCTGGATCGATAGCTCAGCCTGGATCGATAGCTCAGCCTGGATCGATAGCTCAGCCTGGACCGCTAACTCAGCCTGGACCGCTAACTCAGCCTGGACCGCTAACTCAGCCTGGACCGCTAACTCAGCCTGGACCGCTAACTCAGCCTGGACCGCTAACTCAGCCTGGACCGCTAACTCAGCCTGGACCGCTAACTCAGCCTGGACCGCTAACTCAGCCTGGACCGCTAACTCAGCCTGGACCGCTAACTCAGCCTGGACCGCTAACTCAGCCTGGACCGCTAACTCAGCCTGGACCGCTAACTCAGCCTGGACCGCTAACTCAGCCTGGACCGCTAACTCATCCTGGACCGCTAACTCAGCCTGGACCGCTAACTCAGCCTGGACCGCTAACTCAGCCTGGACCGCTAACTCAGCCTGGACCGCTAACTCAGCCTGGACCGCTAACTCAGCCTGGACCGCTAACTCAGCCTGGACCGCTAACTCAGCCTGGACCGCTAACTCAGCCTGGACCGCTAACTCAGCCTGGACCGCTAACTCAGCCTGGACCGCTAACTCAGCCTGGACCGCTAACTCAGCCTGGACCGCTAACTCAGCCTGGACCGCTAACTCAGCCTGGACCGCTAACTCAGCCTGGACCGCTAACTCAGCCTGGACCGCTAACTCAGCCTGGACCGCTAACTCAGCCTGGACCGCTAACTCAGCCTGGACCGCTAACTCAGCCTGGACCGCTAACTCAGCCTGGACCGCTAACTCAGCCTGGACCGCTAACTCAGCCTAGACCGCTAACTCAGCCTGGACCGCTAACTCAGCCTGGACCGCTAACTCAGCCTGGACCGCTAACTCAGCCTGGACCGCTAACTCAGCCTGGACCGCTAACTCGGAGTGGGACCGGCAGTCCGACTCTGGCCCAGAGCGTGGGGCCGAAAATCGGCCTTTTCTATCTGGATAAATATAAACTAACGAATGTATTTGGGATCGGGGAGAATGTCCCCGATTGGTCCCCCGGAAACGGGCACCAGCTGGCAGCAAGGGCTTTGACTTCCCTGCTTTTAAAACTTGGCTGCTCACGAATAAACTATAATAATTTTTCTGGATAAAGTCTCGAAACGTGTTAATTTTGGTGTCTTCGTGATACCTGGTAGCTGACGACTGACTGTTGTCAACCAAGAAAAAATTCAATATTTTTCTTCTATTGAAAATTTTTGAATTGGTGTCAACTTGAAAAAGGAAAAAATAAGGCGGCCTATGTTCGTGTAAAAAGGTTGATAATGCAGTGTAATGCTGCAATACGAGTACGTGTGATGATAGATTCCCTCATCGTATTATTGTTCTATTGGTTTGAATTAACTTTTAATTAAAGCGAAAGTTCCTTCTGATCTGCTTTTCTGTAAAAATAGCCAAATTACGACATGAAGAAAATATGAAAACTTTGTCCAAACTTTGTTAGAAGTCCATTTTGTGGTTACTTGTCGGCGGGTATGAACGGAATATTCACTTCTTGTGGTTTAAAAATATATAAATGTCGGAGACGGGTATATGACTCTCGTTATTTTCAGGCATATTTTAACTACTGTGGGCGTAGTGTGGGTAGTATTGGTTAGTGCGCAATAGAAAAACAGTTTGCAGTTCAGATCACATAATTTACTATAAAATTAATCACACTAGCTAAATTATACACACACTTGGGTGTGACGGCGTTTATTAAAATCACCAATTAACACAATGATGACAAATTGCAACTAACACAATAACTGAGCACCACGAATCGAGAACAGTTCCGCGAAGTCTTGACTCCGATGCGATTCGAGGCTGAATCCCTCCTCGCCGTGACCTTAAAACATCACGACTCTGTAGAAGCGCGCTTTCTGGTGTGGGTAGATCACTTGATATTGCCAGTGGCGCGCTTGCGATTCGTTTCGTGTCCGTACTAATGACCGGATCCGACATATAATTAAATAAATATCTGTGTGTACCTACCTATATAAATTTTCTTATCATAATCCTTTTCTGATAATTCAAATTTTGGCCATGTGATTGTCCACGCATAGATTGTTGCTCATATTTATAAAGGAATATCGACTGGTAAAGTCAATATTCCTTTACAGGTATTATAAATCGTCGTATTCCATGAGAATGGAATTTATGGAATATACACTGATAAATCTTTGAGCAATCTGTTTAATGACAGTTTTCTGTTATGAAAAAATGAGAAGAATCACTCTGTATTGGCAGAAGATCATGTTATCCAAATGTGGTGCTGAAGATAAGAACACAACTATGGGGACTTCTCTCCATGACCTGTGGCTTTTGGACTCCTTACTGAACTTAATACTCTTGATATACCTGTTTCAACCCCCAAAGTTATCCACAACGTTGATAAGAGAGAAACCGGATCAGTAAAGAAATCCTCTGTACAATGTACATACTGTGTTTTGACCCAAGGGTCGAAATATATAATATAGTAACCAAGCCAAACTTAAACAATCGAAAAATGTATCACTCCCACGACTTCAAAAACAATTTTAGTTTGGCAATGAATGATGATTCTTTCCTATATTTTTTCGGAGTTTGTAAACTTTCGAACTTTCTTTGATTGTTTTAGTTGTTGAGGTTTTCTTTTTTCAATCGATTTGGACAATAAATTATGAGACAGTCAGTTAACTTACAAAATGCTTCTGCGTTATCGTTTCAATTCTCGTTTTTTTAACAATTTTGAACTAATAACTATCAATTCTATGGCAGCTTTACATAAATAATCCACACAGAGATAGGCAGAAGGTATTGGAAGGATAAACAGTATACTAAACGTAAGTCACACGATTCAAAGAAAAAAAGCAGAAAGGATAAAAAAATACAAAGGATAAATAGAAAAGGACTGCGGTTTCAGGTGAATCTGCAGCTCGAGGCGTCCGGAGTTAGGCTTGTAGTGCTGGAGAAGCAGGCTTGTAGTGCCGGAGAAGCAGGCTTGTAGTGCCGGAGAAGCAGGGTTGTTGTGGTCGAGAAGCAGGCTTGTAGTGCCGGAGAAGCAGGCTTGTAGTGCCGGAGAAGCAGGCTTGTGGTGCCGGAGAAGCAGTCTCGTGGTGCCGGAGAAGCAGTCTCGTGGTGCCGGAGAAGCAGTCTCGTGGTGCCGGAGAAGCAGTCTCGTGGTGCCGGAGAAGCAGTCTCGTGGTGCCGGAGAAGCAGTCAGTAACAGAGCAGCATAACATAAATAACCTTACGCCTGTATTCCACAAAGGTTTAGGTAGAGGTGCACCTATAGCAACGCCCACATTTCGCCGGTTATGTTTAAGTTCCATGTAATAGGGGGCGAGCCTATTGACATCAACCGGGCACAAATCCAGACTCCGGGCTGCTACTGAGAAATTCCAGATGGAAAATTCAAAAACACTATGGTCGATCCGGGAATCAAACTTGGGACCTCATTCTGAGCAGTAGCGGTTGCAGAAACTAGACTAACGAGGCAGTCCTCAAATAATTCCCAGAGGTAAGTGTTCAAAAATAAATAAAGGTGAGTGTCATGCCATTTATAAGGTAAATAGACTAAAAGATGTGGTATCGCATAGCAAAATACCACAGTTCCCTGACAACCCCGGAAAATTTGCAACTCCATTGAAAATTTTAAAGTTTAAAAATAAGTCTTTTTGACCTAACAAACAACATGTTTAATGCTCCCATCAAACACTCATCCAATCATACGTAGAGGTTATGTTTCACATTAATGACGCATACTCCACAAGGAAATATTGAATTATAATTACGAAGGCTTATTTTTTTAGTTTAGGTGTCGTAACCCGCATCTGTTTAAAAACCCGTTACTTTTTTAACGAGTTGCAGTTGCCAAACCGTTCGAAAGTGTTTTAGAAAAAAACACTCAATGTTAAGAAGAGTTTCAAGTTTAAGATAAGAAGAGTTACAAGGTTTACACATGGGCTTATTTAACGAGTTATGTTGGTACCACTCGAATAAGAGTTGAAAAGTTGCACAAGGGCTTATTTAACAAGTTTGTGTACCGCTTGAAAATTTGTAGTAATTATGAGAGTGAGAGTTCATGTTTATAATTTCAAGCAAAAAAGGATGATCCACATTCAAGTCAAATGTCGGCCGGGAATCGAACCCTGGACGACGAAGGTTGTGGAATAAAAGTAGGTATGCAGGTAAAATCACAAGGTATATTTTTAAATGTAAAACACAAAAGAACGAATAAAAAATGTAAAAAGTATCTTTGGTAGCCGTCAAATTAAAAGTTTTTAAAGAAATTATTAATTTAAAGACTAACACACACTTTAAGCTAAATCATTAAAGGTTCTCAGGAAACGCTAGGCCCATCAGTATACGTAATTTAACATGATATTCGGTATGACTCGGGCGGATGTCTCGATAGCTATCGCTCGTATAGCCCCCGTCGATAATCGTGTATTATGCCATAATCAAAATTTGTCGCGATGAACCTAATTCGTTTGATGTTCCCTTTTTTTGGAAAAAGAAGCCTAGTTCAGCCTGATATTTATCAAAGGTATGGAATTTGAAGAAAGGAAACTTGATTGAAGAGGGACCGCTTTGGAGTTGCTTGCTTGCACCAGAGCGAGCTGATGAGCTGCTGGGTTACCCGACAGGCGCTCTCTGCACTCGCCGACTCGGTGTCACTGGCAGAACCGCCCACGTCGCTATTGATTATTCGGTATTGAAATTCATAATCAGCCTATAATGTTCCCACTGCTGGGACACAGACCTCCTCTCTGTAAGAGGGAGTGGGCCGTAATCTACCACGCAGGCCCAGTGCGGGTTGGTAGATGTCACATGTCTTGGAATTTTTGGTTCCGGTTGTTTTCTTACACCGTTTTGAGAGCAGTGGTAGAGAAAATTAAATAATTGACAAAAGAAAAGCGCCTGTCTGGGTTCGAACCTACGACCTACAACTCGTAAGTCGTTACCACTGGGCAACCACTGCTCCTTTTGCTTAGTAATCTTAATACTAATTACACAAAGGTTTGGTTGTACAATAAGAAACTCGATAAGCCCCATCATGGATGGCGCCACATGTCTATCTTTGAGCTGCCTCTGATTACAATAACCTCAAATAACCTCGACCTTCCTTTGTTATAATGTTTATTTCATGCCGCCGTAATCAGTTCCAAGAATATTATAATAGACGTTATACGTACTCGCATTTTGGTTTGGAGATATTTGATACGAGGAATAAATTTGCTACGTGCATCGTGCGTGTCTTTCACAAATAACTACAGAAGTTCATCAGTGCGTGAAAAACCATGAAACAGAAACCTTCATAACTTTTGGAGGTGGCAGAAAAGCTTGTTGAGAAATAATCGCATGTCAACTTGCCGGTTTTCTTTACAGAAGACTTTAAACCGTCACTTATAGCACTCTGTTTCGCCTAAGCGGGGGAAAACACGCCGCAATAGTTTTTGGAAAGGGATTAAATTGACGGAGGATTCTATTCGCTGGTTAACTTGTCGGTTTTTTTCATACCGATCCCGGATGAGCCCCCAAATTTGTGCCATCGCGCATCGTTTGTCGATGGAAAAACTTGTTGCTTGTTTGTAGCACTGTTTCGCCTAAATCGGGGGAAAATACGCGACAATAGTTTTTTAGACCTATCGCGGATGAGCAGGCTGCTCATGCCAAGTGCCATCAGAGTGTTCAGTGAAACGATTTGGTTAAAATCTGCTATCATGTTCATCATCGCAACTTACTTGTCTATTTAGACTTTAAAACAGTCACAAACTTTTTGGAAAGGGGTTAAATTGACGGAGGATTCTGTTTGCTTGTCAACTTGTCGGTTTTTTTACACCGATCCCGGATGAGACCCCAAATTTGTGCCATCGGAGTGTTCGTAATAGTTTCTGGAAAGAAAACACGCCACAACAGTTTTTGGAAAGGGGTTACATTGACGGAGGGTTCCGTTCGCTTATCAACTTGTCAGTTTTTTTTTTGCCAGGCGGTTTAAGGATTTTTCTAGTGGAGGCGGAGACGAGACATCGCGTCAAATTAAGAGCAACCTAACGCATTACGCCCCGGGGAACTTTGAGAACCTTGCCAAAGTGTATCCGTAGGCCCGTTCGTCTTTAAAGAAATGTACCTGGGAGCAATGGACATCAAGCGATGTGGCAGGTTGACTAGCACTAATTCCGGCGTCGCTACAGCTGGCATTTAACATTATAATAATAAATGTAAAAATACACTTACCTAAAAGAAAAATAATTA